>CM042077.1:8392660-8992660 GCA_023509865.1 Trypoxylus dichotomus
TGATGATTCTGAGCAGTGTTTGGCCATGCTTAAACGTAACAAACCGGAATTTTTGCGTCGATATGTGACAATGGATGAAACATGGATCCATCACTTCACTCCGGAATCAAAACGATCGTCATCTGAGTGGACAGCAACTGGTGAACCTCGTCCAAAGCGCCCGAAAGCACAACAATCGGCTGGAAAGGTTATGGCCTCGGTATTTTGGGATGAGCGTGGTGTAATATTCATTGACTATCTTGAGAAAGGAAATACCGTCAACAGTGAATATTATATAGCGTTATTGGAGCGTTTGAAGGCCGAAATTGCAAAGAAACGACGGCATATGGCATCGTTCGGCAGACTTAAAAGTGGGCAGAGTTCCGCTCGGGGTGAGCAAGCTCTCTAATACGCAGTCACGTTTCCTTCAGTCCCCGACCTGGTTAGTCTATACATTGCCGCATGGGCCACTCCATCGACCACTATGTGTAGGGGTGTAAAATCTAAGATGACCTCCATTTTAATAGATAAATGATAAATCAGAAAGTATACATTGAGGCAATTGTTAAATATGTTTTATTTGTTCATTGAAGTGTATAAAACAAATAAAGAAAGTACCAACAGTTAGTAGTCAGAATCAATGTCTGAATCAAATTCACCTGAGCTTAAATCACTATCCCCAAGTGATATAATAAGTTCATTCACTGCTATGTCCAATGCTTTTCTCTTTCATACCACTCTTTGACGAGTTTTTCGGCATAGATTACACATTTTTACCTCTTGCAGTGATGATAGTTTCAATAAAAGTCTGTTGTTTGCTTCTTATTTTCAAAATATTCTAGCAAGTTCAATATTAACTGCCGAAATTGAGAACGTATAGTTCTTCTACGAACAGACATGACGTAAATAATATTGATACTTGTTTAAAAAGACTCGTTTATAGTTTTTAAGTATTATAAATAAACACGATCAAAAATCCAAATATCGCAAGTACAAATAACATATGAAATGCAAATAACCTATTTATATGGCATTCGACATCCTGTAAAACAACGTTAATCAAATTACGTCTTTCAGTACGGCTGCTTACGGGATGCATGTTATTGGCATAGAAATCTCATTTTTGTTGTATCTATCTTTGTTCTGTACATCACTGAACACATGGAGTTAGTAGAACGTCTGCCTTACCGATATGTTACGTATTTCTATCTTTCATACATACGTTCATATGTCTATCTTTATCTTTTAAAGCATGTGGGCAACAACCGGCTCACTGAAAGATTTTATTCGGCCCGCGAGATATTTTGTAAAATCAATTAAAAAAAATTCACGATTTAATTATAATGTTGTACCTATTTTTTTCATTTCATTTTCTTGTTTTAATAAATTGCATTATAATAATATTTTCGTATTATTTCATGTCTAATATCTATCGCTAACAATTATGAACACTGCTTTTAAACGCGGCCCGCGAACGTATTTGTACACTAAAGTTTGGCCCACAACATGTCAAAGGTTCCCCATACTTGTTTTAAAGTATACTTGACTAATAACTTCACAAATGTATGTCGTTATTAGATGCGGCAACTTGTGACGAAGCGCTCTCCTCTTATGATTCTGACTATAGATAATTGTTCCAAAATTTGAAATTTGATGGTTTTAAATTTAATATTTTATACTTATAGAATCTACTTCTAAAAAAGAGCAGGAACCAAACCTATTTAAGAAACCATTGAATAAAAACAAAAAGGCAATACATAATACTGAAAATGAACTTCAAGTTCCTCCTTCAAACTCTTCAAATCACAATAACAATACAGATATCACAAGCAATAAAACGAGGGGATTAATTGAATCACTTTTGCAATCTGTGGCATTCAACAATACCAATTGTAAGTTTAATTTGAAAAACCTCAATTACGAAATATGTCTTTCAAGGACCGACAAGAAATACATTTATTCATATGCCAAGTCCGCTAGTATTCTGAATCAGTACAATGATCTGCTGAAAATCGTTGATTTTGTTGAGCGACAATGTCCAGGATTGACAAAATATATTTTGGGTATGAGAATATTAGAAACTATTGGAGCGCATGATAATCCCAAATATATGAAACTTTTCACCAACTTAAAAAAAGAAATTGAGACGATTTCTAAAGTCTTGCAAAGAGGTTGCTTCGAGGAATATAAGGAATATGCATTATGGCTGTTTGAAAAGAGACGAAAAATGTAATATTTGTAATCTTATAGGCCTACTTATAAAATGTGATTATGTAAAAAAGTAATTGAAAGTGCCATGTTTGTTTTAAAAGTTACCTTTCACAATTAAGTCTTGCTTGAATCGTATCAAGATTGAATATTTAAATTACGTGTGACATATTTGAAAATAATAATGCTGTAAAATTTAGTTTCAAGTTTCAGTTTTGAATTTAATTGTCACATGTAGCCTTTTTTTGTGATTGTACATAGCAATTTTATTTGACTGATATTTAATAAATTATTTATTAAGATGGGAAATTGAGTATAATTAATTTTTACCACATTTTTTAATTCCGAAGAGCGTTTTTAAATTGATGCGCTAAAACTAGGCCAGCTATTGGTCAGTCGTCGGCAAAAATTACACTAGCGATATTTGTTATATTGTCGGCCGCCATATTGTTACAACTCATTGACGTTTAGGTCGTGTATTTTTTTTAGTGGGTTTGTATTTAATTTTTCTCTCTAAATTTGCGTTGTAATAATAAATACGTAATTGCAACATATATAAAATCCTAGCTAGTTTTAAAGCTGCCGCTAAGAGGTGACTGAAAAATTCCATTTTCTTTTCATTTTTCTCCTCCCAATAAAAAAAAATAGAATATACGAATAGGATGTATTGGTAGTTTTGCATTTCTAAGTTTACACTACACTCCCGAAAAAATATAGATAATGTTAATATGTATTTAATTCCAACAGTTTTCTACTTCCGCACGATATTAATTGCTTATGTAACTAGTTCGGCTTCTCGTGCGAAGATGGCGCTATAAATAGTAAAATCTAAAAAATTAATGGAATCCATATCACAATAATAATTAGTAATATAATAACAAATATGAATACCATTATAATCACCTCTTGGTATATAAAATATTGGATGGTTAAATTCTTATGATATAAATTTTTTTTTGTAATGAAATTAGTACAACAAATTTGAGCGATAATATTAGCTTACTTAATTTCTCGTTTTTAAAGAATTACAGCATAGCTTTATTCATATTTAGAGATAAGCAAACTGCATAAATCTTCGTTGCTTTTGCTCGAATTGTAAACAGTATTTGGAAATTTAAAAGTTTATAACATAATATAACGCCGCAAGAGAGTGAAAAATACTTTGCATGACATTTTGTCTATTTTGAAAAGGTACGTACTAGCATAGTATTTTATTTTGTTTGGATTGGATTCAAGTATTTGGTACGCCTAATATCCAGTGGCGTAGCAACTTGTTTTCTTAGGAGTTATAAATCTGACGCGTTTCAACCTGTAGTTGAACATTTACTTCTGTTACTGGATTAATCAATTTGATTCTTCTTATTGAAAATATCAATTAGTTTATACAAATGTAAGTTAAGTAGTGTTTACGTTTATGCCAATTAAATTTCTAATTTTGATGTGACTACATCTTTGTTATTAAAAACATTATTTTAATTTGTTGAGACTTCTATAATTATGTTAGTATTTTCATTTTGTGAAGAGATATGGCCATTTTGTACAGCTCAATTAAAAAATATATACACACTCTCCACGAATACGTTGACAAGTATTATTGCCTGGGCGACTGCTAAAAACTAACTAAAATTAACTGTGGAATACTTATCAAGGCTGACATAATAGGAAATCAGATCTTTTGGGTTATTATTTGTAGATTGAAAAAACTTTGCAAAGTACTCATTGATCCCATTAACATTAGCTCAACGATCAGGCAGTGGGGTTTTAGTGTTGGACTTAATACTAAGAGATTTGGGAGAGGATCATAACCTTTTTGGATTATTAGACGTAAAAGCAAAAATTGTCATTTTACACATATAACTTTATTGAGAATAAATTTCTTAGCTCTTTGTATCTATTCCAATCCTAACGCAATTTGCTAACCTTAAATTTAGATGGTACATTGTCTCTTAACTTCATAAAGAATTTTATGTTCTCGGTAGACCAACATGCCTAATGTTTCGTGACTTTGACCTCAATTAATGGTGCATAAACAGCCAATAATAATCAAAATTAGGAAATTTGTTAGAATTGCTATTGGAATCTCTAGTAATTTGTTTAACTTTAAAACATATCTTGGATGTACAGCAGTAAACATACCTAAAGAAGATCAACTGTTAATTAAATTAATTGGTCTTTTCATATACAAGATGTAAAGTTCTATTCTTATTTACCTAACGAACATATAGATGTGGATTATTGCTACGGTTTAAAAAAAATAGGATACACACAAATCTCGCACACGTGTATAAAAATAATAAGTCTTCAATTAGAAATCCTTTAAAACCTAACAGTAGGTCACCAAGCACCATATTTTTCAAAACACCACAATCTTCAACATTCTTTCTCTGATGTTAAAGTAGAGTATCAGTGGTTTATACATATACGCTACTACACCATTTAGAGTTATGCCAACAAGCCCTTTGGCAATATTAATATATTTATACGAAATGTACGTTAATTTTTGCTAATCAAATAAAGCAGGTTTTTCGGATTTGATATTAACTTAACAACTTGTAAGTGTACTAAAGCATGATGGTATACATTCTATTTTTTTTCTAGAGATTGATATATATTTCATCAACTGGTAACAAAAAGTCTCATGTAGAGTCAGATCTCCACGATGACTGAACAGTTGAACTGGTTTAGGTATATTTACTGCAGTTCATTCTACATGTGTTTTAAAGATAAGCAGATGAGTAGAGATTCTGATAATAATTATAATGAATTTCATAATTTTATTTAACGACCAACATAATGCTACCTACTGTCGTAAACCAACACAGTAAACAAGAGGAATTGACAGGCATAGATTAATTTTATTACGTGTCTTTGTTTTGTATGGAAACTTTTTAGTGTAGCCATAATACTGAGTGACGTCACACTTTCCTTATCCATGCTCTCTGAAAGACGAAGGTAAACAAATAATTCTAATTTAGAGAAATTCACTTAGGGCCGGTTTATTCACATTCTGATAAAGTTGCAGGTAGCGCCATCTAACGGATAAACACAAACATCTGTCTATTCACCTTCTGACAGATAAAAAGCAGTTGGTAAATTGCTTATCAGAGGGATAAATTAACCCGTTGTTAAATCCTCCCTATAAATGTATATCTATCGGATATTGTAACCTCATTTTATTTCGTGCATTTGTTTTCATATAGAAATATTCTGAATGAATATGGAACTTCTTGAAGATTTTGATGTTTTTATCGCAGAGGAAGTTCAAGCAATTGACTTACTGTTAATAATTTTGTTGGTTTTATATTAAGTTTAATTAATCATTTTATTCTCAGTCCAAAATAAAATTCACAAATTATTTTATAATTCGCAAAATTAGTTGGTTGATCTTTTTCTTTTGATATGATATTTTCTAATACCATTTTCAATTTGACGAACAGTGCAAAAACACTAGGTTATGTTCAAATCTAAACTGTAAGTATGTGTTTGTCTTTCTCATTACAACGGACCAAAGTCTATCTTTCACTTTTATCCATTGTCAAAAACATTGGACAGTCCTGGTTTGTTACCTCTCAGATAAAATTTGGTGATAAAATTATCTTGCTGGCGGTTATCAGAATGTGAATAAACCGGCCCTTAGAATAATTTATTAACAAAAAAATTGCTTTGAATTCTGTAAAGTATAGTATTTTTATATAGAAATAATTTAAAAATTAGAATAACATAAATCTAAATATACAACTTTTACTACGCCACTGGATACAATGTATGTACACGCTTTTCACGCTCCTTTTTTTAATTCCTTTTTTCGCCCCGGAGTCCAATACAGCAATACAGTACACAGCTAGAAAATCTTCCAGTTCCATATTCGTTATATCGTTGTATTTGTGTTGTCAGGCTTGGTGAGCGCAAAGCGTGTTTTAAACTTATTGAATCAATTACTACCCCGTAAAGGCTGCCAACATTCGGTGTATAACGCAATATAATGTGCAACAATACCGCCGCTGTGGAAAAATGCCCGAACCGGTCGGAAAAAGAGCCTGCTGTCATCGTCAGCTGTAGCTCTAGTATCTTCCGTTATTTAGGACGGTTTTCGAACGTTGTGTTGCCTACACGCTGACGGCTATTTTTACGTTGATGTTATCAAATAAACTGGAAGAAGAAATGGAGAGGATTTTTACACTACCGGTCATGAGTATTTTCTTTACGGCGATTTAATGCGGTTCGACAACGTACGGTTTTTTATTCCAAACAATTATTAATGATAGGAGAAGAAATTCATATTTTGCGGTTGGTGGCACTGAAATAAACGCTTATAAACTTAACGGCATTGCCAACTTGAGAAACAAATGTTTAGTGAGAATGTTATAAAAACCAATATTATATCTTTTATAGGGAAAAGTTTAAATAAATACTTGATATATCGGAAATGCACCATTTGAGTTCAGTTTCTCCGAAAACATAAAATTCTCCCTCTAAATTAACTGATTTAACTAATTCCCAACAACTTCACAAGAAAAATAATTAATCATTTAGTGTATTTTTACAATGCGGTGCAATTATTGTATAAATGATCCGTTAAGTCGACAATTCCAACATAAAAATATAACCGTAAATAATATTTGTTGGTTCCGCTGACTGAGGTCTTTCTGTCCTTAATTTATATACAACATATACGGTACTAGAAGGTATATATAAATGATTAAAAGATGTTCGAATTTCCCGCTTTCTATTTTTTTTGCTGTAAGTTGGTGCTAAGTATTAGCTAACGCCTCTGGAGCTGTAAGCACTATATATCATAGGCGTAACATAAAAATATCAATTTTAGTGATATATACCAATTTATTGGAAAATAATTACAATGAAATTGTTTTCTAATTTTGATATGTTAAATTACACTCTAGTTTAATACAAATTGACCCTTCATTTCATGCTGTTAAACACATTGTGCAGTATTTCTGTTGTAATCTTATTTACAGCTCCCACAATTGTACGTTGTAATTTCTCTAAGGTATGGACAGGGTTAGAATGAAACAACAATAGGATAGGATGCTATTGATTATTATCGCTATGTCTTATAGAAGTGCCAACTTTTCGACACAAAAAAGCGCGGGTAATTTAAATACCTTTGCAATAATTATTGAATATACTGTTTGTATATGTTTAGATATTGTTTGTACTATATTAGAAATTAGTATGTGTTTATAAAAAACAAAGCTCAAATAAGAAAAGAAAAGAAACTGTTGTTATGTTGCTTTAATATTTGAAGAATTTGTATAATAGAATAGATAGGGTGTTCCGAGGGAAGTTTATTAGCTCAAAAATGCACGGATTCAACAATTCCAAGTTGTGATTGTAAAAATTTCGTGACTTTGGAAGGATTCGAACCTACGACTCCTGTTCACCGGGTTGACCAATGGTCTGTCAGCGGTCAATTAGTTAATTAAACATTGATAAAAACCAAGAAAACTGAATTTATCATTCTGAGCCAACGAGAATTGTACGTTTTCTGGTAATAATCGATTGGGTAAGGACATTTTGGTAACATAGGACATTTGAGAGTTTATATAAAAGATTTCTGGGATTACGAATTTTAGTTATCCGCCACAAACCCGTTGTTTCTGTTGCCTCAGTGTTTCTTCCTCTACTAGATCAAGCTTTTAAAACTCAATTCGGACTCTGGCATAACGCCCAGATACTTCAGAGTTGTTGTAGGGAATAATATTGTATTATTAATATAACAATGAAGGGTTTTCCTTGATGTGAGCATAGAAACCCAAACCTTTGGATTTCCCTGAGTTTGTGGTTACTTGCCGCTTAATCGTTGTAGGAATTGTATTGTTATCTATCGTATTGCTATGTAGGTAAAAACTTAAAATAGACGAAATGTATATACACTAGGGTGACAGAATAAAATAGACACCTACTAATTAAAAAAAAAAGATTCTATTCTTGTTATATATACAAAATATTTTAAAATTAGACTAATATTTCGTCGATCCATCTTTACTTGCGTGAAGTGCTGCGAGTCGTCGTGGGATAGAATCTATTAAATGATTAATGGTGTCTTCTGGAATATTTAACCACTCTTCTGTAACAGCTGCCACGAGTTCTTCCTTATTGCTGGGTTTTCGGCGTCGTTTCGCCATATTTGTCTGGATTATGTGCAAAACATTCTCTATCGGATTCATGTCTGGTCATTGGCCTGGCCATGGTAAAATCCGAATCTCCTGTTCCTCTTTCCATGTGGTTGTTGTTCTTGCTTTGTGGCAGGGTGCTCCATCCTCCATAAAAGTGGCGTCTTCTTTAGATAAAATGGCGTTGTCGAATATCGGTAGTAGTCCTTCTGTTAATATTCGGATATATTTTGTCGCATTTATATTTCCGTCGCAGATTACTAATTGCGATCTTCCACCATACCATATCGTGCCACACACCATGATGTTCACGCCGCCGTATTTCACCGTCGAATGCAAAAATTTGTCGTCCAGTTACTGTAACGAACGTCTCCATACCCACGTACGACCACTATCACTGAATTGGCAGTATCTGCTTTCGTCTGAAAAAATGACAGACCGCCAAATCTCTTCGGGCTTCGTTCGCATTTGGATTGCCCAAGCCATTCGGCGCCGTTTTTGAAACGCCACAAGGAGAGGTTTTTTCTTTGCCACCCTTTTATACATCCCCATATTGTGGAGGTATCGCTGAACGGTGCGCTGACTTTTCTGTGAAGTTGCCGCAAGCTCAGCTGTACTTTTTCCCGATTCTCTTAACACTTCGCGCACAAGCACCCTTTTACTTCTTTCAGAAGATCCGGCACGATCTGGTCTCGGCTCCACTGTTGTTTTTTCCTTGCGTTTAAATTGTGTAATCACACGGTTAACTGTGGGGACAACGGAATATTTAAAGATTTACTTATTTCACGTTGCGAAGTGCCGCGTTCGCTCTGGCCAACGATGCGACCCCGGGTGAAGTCGCTAATATCACTCGAACCTTGTAAGCGAGGCATAGTTGTAACGATACTAAACTATGACGAATTCCTTCCGATACGTCTACCCCTACCTTAATGACAAGAGAAAGTTTTTAATTCGTTCTTAGAATTTAGCTGTTTACATATTTATACCGCTTTACCTGGTGTCTATTTTATTCGGTCACCCTAGTGTATACGTTTTATAAATATTTGCAGAAATTATTTCTTAAAGGTGGCAATATATTTATGAGTAACAGTGTATATTATATACTACGGTATCGTTTGTTAGCGGGTTGGGTGTCCTTTACGGATTTTCTTGCTTTGTCGCGAACTCTATACGGTTGGACTCGATCTCTTTTTTTTCCTTTTCGCCATTTCGTTGTATATATATAGATATGCGGCTTGCGCCCCTGGATGTATGTGTTAATTGTAGCAAGTGCTGTTAAGCTGGTCGTAGGATTAATGAAAAAGTAACGAAGTCAATTAGTTCTCTGGGGAACGGCGAAATTACTGACCGAACTGACGGACTAAATGATTAGTAGAACGTACAAAAACCGCCATTGTTCGTTTAAAAGATATAATTTAGACTCCCAATCGAGTCTGCATTGAGAAAATGCTTTTATTAAAAAATACAGAATGGTTATTTTAATATCAAGGGTCGTAGAATGTAGTATCATTGTTTGTGTAAAATTTAATATATTGGAAAAGAATCTACAAACAATTAGTAAATACATAAAATATTTTCTTCTTATTTTTGCCTCTGCAAAGGCCCATATAATGGTTTCCTTGTCCGTAGAAGCAGCTTCTTTTGCATCGATAGAAACCATGTAATCTGTCTTCTGACATTTTGATTTTCAATAAGTTTTAATCTGAAGAATAACCGTTCTGCAGATGCTACTATAACAGGGGCACAGTAAAAAATGTAACACTAAAAGTTGTTTGTAAGTTAATGTAAGACCAAAGTCTGACGGGGTTCGCCTGAATAGTTAGATCAATATCCTTAATACGAGGGTCGCGCTAAATATTTTGAGATACAAGAAAACTACTAAGTCTTTTTACGAAAATTAGTTTATTTTTGTTCAAAATAATCACCTCCTGCATCAATGCACTTTTGTAACCGAAGCTTCCATAACTTAAATGCTTGAAGCGTCATCTTTTGGACTGCTCTTGTTAAGGACTTAACATTGTTTTTTGTATTTTCTAAATTTTTTTTACTATTATGTATTTTATCTTCTTTGCATTATTATTTTCATTTAGAGTATTATTTTATTTTAATTTTTTATATTTATTTATTTTCATTCTTATATTTATTTATTTTGCTCTCTTATATCCAATTTTATTTTAATATGTATGTACATTACGCATTGTATATGTATGCAAGTCAGCCATTCGCATTACGCTAGCTAAAACTGCCTAATTAGAAATCATTCACTGCAACGTCGTCGGATATGTAGTGGGAGTTTTCTTAAAATTTAAGGTACACAAGCATAGGCAGTCGTCTCCCGCGCGACGGTCGAGGTATTAGCGATCGTGCACTCTCGGTCACCTTTCGTGCCTCGTCGTAACGTGTACAGTAACGTCGTCGTAAGATTATTAGAGATTTCTAAGATTTTCGAGTTTTGGCGGGAATAGTCGAGGACGTTGTCTATACATTTATTTCTGGCGGGAGTCATTTGGTAACGTCGTCGGACCACATGTATAGATTTTTTAATAAGTATAAATTCTCGATTTTCTATCATCGTACGTCGAGGCGACTGTGTCCATTGTCGTCTATACATATTTTTAGTCTTCAGTTAAGTTTGTGTCGGAAATTATTTTGGTGAGATTGTCGGCGCGCATGTATAGACCTCCTCTACAAGTACGATCACTCCGCTTCTTGCTGACGGTCGTTGCGGCCGCAGCGCCCGTTGTCTTTTGTACGTTTGTTCGGTCCTTGTCGTATCGGGACTTAGAAATGTTTCATTTAGTTGCTCGTCGTAGCGGACGAGTGTCACGGACCAGTTTTCTTATGTAATGTCGGCATCATCGCTCCGTTTTACTTGTCGGTGCGCAGTTCGCACATTTGCTGGTTACTGGATTTTTCCCTTCTTTAGGGGCGCAGTAGTATAGAGCTAAAGATTGCACATAGCGTAATATTTCAAACGAGAACGCCTGGGTAGCTGTGACATTACTTTTGTATTGAGATCGGCTATTATCGCTACTGTCGCCCTCGACCAGGCGTTCAGGCTCTAAGAGATAGGGTGGGTTCCCCTATAAATGTGAATATAAAAAACGTATTTGGTCAAGTACAAATACATGCCAATAATACAGGGCCCAGTCCCTTAGGCAAATTTAAAACAAGGAAAGTATATTAGGCTCCCGGAAAGGGACATATAAATAAGCATAGCACCGAGGTGCGCTTATAAATTTAAGAAATAAATAGGGTTGGCTCCCCTATAAAAAGGTAGTGGTGCATGCAAACAGATAGAGGCATTAGTACATGCCTCTAACAAAGCTTCAGCGGAAGCATATAAGAGTTTAACCTTTCAAACAGAATTAAGACATAGCTTTGCAACGTACATGCTGAGGCATTACTTTATGTTGCTACCAATGAAAATACATATACAAATGCTAATGTACATTACATGTATAAGAGAGCTCGAATAACTGCAATTATTGCAAATATATACATCTTACGTACATCGTACATGTACATAGGCAAGAGTGGAAACCGTGTAACCATTTTATCTTTAAATATATTTTTTTGCGCATGCGCATTGAGTTTCACTATACAACCTTTCCTTTAGTAAATAAGCGAACATACTCTACAAGTAAGTATTGGTCAAGTAATTTAGGAAATTACGAGCAGGCTACAGCGGCGTTGTTCTTCAAACCAGGAGAACGTAACAGCTCTCAAAAATTGATAAATTGCTTCATCTCTCATCCTCCGTCGCGAAGCGTTGACCACGTAAATGTTTCTTTAGGTTAAAGAACAACCAGAAATCGCATATGACCAAATTAGGCGAATAGGATGAATGTTCAATGACTTTTACATTATTTTCATGTAAAAATTGAACTGTCTGCTGTGGACTGTATGACGATGCATTGTCACGATGAAACATTAACCCGTGAATGTTAAGATTCTAACTTTCTCTGCCTTTTGGAAATCGTTAGGCGTGTGTAGCACCCGAAGAGTAACAATTTATTTCATCCGAAGAGTAATTAAATAATGAAGTAAAATTGAATTTACTATTGCGGATCCAAAACCAAGAGTTGCCTCAATAGTTTCATAGGTGCGTCTTGCACCTTCATCGATCATACGATTCATCAATGTTTTCAGCAGTAACTGAAGAATAGAGCCTACCAGCACGTGCTGTACTAGCGAAAGACAGTTGCTCGTGAAGGACTTTTATCACGAAGTGCGAGTTCCAATTGTTCAAGACTTTGATGTTCACTTAAACCAACCTTAAAATCGTAGTAGATCATTGCGCGCGCATGTTCTCTTGATAAGTCCATGTTTCGATGACAAATCGTATGTACCACGTTTGCTCTAATACAGCAGCGACTTGACTGTCAGAGCTTACTACTTAGGGATGGTGGTATTTAGAAATGCAATGTTGCCAGCACTAACTTCTCTAGTATTCTGGCATCTCAAAATATATGTATTACAATTTTTTAGGTAATTCATCTGCAAAACATGAGTGAAGTAGTGAAATGAAGTAACAAAATTATTTACAATCCTTGATGAGGGAGACTAAATACGTCTCTGGTTTAGCAATCCATGTATTGCCCGGGAGAAGGGTTGGGAAACTGTATATGCTTGTTTTTGCTATGTTTGATCCCGACAGATGAGTGTTTTATTCTTTTGGCACTAGTTAGTGCCAAGAATAGTCACTTGAACTGTAAAGGTTAGATATGGTGATAGTAGCAGAGAGGGAATTGCAATGTGTTGAGCAAAGAAGTCGCTCGAAACGGCGCTGATGACGCCGGGTAGCACATGTCTGTGTGTTAACGTTATTTGTCTCCTCACATTGTGTTTCTAGTGAATGATTTCACCAATACCAAGAGTAGCTGTATTTAGCAGCATTATCATGTTTGGTATTATTTTTTAGGCATTTTAGATCTGTTTTTGCTATTATAACACATGGGCTGAAAAGTCCCGGGCCTAACAAAGAACACACGGTTTTTTTTGGCTCAAAATTAGCTTTATTCATCAACGTAATCTCCATCAAGAGCAACGCAATCATTCCAGCACCGCTCTAACATTTCAACACCAGTTTTGTAGAACGATTTATCTTTTGCCTCAAAATAGGCCTCAGTTTCAGCGATAACCTCTTCATTCGTGCGAAATTTCTTACCGGCGATCATTTTTTTGAGGTCTGCGAACAGCCAGTAGTCGCTGGGAGCCAAATCTGGCGAATACGGTGGATGTGGGAGCAATTCGAAGTTCAATTCATGTAGTTTTGCCATTGTTTTGATTGACTTGTGACACGGTGCGTTGTCTTGATGAAACAACATTTTTTTCTTTGCCATTTGGGCCTTTAAACGCTCCAATAACGCTACATAATATTCATTGTTGATGGTATTTCCTTTCTCAAGATAGTCGATGAATATTACACCACGCACATCCCAAAATACCGAGGCCGTAACCTTTCCAGCCGATTGTTGTGCTTTATCAATTTTTATTCTAATATTAGCTATGTTTATGTTATTCAACTTATGCATGCTACCTATAACCATATATTTTGATTTAGTAATATTAATGCTTAGTTTATTTACACACAGCCACTTACATAATATAGTGAGTTGATTATTCATAGTCATCGTCATATCGCCAACAGTACTACTACTTATGTACAACATGGTATAATCCGCAAACATATATATATTACAGCCTTCCTTTGTCAAGAACAAATCATTAACATAACACATGGGCTGAAAAGTCCCGGGCCTAACAAAGAAAACATGTTTTTTTTTGCTCAAAATTAGCTTTATTCATCAACGTAATCTCCATAAAGAGCAACGCAATCATTCCAGCGCCGCTATAACATTTCTATACCATTTTTGTAGAACGATTTATCTTTTGCCTCAAAATAGGCCTCAGTTTCAGCGACAACCTCTTCATTCGTGGCGAAATTTCTTACCGGCGAGCATTTTTTTGAGGTCTGCGAACAGCCAGTAGTCGCTGGGAGCCAAATCTGGCGAATACGGTGGATGTGGGAGCAATTCGAAGTTCAATTCATGTAGTTTTGCCATTGTTTTGATTGACTTGTGACACGGTGCGTTGTCTTGATGAAACAAAATTTTTTTCTTTGCCATATGCGGTCGTTTCTTTGCAATTTCGGCCTTCCTTTCTCAAGATAGTCGATGAATATTACACCACGCACATCCCAAAATACCGAGGCCATAAGCTTTCCAGCCGATTGTTGTGCTTTCGGGCGCTTTGGACGAGATTCACCAGTTGCTGTCCACTCAGATGACGATCGTTTTGATTCCGGAGTGAAGTGATGGATCCATGTTTCATCCATTGTCACGTATCGACGCAAAAATTCCGGTTTGTTACGTTTAAACATGGCCAAACACTGCTCAGAATCATCAACACGTTCTTGTTTTTGGTCAACAGTGAGCAAACGCGGCACCCACTTTGAACAGAGCTCTCTCATAGTCAAATCCTCATGCAATATAAAGCCAATACGTTCTTTTGATATCTTTACGATGTCAGCTAACTCACGCAACTTCACCTTTCGATCATTCAAAACGATTTTGTGAAATTGTTTTTGATCCATTGTTTTGAAAATAACAAAAGTAGCGTAACTCTTAGCACAGTAACTCACAAACTAATGAATAGAATATCATGAAATTTTAACAGCTGTTTTTTGAAGGTTAGTACTAACTGAGAGAAAGGTGACTGCAATAAAACTAGCGTCATCTATGTGTTACGCCCGGGACTTTTCAGCCCATGTGTTAGTTGTTTGTTCATAAGCTGGAATTGCTTTCTCTCTCTGAAAATTATTTAATTCTTGTGAGGGAATTTAATCTCCCTACTTTAGGTTGTGTTGATTCTGCCTCATTAATAATTGTGAATAATGATTTAACCAATAGTATAACCAGCTGTATCTAGCTGCATTATGATGTTTGGAGCTATAGTAAGTAATCAAGCGATTGTACAAACTCAACCTAACAGCGAGCAAATCAACATTACTTCTAATTAAGTCCACATCATCATCAGTTACAATTATATTAAATTTCCTACGATTACCCCTTATTTTGAAGGTAAGCGTTTTCGATTCTTCATTCTATTCATGGTACTGCATTCTAACAATGCAATGATAATATACCACGCATTTGATGCTCACGTAATCGCCTATTAAAAGATGCCTCGCAACGTACAAAAATAAGAAACGGACGAAAATAGATCTCGGAGGAAGTGTAGAATTGCGTCAATTACGCCCTTTGTCCATACACCCCATTGCCTCGCATAACGATCGTTTTTTGTTTCTGAACTTGTTATTCTTTATATAACGAGGTATTGGGCGGTAACTAGACGCCGGTCACCAGAAACCTTACCGTTCCAATTTGACCGGAACCGAACGGACACTATTACGAGCCTCCGTTATCCATGTCTGTATATAAACACGTATCTCTCTTCCGGGTTCACTCATGTTTCGGGTGAATACTTCAAAACAGTAGTGAATCGAATAAAAATAGATCGTTAGAGACGTTTTCTATTCTGTAAGCAGAGAGAAGAATACGTATTCGGTTATACAGAGTGCGAACGTCATATGGAGATACTTCGTAAACAGGTAATAACTTTGACTATATATAGTGCCAATTAATACAGAAAGAATTCGTGTTGACCCATATTAATGCCATTAAAACATAATGGAAAATCACACTCAATGAAATAGTTTAGCATTTCCACTAATTTCAATTTATATTTATGCCACTGAAATGTCAACAAGGTCCTGCAAAGGACAGTCAACAAACACGAAGAATCCGAGAAAAATAAATAACTCATATGTATATATTATTCTTGATGTTCTGGGGGACGTATGATGATGGTTTCTTGGGTTTTTGGCCGCGTGTGAGTTTTGTCCGGATAAAGACCATTTTCTCGGCGTTTCAACGAGATTGTACTTCATCTTCATTTTCAGAAGATAGCAAGTGCGATCTTGTTGACATGTCTAGAAAAGGGTCCTTATCAGGACAAAACTCACACACAGCTAAAGATTCGAGAAACCGTACTTTAGCTTTTTTAGAAGACTGAGTTGCGATTCTTTGCATGACCTTACCTTTACACCATAATAATGTGATTTGAATTTCATCAGTAGAACTTTGCCTATCTTTAAACTTGAATAGTTTTTTGGTCTTAGTTTCTTTGCATTTAATAAAATTATTCCATGTAGCATTTAACTTATAATTATTTAGTACTGATCTTTTCTCTTTTAAAAGTTTTAATAACTTTAAAAATTTCTTTATTTTGTAAAGGAGATATAAAACTCTGGGTTCGTGCCTTAGAAGATATAATAGATAGCACATACTCGGTAAGAAGTACTGGGAATTGTATAGGTACTAGAGATAAAGGTACTGTCACAGTAGAATATACATATTTTACTATAAGTAAAAAGTATATATAGTAACAGAGTTACAGTTAGTATTAAGAAATTTTCTTTAGTAAGGCTTTTAAAGCAGTTTATTGTTAAGTCTTTAAAATTATGATTTATTTCTAGACAAGTAAAAGTTAAATTTAAGTTATTCATATAACAAACGATGTGTACAGCGAATAGACCTTTATATTGGGTCTACGAAATATATGGTCGTGTGGGAATTAAGAATTGTAGTTCCTTTAATAACACTTTTTTTATTGGGTAAATATGCGTTCCAATATTACTTTAAAAACAGTAAATAAAAAGTGTAGGTGTAAGTTAGCTAGTGTTTAGATGAGCGCATGAAGATATTAAAGAAAATTTGAGTGCAATTTATAATACTGGACATTCTTCTGCAACAGCTTTGAAAAATTTTAAGTTAAAACTATAAATGGGCCATGAAAATTCTGAAGAGCTTTTAGGATTGCTATATATTTTTGTGTTTACATTATTGCATATATTTTTTTATTTTAAGTTGGCAATGTACACATAATAAAATATGAAAAATTTCAAACGATTTTTATTTATAATTATAGTAAATTTTAAATACATCTGTAATAATGACAATTTAATTTCCTTAGTATAACAGTGCCTTTTAGGCCAAAAACCTGAGAAACCATATATACGAGGGGAGGTCCAGAAGTTCGTCGAATGGAGGCGATGGAGTGGGGATAGGTACGCTCGCTAGGTGTCATTCTGATTGGCGACTCATCATATATAGTATATTAGTTAAGTTGCACCCCTATAGTGTTAGTCGTTTACGGATAGTTGCCTTCTAAACAAGTCAATCCGGAAGAAAACTGAAACTATGGAGGAACTTTGATAAAGTTCCTTACAAAGCAAGGAAAGAACGCTCAAACCATATTCAATGAAATGGAAACCGTTTATGGGGAACAGTGCCCTAGTAAATCAATGATTTATAAGTGGCATGGTCTCTTTAAATCTGGTCGGAAGTCGATTGAAGACGACCTCTGCTCAGGACGGCCAGTTGGGGCCACCACATCAGACATCGTCGAAAATGTGCAAAAACTTCCACTGCAAGATGCCCGTTTGAAGAAAAAACAATTATCTGCATTAGTTGGAGTATCAGACCACCATTTTGCGTATCCTACATGACCACCTGGGTATGACAAAAGTCAGTGCAAGATGGGTACCGAGAATGCTCACGCCGCTGCAGAAACAGCAGAGCGTCTGTGCGTCCAAACAATTTTTGGAGCTGTGTGGAGACAAACCTGCACAGATTTTGGAGCGGATTGTTACCGGGGATGAAACATGGGTTCATCACTTTAAGCCTGAGTTCAAACACGAGTCTATGCAATGCCATAAAAAGGAGACACAACCGCCAAAGAAATTCAAAGTGTCAGAATCGGCTGGAAAGTTGATGGCTACTGTTTTTTGGGATTGTGAGGGGATATTATTGATTGATTACAAAGAAAAAGGTAGGAGCATAACCGGAGAATATTACGCAGCGATATTAGAAAAATTAAAGAGGGCCATCAAGGAAAAACGTCGAGGAAAATTGACCAAGGTTGTGTTGCTCTTGCAAGACAATGCGCCGGTTCACAAGAGCAAAGTTGCATAAACATGGCTTTCAATCAATAGTCCATCCACCCTACAGTCCAGATCTGGCACCTAGTGATTTTTATTTGTTCCCCAGTTTAAAAAAAGACTTACGTGGAAGAAAGTTTTCCGGCGACAATGAGGTAAAGGAGGCAATTTTGGCCCATTTTGAGGCGAAAGATAAAGAATATTTTTATGATGGTTTAGAAAAATTAATTCATAGATCTAATAAATGTATTGTGCTTAAGGGTGATTATATTGAAAAGGAAAAATAGATTTATTGTTTTATTTTATTTAAAACCCTTTCATTCCACGAACTTTTGGACCTCCCTTCGTATTAATGATTTAATATGGGTGGGAAACCAAACTGTATCACTCTTTATTAATAAAAGGTAAAACAACTTTGTTAGCAAACATCGATTGGTTAAATAGATTTTGAATATTTTTTTTAGAATATTGAATAATCAAATTCTAAATACAATGTGAATAGTTCAAACGTAATAGAAAATACACCAGTTTTGTTGCTTAAACATCACTGATTCTATACAAAACCAGTTTCTCCATTAATAATTTATCGCTTAATAAGAACAATAGCGTCTACGATTGCAGTTCGTCCCTACCCAACCCCTAGGCGTATTGTTGTTATCGGACTAGAATCCAAATAAATAATAATTTTAAAATCGTTTATTTTTGATCAGTCGAATATCGCCGAGATCGCGGCGATTGCATTGCCAGATGCCCAGGCTGAAATACAAACGACGTATAGGGTATTTTCTAAGCGTTAACCACTGCCGAACAAAACGTTCACCGAATCGTTTGTTTAAGGGAAACACAGACTCCGATATGGGTGCGTAATGAGACGGAAGCCACTTCGTGATTGAACGGTAATATCCTTATAGGAAATCACTCGGTCAATGTGCGAGCGCGGAGGGTCGCTTGCACTCCAATATTTTATTCTTCAGGTTTGGAAACGAATCGGTGGGAATTTTTTGATGTTTGCTTGAGTCGCTTTTCGTATTTTTTTTTAATGCAATATGAGTGGTTTAAACTGAGGGGTGCTCTTAACTGTGTTGAATTAACACTGAATATGTACGGGAGAGTGTTAAAAGGTTACAGAAGTCTGATGTACAAATGTTTACAAGTTACATTTCGAAGGTGTGGAGAAGCAAATGTAATATCCACTAGTACAAGTTATGCCAAATTGGGAGGCAATTATAGGGACCTTGTTTATTATGTAGGAGATAAAGTATTGATAATTAATTGTAGCAGTAAAATGCATTTGTTTTAATAGTTTTATTGAGAAATACATTATAAAATAAGTATCCATATAATTTTATAGTTTTTCTATAAACATTTAGCAACAGTATGAATTGGGAATTAAATCCTGAACGTAAAGAAATAGGAAAGATATTATTTTGTCAAATGTATAAATAGAAATTTCCCTCAATTTCTATAATTCCACAGCGTTAAACCGGCACCCTACAAAATCAGGCGTTACGTCTCAGTGTAAAAAGCCTTAAAATATCAGAAAGCTAACTCGAAGGCAGCACTCATCGATATTTCGATTATCCTCTTCTGGTAATGTAACCGCGCAACAAATAAAATCTAATTTAAATTTATCAGTAACAAGAGGGCCAAAGAAAATTTTTGGAGAGAGTTTAGACTAAAACTGAGAGATAACTATAGAGAGAACCAAAAATTATTCCACGGAACAATGAAACAATTGAGACAGTAGAAGGCGCCAGTATTGAAAAATATAAAAGATGACAGAGGAAACATACTAACTGAGTGAAAGAGATAATGGAAAGATGGAAACAGTACTTTGAAGAACTCACAAAAATAAAACAAGACAGATATATAAGAGAAAAGGAGCATATAACAAAATACGACGAAGAACGTATCATATCAATAAGCGACGAAGAAGTGAGAGAAGCAGTTAGTAAAAGTATATAACATATTAAGAAATACATTTCTAGATAAAAAATACGTATATATATAATAAAATACCAAAACAAATAAAGGCAGAGGTGTATAAGAGAGTGGACAGACCAACACTAACATATGGTAGTGAATCATGGACATCCACGAATAGAATCAGAACCTGAGTTACTACCATGAAAATGAGATTCCTAATAAGAATAGAAGGAGTAACAAGAAGAGACAAAATCAGAAGCACGACAATCAAAAATAATCTAAATATTAGACCAATAGAAATAATCATAGAGGAGAGACAACTAGGATGGCTTGGACATATACACAGAATGGAAGAAGATTGAATAACAAAGAGGATATTTGAAATCAAAATAGAAGGCAAAAACAGAATAGGTAGACCCCGAAACTCCTGGAAAGGATGCATGTATAGAACATTAGAAAAAAGAAGTATGATATGGATTAAAGCCAAACAACTGGCTCAGAACCTGTGGAAAACAAAAATCAGAGAATGAATAGTCTGACAGCGCAAGGTACAAAGGTCGTTGGATTAAAAAAAAATCAGTAACAAACAGACGTGTACAATAAATTTTATTCGGCAGTAAATGTTTTCGGTGGCCAAAAAAGGTTTCAAAACTACCCTTAAAAAAGACACTTAAACAGGTAAGACTGAAATTTGCGCAAGGTCATATGATACGGGATCATAAGTGGAACAAATATTTTCTGAGTAGAAGAAATTTAACTTGGGCGGGCGTGGCGGTTTCAAATATTACTGGGAGAATTTGCGCAAGAATTCTGAAGATGCGATGAGCCGAAATTTTGGTGGCGGTATGTTTTATTTCTATGCGAATGAATTCTAATTAATATATACTGTTGGAAATGATTCTGATGGAATTTGGTGAACAATTGCCGACGCAAGACTAGATATTTCAGCAAGACAATGCAGCTATCCATAATTCCAGACAAAGAAAGAAATGGTTTCATCAAAAGGAAATCAATGGCTCACCCGATTTGAACCCCATGGAGAATCTTTGGGGAATATTGACAAGAGAGGTGTATACCAATAATTAACAATACGATAGCGTCAAAGACTAAAATCCGCGATAACGAGTTGTTGGAATTATATTCCTATTTCAACACTGACTGAATTGGTAGACTGTATGAAAACCTGGATTTTTGAAAAAATTTTAAACGAAGAATCTAAATGACTACTAAGTTTAGAAAGAATTATACATTTTTTATTTATTTATTTTTTTTTTGTTAATGGACCTTTACAAATTTCCCTGTCTTGCGTTACGATTATTGTAAATATTCTCCGTAGAAAATTTGGTTAATGTTATATTCTCTTGCATTTGTGTTTCTTTATAGTTCAGCATTAATTTCGATGAATAATTTGCCGATGATTTTAAGAAAACCAAAGATTAATATTTGATTGAATTTTTACTGTAACTACACCGGGAGAAATAAAGTGTTTAAATGCATACGTAGGCTTCTATGGCCAGAGTCTGTAATAAACGAACTGCTTTCGGCATTGGATAGTGACATGATTAGGTATAAGAAGAGAAAATAAAGTAAAAGTAAAAGGTAAAACAAATGTATAAAAAAGGGAAAAGAAAGAAAACAAAAAATTGAAAAAAAAATAAAAGGCTGAAAAAAGGAAAGCTGAAAAGGAGGACAGAAAAATAAGGAAAGAAAAAGTCAAAGAAAAGAAAAAGTCAAAAGTCGGGATACCGCTTTAGATTTAGATTTTGATGAAGGGATGGAAATTTACAAAAACAAATTTTGATGAATTTTTTTTTAATTCTGCGTCTTTTATACCTTGCGGTGTCGGATATTCTCTTATTTTTGACTTCCACAATTTCCTGTTTTGAACCAGTTCTTTCCACCCCATACTTCCTTTTTCTAATGTTCTATACATTTGCCCTTCCGGGGTGTTTCGGGGTCTCCCTATTCGCTTTTTGCTGTCAGTTTTGTCTTCGAAAATCTTTGCGTTTCAACCTTCTTCCATTCTGTGTATATGTTCCAACCATCCCAGTTGTCTCTCCTCTATGATTATTTCTATTGGCTTGATATTTTGATTACTAGTGATTGTCGTGTTCGTAAGAATCTTCTTCTCATGGTTGTGACTTTTCTTTTGATCCT
The DNA here is from genome assembly GCA_023509865.1 of Trypoxylus dichotomus. Taxonomy (NCBI): domain Eukaryota; kingdom Metazoa; phylum Arthropoda; class Insecta; order Coleoptera; family Scarabaeidae; genus Trypoxylus; species Trypoxylus dichotomus. The sequence goes on from CM042077.1 coordinate 8,415,071, forward strand.
ATTGGTTTGACCACTGTTTTACACACTTCCGTCTTTATTTGTTTCTTTTTTGTATGGCGTCGTCTATTAGTATAAAGAATAGCAATGGGCTTAATACACATCCTTGCTCTAATACAATTTGTGTTCCGAATTCAGCTGATTCTGCGTTGGAGTTTCTGACTTTATTTTTGTAATATTTTTATACAATGCCTTATCATTCCTCTCTGTAGCCCTCTCCTTCTCAGGCTCTGCCATCTTCTCTTCTTATCCTATCAAAAGATCTTTTTAGGTCGATAAAACGTATATGTATTTTGTATGCAGATTTAGGCTCTTTAAGTTCCAGTCTTTACTTTTTATTAAATAACGCATGACCATAGTCAAGCGAGCGTTGCTTTAATTAATGTTAGTTCAGTATTACTGCTGATGATGATAGTTTAGCTGTCGAAACGTGCGTCCATTTTTTAGTAAAGTGTTGTCGTTAGGGAGATAGCGAAATGTTTCGACATAGGAAATAGTTGATGAAAAAGTTGATTTTCTCTACAAGGTCAACAAATAGGTTTAATTAAATTCTTGTAGTATTTACAATGGCAAACTAACGAAATTTCTTAATTTAATTTTTTTTCTAATATTGATTTACCATAGGAATAGCTTTTTAGAAAACCTGTACTTTTTACAACTGAAACTAATTAACAGATATTGAGTTTTTAGAACCGTCAGTGTGTAAATTTCGGTTACGTATAGCCCTTGTTGTGGTAACTTTTATACGCTCCCCAATAAAAATCGTTCGTGCTATAAAATCAAGCTTCGAATTTTGCTTGTACGAGGCCGAAAGTCGAAATTTATACGCCTCGGTTTTCGAAAATAGACCGCATGAGGTCGAAAACATCGTAAATAACAATAAAAATTGTAGAATCTAAATATTAACCTTAAACTTACGGTATAGCTTCGACGTTTCTCCTTATAGGTTTTCGGGCATGCGATATTATAAAAAAAAAGGAGACTTTATTGGGTCCAGAACCGTGGGGTGAAACGTGGCTCGTAAACGTTTGTTTGGGAATGTCGAGTACAATGCTCGTACACAATCGCCGTTCAAGTCTTCAATTCGGTCGCAGTAAAAACAAATCATAAATCGTTTCGACGTGGTCCTGATAGATGCAGCTAGTTTATGATAGCTGAAACATTTTGTGACCTGCTTTCATTTCGTGCGTAAAGCGTTCTTTTAACGCTTTTACTTGCTTAAATGAAACGAAGGGGGACTAGAAAGTTCAGTTTCCTTCACGGAAAGAAAAATGAAATCGTCTACTGTGTAAATTTGGGTCAAATCAACAGGGGTGGTAGTCCAGAAAATGTAATAGGTCGGTTAACCGGTAGCTGGCTTTCTGGTTTATTGGTTGTTATTACGCCACATTACAGATACAGACTCTTTAAAGTATTTAAAGCTACGAAGATACATACATTTAAGAGAAAATAACATTAAACAAATTTGTTACATTTTATACAGCGAATATTTACAATAACTCAAAACAGTGAAATTTCTAGAGGTTCACAGACTTAGACAGATATCCTATAGTCTGTTCGCACCTTAAAATTTAATATTGGGTTTTATGGAATGCTATCCTCTCTTTGTATTGACAGAGAGTTTATGTACGAGGGCGACCTGAAATGTTCGGAATCAGCAAGGTTGAAGTGGATTAATTGGTCGGCAAACGCAACCTTTTTTAAGGTGACTGTCAAAATTTCAAACCTCTACTGTCAATAGTTGTTGTTTAAGAGTACGTTTTGCGTAGCAAGTCAGGCAATTTCGCAAAAATGGATAAAATCGAATTTCGTACAGTGCTAAATCACTCCTGAATGACTTGAAAAACGACTAGGGAAATTCGAAATATTTTGCTAGAGGGTCATGGTGGATGAACTCTATCATTTTCGACCATCAGCTTCGTAACCTATTTTTAGATATCGATCTTGTATTTGAAAAGCTTGCCAAAAAAATAATAAAAGCTGAAAAACAACGTGTGGAAAATGAAATAAGCAAAGACATTTCATGATTGAATTAGAGATGAAAGTTGATTTCGTAAAGCAAGGATATGATTCTACTAGCACTGGAAATACCTCTAGAATATTTTTCCGAAACCCTTCTTTGACTGTTGATGCAACGCAAATTAATGAAAAGTTTTCATCGACTTGGAGTCAATTTGGAGGTAATTAATAGTAACTCTTCAATTCAAACAAATTTCACAACAATATTCAACATCTCAATATTTCTTGAAATCCTACAGAATCTTCAATCACAGAATAACACTCCCATACATCACCGAACCCCGAAGTACGGCCCTGTGCAATAACACGTTGGAGGACACTGTAAGACAACTGCGATACTCTAAGTAACACACACAATTGAATTTTTCAATGCCGAAAACAAATTATTATTATTATTTTAGTTACAAATATTGCTTATAAATTTATTTTTTTTATAACGATGCGCAACACAGAGCCGTAATGACACAATTTCACTCTAATATTCCATGATTTTCATGCCAAACAAGAACAGCTTTCGTATAATTTGAAACTAATGACTAACTGTTACCCCAAGCTATTAAAACACGACAATATATTTCTAACACAAGGCATCGCAGTTCTCGGGTATTGTAAAACCATTCGAAAATTAAATCCTTCGGTTATTTTATTACTCGCTTAGACGTTCTACAGGTGCCAGAGATAATTACGACGAGTTTGTGGAGGTAATAGCGTCTCTAATTAGTTTGGGTATATATCGTTTGAAATGTGGCAAATGATTATATAAGTTTTAATTAATTACGGGGCACAACAAAATTGAACTCTAAACACATTGTTGGATTTTTATTTTCTAGATTTTTTTAGCTGATTACACTGCTGTTTCTTGAAGAAAATTGAATACAAAATATATTAGTTATTTCCGGAATTTGTTATTGCCTTTTTATATACGTCTGTGTTGTAATAACTAAATTAAATTTTATACTTCTTAATTTATATAAAATAAATGTAAAATATATGTGATGTTTAGTTTCTTTTTTACTCTTCTTCCGTAGAAGACATCTTTACTGCCATTTTTATTTTTTTTTTCACCCGTCAATGATGTTTTGGATAATTGCAATCCATTGTTAGAATTATTTATTAACTTATTGAAAGCGTTTGATTGTATTAACTATGATTAATTATTTAATTAAAAGGTATGGGTGTTAAGGGAATTGATTCACATCCTATTTGAATGGTAGAGTACAGCGAGTGCGTTGTAAGCGTTATTGTTCTAAGCGTTGATCATTGATGGTATTCTCCAAGGTTCTGTCTTGGGACCAACTTTATTAATAATTTGTATTAACGATTTAATAGATAATGTTAAGTACACCCGACGCTTTTAAATATTTAAAGATATTTTATTTTAGCTACACCAATCATTGATCTTTAATAATTGGCTGTGCAGAGAAATACAGTCATCGATCGAGTTAATTACCCTCGATATTTTTAGATTATCTCCAAATAATAAGATAATTGCTATTGAGTTCTAAGAATAAATCATTTAAATATATACTAAAAGGCAAAGGACCCAAGTCAGATCCTTGAGGGATACCAGAAGGCGTTGGAAATATGTCTGAGGAATATTCATTGTAAAAGACGTATGCTATCCATTTCATCAGATACGATCTTATTAACTCCAAAAGTGATGGACAGAGGCCAACACATTCCACTTAAGCTAACAACAGTTCACGATCTATGGAATCGAATGTTTTTGAGAAGTCTATGTATACAACCTCAGTTTGCTTCTGTTGATGTATTGTTGATACAAGATACCGAGTTATACATACTAAGTTTCTTATAGTAGATTGGCCAGTTGATGCATAGATAAAAAAGGTTGTACATTTCTATGCATTTTGTTGTATTATATATGTTCTAACGTTTTACCAAAGTTACACAATATACTTATAATTCTCGATGCAGAATTTATTTCTCTTCTTAAAAACTGGGATGATCTTAGTTGTCTTCCAAATAAGTGGAAACATAGAAGCTTTTAGAATTAAATTAAGATAAGATCTTCCTCAAACACAAGAAGATAGCGATAACTTCCTTCGCCTCGATACATCTAATGTTTGACGAAGGGTTATGGGTAAAAAGAGAAGAAGATCCAGGACTATAAGAGGTAAAAATTCTGGAAAATTCTCTAGCAAGCGCGTTCATAATTGTTGATATAGACATTATAACAGTTTTGTTTTTTTTTTTTTGGCAAAATAGCATAATGTGATTGCAATGTGATGGTCGATGAGAAAGTCTAATCTCTTGAGAAAGACGTTTCAAAGGTTTTGCGGGTTAATTTTCTATCCATTGACGAACGTCATTTATAACTTCTACCGAACGAACAGTTGATCTACCGGTACGTGGTTTATGGCCCACAGAACCACTCTCATCAAATACACCAACGCAATTGGAAGGGCGATTATAAAAATGTTTGGAAATTACAGATAACTCTGGGAAATGCTCTCTAAAAACATCCAAACTTCCACGCTGACTGTACACTCAAAATCCATCAATTCCAGTTCGAAAATAGGCTTCAATTATATAAGTCTTTTGCACTGCTTTCAGCAGTTATTACACATTAATTGATGACAATAAATGTCACTGTCAAAATAATGTTCAAAACTGTTAAGTTATAATATCTGGCTTAAGTTCAGACATATATTCTCTATTTCAATTCCATCTTCGTTCTAGCAACTTTACGATATTATGGTATTATATATGGGGGTGGTGAGTACAGTGTATTATTTTTGCCCCGTAATTGTACACCAGCTTGTCAACCACTTGACCAGGGGATTATAAAGAATTTTAAAACTTATTACCGAAGTCTAATACTCAAACATCTGTTAGCAAACATTGAAACTGCTGGTACAGCTTTTGAGTTAATAAAGAAAATTACACCACTGGATGCAGTTTATTTGGCAAAAAACCGCTTGGGAGCAAGTAACCAAAGAGACAGTTCAAAATTGCTTCCGCAAAGCAGGATTTAATCATGTAAATATGCAAAGTGTAGAACAGTTAACTGAGGCTGATACATCTGACCTAGAAGATGATTTGCCTCTTAGAAGAGAATAAGAATTTATTGCAATTGACGGATAATGAAAACCTTAATGATTTCTTGAACGTAGATGAAGATTTGTACGTTGAAGGTCCAGAGTCAGAACAAGAAATTGCAAATCCAGTTGAAATACAAGAACTTTCGGAAGATTCTGATGTCGATGAGGTTCCAGTGTCAACAGAAGCTATCCCAAATTATGGTGAAGTTATTACCCTGACCAAGCAGCTTAAAAGTTTTGTCGAAAATCACGGAGATACAGGGTCTTTGGAGCTTCTTTCTAAATTGGAAATACGATTTCAAGACGCCATTTTAAAGGAAAAGAGAAGACAAACAACAATATATGAATTTCTGCGTCCTTAAAGTGACTATTGATTTCATTGTTTTGTATTACATACTGCATCTATGTATCTATGTACATATATTATACTTTGTATGTATATATCTAAAGGAAATAAACTTTTTCTTTTTAAGTTTAAAGTTTCTTATTTATTTTAAAAACATTTATATACATCACATACACGATTTAAATGTCCCAGTTTCTTTAATATATTCATTTTTCGTTAAAACACGATTTTTGTTGTATCTACTACATATTTCTTCTAGGCGGACACTCCTCCTGAACGGACATCTTCAGTTGGTGTCCGTTCAAGGGAGATTTCACTGTACACAAAAAAGTTGCACAATGAAAGAATCGACGCTATAATTATAATAAAAGCGGGACTTGCTGTCTTTGGAGTTTATACAAAAACCAACTATAGAAAAAGCTTGTTTAACATTGTAAATTTCAAATATCTGGATATATGCATGAGTTAGGTTCAAATTACGTGATTTACAAATATTTATTTTACACATTAACTACTTTCTTGGCATATTTACTATATAAAATCTTTCATTTTTATTCTTAATCACGGAAATATTTTTTTTTTTGAAGTAGTGCATAAACGTATTACTGGTTTCCTTATATCTTTCCTTTTGGTTTCTTTTTCTTTTGTAAAATCGGTAATATCTAGGGCAATATAATTTGGGCACGTCGTATTATAACTTGGTCAAGTTCTGGTGACGTTTTATTACCCTTATCTTTTATTCCCCCGTCTCAAATTTTCCCTAACGTTCAACAAGCAGCACCCCGTGCACTTCTCTACATCACGCTTTTATTTACGACAGGTTGTAAACTTTAGCCGAACGAATGCAACAATGTACGTAATAAAAGTTGGGCAGATGTCAATCACCCGGATATCTATTCGTGTCGCCGCGGGAGGGCGCTCCGCGCGTTTTTAGGAGCTCCGAAAAGGAGAATTTTTAAAGGATGAATACGGGAAACATTTACATTTTTCCTCTATTGTTCCGCGCTACATCGATTGTTCTTCTACGAAGTACCACACCTCCATTCTAGTTTATTTTATTTTTCTTTTTCAATTTTTAACCTAGTTTAACTGCCCAGTAAAAAATTGATGTCTATTTGATCGTTGCTTTTCTTAAGTTAATAGCGGTTCCAGAAGATAACCACCTCGTGAGATGCCACTGTAGGACGTATAATTAAAACTACGTGTAATAAATTGTTAAGTAAACGAAATAAATAAGTTAAAGATAGTAAAATTTTTATTGTTTATTTGAGAAGTAAGTTTAAGGTAAGATATAAGTCGTCACATATTTTTTTTTCTTCACATTCTAAATGGATTAAATAGGAAATAAGTATTTCATCTTGAAATGAAAGTTTTAGGTAAAAATTTGGTTACAATTGATTTCAGTATGAGGTATAAATTGTTCCAAATTGGGATCTAGATAATCACAATATTGAGAAACAATGATGACAATTGCTTTTATTTAGAGCGATAGTAATAAATAAAGCTACAGAAACGAGTGCTGTCTCATTAGCGTACAACAATGAATTGTTGAAATTGTTTTAGTTTGATTGTGTTGATGTAGACCAAGTATGGGCATGTTGTGGGTCAAACTTTAATGTGCAAATACGTTCGCGGGCCGCGTTTAAAAGTAGTGCATTTTAAAGTAGTGTCCATAATTTTTAGCGATAGATATCAGACATGTTATTATAATACAATTTATTAAAATAAGAAAATTAAATGAAAGAAATAGGTACAACATTATAATTAAATCGTGATTTTTTTTTAATCGGGTTTTTCAAAATGTCTTGCGGGCCGGATCAAATCTTACAGCGGGCCGGATCCAGCTAGCAGACCGGTTGTTGCCCACATATACTTTACTTTTAATTATGCTCAAGTTAGACCCTGGATTTCAAATGACCAACACGGTTTCGTTGCTCAACGATCTACGGTAACTAATCTTGTTACAATTACACAATACGTATCTGATAGTATTGATGCCGGTGGACAGGTAGATGTTGTGTATACTGACCTAACAAAAGCTTTTGATCGAATCGACCACACCGTGCTTATTAATAAATTGGACAATATTGGATTTTCGTCTTCTCTTTTGTCTTTATTCCAATCGTATCTTCTTGATAGAAAGCAATTTGTGACATACATGGGATTTGAGTCTGATTACTTCGCGCCGAGCTCTGGAGTTCCTCAGGGGAGTAACTTGGGTCCACTTCTGTTCCTCATATATATAAATGATTTGTGCTATCAACTGAACTGTCCAAAGTTGTTATACGCAGATGACTTGAAGTTGTACTCAACAATTAATAATTCTCAGGATTGCAATCATTTGCAAAGCCAACTCGATATATTCCACACGTGGTGTGTCAACAACAAACTAACAGTTAATGTAAACAAATGCAAAATTGTCACCTACACTCGTAAGACGACTCCAATTATATATACCTACCACTTGGCTGGATCTTCTTTACCTAGAGAGACCTCTATGAGAGACTTGGGCGTCGTCTTTGACTCAAGACTGACCTTTATGGAGCACATATCCAGTATTTGTACATCAGCGTTGAGTATGTTAGGATTCATTATACGTGTTACACGACCATTTGCTTCTATAACAGCCATTCTTCCTCTATATTTCGCTTTTGTTCGGTCTCGACTGGAGTATGCGTCCTTGGTCTGGTCACCTATGTACATCTATCAGATACATCTTCTAGAGCAGATTCAGAGAAGGTGTTTGAAGTTCTTGTACTTTAAAAAAATTAATACTTACCCGATACAAGGATTTAGCCACAGTGCTCTGCTAGAGACATTTAATATTGATTCATTAGAACTACGTCGAAAACAGGCTGAGTGTAAATTCCTATTTACTTTACTTCATAATGGTCTTGATGTCCCTGAGTTGTTGAGTAAAATCAACTTCATTGTACCACGTTCAGGATCTAGGCAAACAAATACATTTTACTGTTTCGCACCTAGAACAAACATCGCCATCAGGTCCCCAATACACAGATTGTGTAGCAATTTCAACTCTATGGAGTTTGCCGAGTTGGATATACATACCTGCACTTTACCGTCCCTTTTGACGGTATGTAGACCATGAGTGCGTTACACTTAGTTGAATACTTTTCCGTTCTCTCTTTTTGCTAACCACTGGTAAACTACTTTTTTAATTTAAATTAAAGCAACTAGTTACTAAGTTTTCTAATTTGACATACTTTAATTTTATGTTATTTATATTTGCATGTGTACATTATTTAACATTGCCTTGTAATTGGATATTTGTATCTGTTGGGCATTAAATATTATTATTATTATTATTATTATTATTATTATTATTATTATTATTATTAAAGCATCGAAAACTGCCAATTTCACTTAACAGAAGAAAATATGTCGCAAAAGTATGTATTTCAGTTGAAATGAACCACTTCTTTTGGTCCCGGCTTCAAAAAATAATGCCTTAAGCGTCTAAACATCATGATAATAAATTCCATTAAAATTTACGCAAAAATTCTCGACAATTTTAAAAAAGTTCCATCGAATATCCTTTATAATTCCTTGGTAATCGAGTCCTCTATTATTTCGTTGTATTTTACGTACACATATGGACGTACATAATTTACCCATATCTATATCTGCAGCAGAAGAAGAATATATTGTATTCCAGTATTTTTCAAGAGCGCTAATCAAAACAAGGGATCTCTTGTCTGTGCGGGTGAGCTTCGCTTTTATCCCATAACTAGCTGCCTAATAGACTCTCTCGGTGACGGTTAACATGACCGCAGACTATCACCTTTTTTTAATTGGGTTTTTCAAAATGTTTCGCCAGCCGGATCAAATATTACAACGGGCCGGATCCGACCCGTGGGCCGGTTGTTGCTCACATATGACGTAGAGTGACGCAAAAATTCGCTGTAACATCGTGTCATTAGCATGTCTTCCAGTGCTGACTTAGTTATATGTTGTATTTCGAAATGGAGCGTTCTACATCCAATGATGTGGTGATCGCGAATTTAAAATGGTCGTTCGCATCATAATAGCACTCTTGGTTTTCAGTTAAAGTCTTCTAAGGATTTCGGTATCTGAAACCAGCTGTTAATTTACTGAAATTGCTTGGGCTTCCAGCGTATTTAAATTTAAGATACAAGGTCGAATAGCGTGAACAAATTTCCCATAATATAAAACGGCTCTAAACCATGTTCTTCATCTCGACAATACCGGTTGTGGTCGCCAGGTCAGGTTTGTATAAACTCACGAATGTGTTTTGGAAATTTGATAAAAACTTTTTTGCTAAAAACTATAAATCGAACTGCTTTTGGATAATTGTTTCTAATAAATTCAGCTACAAGATGACGTGCTTGGAAAAATTGAGTTTTAGTCACGTTCGAACCCTCATCTATAACCAACATTACAAGTTGGATTGCTGTCATATTGAATTTCCCAAACGTATTTTCTTTTCCGCGTTTGTTGTCTGTAATATTCTACCACGTAGAAAAAGAGACAAAGAATTCCTCACCGTCTTTTAGACACAATTAAAATACAATTCTTTTTTCAATCTTTTAACTCTGCATTTATTTGATCCGTAATCACCCGATGAAAATTATACTATAATTAACCTTTGGTTAGCAGTCTCCAAGTCATGTAGAAATTTATGATATGGTACACCACGTTAGGTATTTAACGGCACCGATTAAATTTTTGCTATTAATATGCTTTTTGCACACAAAGATATTGTACTGTAAAATGTTGATATTGCATAATACATTTAATAATATTAATTTAATTTATTAATAGGCATTACACTATATATATATATATATATATATATACATATATATATACATTCGTATTTTTTATAAGGAAATTGTACTATAATACATATCTTAACCGTCTTGGAAGGTACCGATAATGAATCCGCAATGATTTTGTAAAAGTAATTTGATGAGAAAGAGAAAACTAACGTTTGATGGTTCCTTGCAGTTACTCGAACTTTTAACTTATATAAATTTGAAATAAGTTCGTAAGAGAAACGCAGGTAGTTAAATTTTTTTAAATACTTTTTCCATGAGGAAGTTTAACTGTAATTTTCGGACACCCAGTATAATTTTTTTAATTAATTTTGTTTCTAATCCTTCAAGTTAAATACCTTGACAGTTACAAGGTTCAGATACACCTATTCATCTGTCAAAAATTTTTAAAAAACGCAAATATTTCAAATATGATTATAGAAGTAGTAGCAGAGATGCTCCATCAAACATACCTTAAAATCGAACTAGAAATTCAAAAATGTAATAATATATAGAATATTCCATTTAAAATAGCAAACTAGACAGCTACTTCCGGTGTAACTGAAAATGTCAGAATATTAAAAATATTTTAGTTCAATAGTACGTGCCGCTTTTGTAAACTTCTAAATTTACAACATTTCACATTGCATAGAGGAGATGTTCTAACTTCACGTTATACGTCATTGCTGACATAATAAGCATTTAAATCTGTTGTCAATTCATTAAAATTCATATAATTTGCCAATAAATAATAAACTGTTGTCAAATATATACAATTTATTTTTAAAATCACGTTTGAGTGTATTTATATGAAAATAAAGAAACACTACATCTTTTTTGTATGATACAAAAAAATTAGTATTTTATGCATTAATAGTTGCTAATACTAGACGCATATAATACCTCTATAACTATTACCTATAGTCTGTTCGTACTTTAAAATTCAATATGGCTCTTATGGGATATGTGTACGCGGTTGCCACATTGTACCAAATTATATTCCTAGAATATTTTAAACTCTACAGTTGGCTGTATGAAGAAATGACAAATGGAACACAACGAATATTTCTCATATATGTTATTAGGGTATTATGTTACACGATAGTATTAAATATATATATTGAAATGATATGAAATATTGTCTATTAATTATCAATGAATTTCTCTAAATTTTACTAGTTTACCTATTCCAGATATTTTCGCTTCACTGTTTGGTGCACGCCGTTATTTTTTTATTATGTTAGAAGTTGGAGGCGAAGTACCGTAAGTACTCCCTCTTTATGAATTTTAAGCACAGATATTCAATCTGTACAGGGTTCTTTCTAAAGTTTTACAGATATCTACTTTGGGTATTTATTATTAACTTATTATTCACAATTTTCTTGTTTAAAAAAAAAGGGTCCCTTGAATAACACTTGCAGAGGTGACGTAAACTTTACTATCGTTTATTATATACATATATCGCTTTTCGTAAACATATTTTTTATATAAATAAATATTTCAAAATTTCACTCTTAAAAGACGTTTAATATGCTGTACTCACATTTCAATCACATTGTATAAATATGGATTATTACGAAATTATACTTATAATCTTCAAAATTTCTCATACGATGGAAGGATGGTACGACTGGTAGCATTTACCTTTATAATCTCACTCATATCAAGTATGTGTGTACTGTGTGACCTTCGACATAGGCGAACAAATGCGTTGCTGTGGATATAAAACAAAAAACAAATAAACATCGTGTCAAAGTCAGACATGTTGGCATCGTTTCTCCTGAGAATAATTAGCTATTTTCTCATATAACTCTATAGTTTTACAAAGATCTTAGTTAATATCCGTTCATAAAGTGTATCAGCTGATACTACAAATAAAATCTGGAAGTTCCGGACACATTTTGAAAGGCGAAGGCCAGTCTATCTTAAAGGCGAGAAGTCGCGTGCGAGTGAGTACGATTTCAAGGATTAAAGACGTCGAATCTTCTTAAGTTCTTCAAAATTATTTGTATATTTCGATCTCATTTTTGTTTCGTAAATTAATTAGAATATTTAAAGAGTAGCTGGACATGGATTGCCCTAGGATTTCGCTAAATCTTGATAGTAAGGACAGACATAAGGAATTTTTGAGTTAAAGCAGAACAGCTGACACCAATAAATAAAACTTAAAATGACAATTTATTTGTTGGTTTTTGACAGTTGCGTTGTCAAAACAGTTACTACAGTACAAAATCGTGCAATTCTGCCCAGGTTGAAAAGAGATGTACATATATAAACTCCCTGTCAATAGAAAGGGAAGGAAAACATTCCATAACAGCTATACCGAATTTTAAGGTGCGAACAGACTATAGTTCATCATCCGCGTTATAGGTTAATATTTGTCAATAATTGTAGGCGAATTTTTAATGGAAATGCCTGTTATATTCTTTTTCATATATAGATTGATGTGAGACGCCTTGCATATTCTAGTTTTCAGTATATTGTACATTTTAACATAATTGTGTATAATTTTTTATGTATAACGTTATTTTAAGCGGTTTGTAGTTATCAGCTTTCATTAAATATTATGAAGACTCACTGTATGTGAAGTAATTGAAGTTTAACCAGTTATAAGTTCAAGGGCTAACTTAAACACTAAGCTAAACGTCATTTCAATCAAAAATCATCGAACAAAAACGAGGCTAACAGTTTCAAACGTCATCATTATTTATACGTTTTCTTTGAAATAAACATAAAAATAAATAAAAGTTACAATATGTTCATCCGTTCGTTCGTTTTTCTATTGCAGCTTGCAGGTGATTTATTTCACCATTTAATGTCCAGCCATAAACAATTTTATACCCCTAGTTTGTTGGTTTATCGTGTATAATTTTCGTCTTCCTTCCCGAACGTGTGTAGCACTAAAAAAGCTTTGTGTTAAGTTGGACCACTGTGAGAAATGGTCCGGTGTATGAAGGTATTAATGACCTTTTTTTTCTGACAATTATAAGGTAAGCTTGTAAAATTTGTCGTTCCTTTTCACGAAATTATAGTGCAGTGGTTGTGTTGGAAAGAGATATCCGTATGTATCGAACGGTTGAACGTGAATTTCTGGTGCTGGAAAGTATTATCACAAAATCGTCAAGCGTGCGTCGTATAATTCTAATTTTGATGTGTCCATTGGATTGTGTCACGTCACCATTTTAAAGCTTATTTTTGGAGGAATATGAGGAAAAATAAAAAATTAATGTAGATCATTTTAAGGATAAAAGGAAGTCATTTTAATGGTAAAACAGAAAAGTACCTTAAATTTTTACTTACAAATCATTATTAACAAATTTTTTAACAAGGTATCATTTTCTGCCGAACAGTTCTGAACGTAGTAGCTCATGCAGTACCGAAATATTGGGTTTTTAAAGTGCTACAAGGAAGTCGATTGCAAGAAACCGAATACGTGTTTATTCAAACATGAAACATGATCTAGAAGGAAACACAGGCAAGTGTATCTCACCGATTTAAATGAAATTTGGTGGGTTTATAGACTGATGTTGTATAAGAACAATGGTAACTTTATTACCAGCTTAATACAGTAGATTATTACATTTAATAGTGTAAACAAAATAAAACGCAGACTGTTTCCGCTAACGATTTGTTCACATTAAAGGAAGTGACTGATTTTATGCTTAAAATAATAGTTGTATAAATACATAAACATTAACTACATATACATGACAGTAATGTGTTTAAAGTATCACGTGTTTCAGCTAGAGCTTCTGCCTGACTATCTTTCCATTTTTGTTGCAATACACTAAGTGGCACATTATCCTCGTCTTCTTAATTAATGAAATCTAGAATTTTTCCTCGGCATTTAGCAATCATCATCGTTGGATCATACATCAAATTTGCATTTTTTATTGTCAATTTTTTTAAAGTTTCTAAATTGGTTCCATTTGTAATGATATTACAGAAGTAGCCCTTACTTCTGTAATATGACTTTGTAAGTCTGATCACATTCCGATCCATTGTCTAGGTAAAGGGTGTCATATTTAACGGGAGATACACTAGGGTGACAGAATAAAATAGACACAAGGTAAAGCGGTATAAATATGTAAACAGCTAAATTCTAAGAACGAATTAAGAACTTTCTCTTGTCATTAGGGTAGGGGTAGATGTATCGGAAGGAATTCGTCATAATTTAGTATCGTTACAACTATGCCTCGCTTACAAAGTTCGAGTGATATTAGCGACTTCACCCGGGGTCGCATCATTGGCCAGAGTGAACGCGGTGCTTCGCAACGTGAAATAAGTAAATTTTTAAATATTCCGTTGTCCACAGTTAACCGTGTGATTACACAATTTAAACGCAAGGAAAAAACAACAGTGGAGCCGAGACCAGGTCGTGTCGGACCTTCTGAAAGAAGTAAAAGGGTGCTTGTTAGCGAAGTGTTAAGAGAACCGCGAAAAGGTACAGCTGAGCTTGCGGCACGTCAGCGCACCTTTCTGCGATACCTCCACAGTGTGGGGATGTATAAAAGGGTGGCAAAGAAAAAACCTCTCCTTACGGCGTTTCAAAAATGGCGCCGAATGGCTTGGGCAATCGAAATGCGAACGAAGCCCGAAGAGTGTTGGCGGTCTGTCATTTTTTCAGACGAAAGCAGATACTGCCAATTCAGTGATAGTGGTCGTACGTGGGTATGGAGACGTTCGTCACAGCAACTGGACGACAAATTTTTGCATCAGACGGTGAAATACGGCGGTGTGAACGTCATGGTTTGGGGCGCGATATGGTATGGTGGAAGATCGCAATTAGTAATCTGCGACAGAAATATAAATGCGGCAAAATATATCCAAATATTAACAGAAGGACTACTACTGATATTCGACAGCGCCGTTTTATCTAAAGAAGACGCCACTTTTATGGAGGATGGAGCACCCTGCCACAAAGCAAGAACAACAACCACATGGAAAGAGGAACAGGCGATTCGGATTTTACCATGGCCAGGCCAATCACCAGACATGAATCCGATAGAGAATGTTTGGCATATAATCCAGACAAATGTGGCGAAATGACCCCGAAAACCCAGCAATAAGTAAGAACTCGTGGCAGCTGTTACAGAAGAGTGGTTAAATATTCCAGAAGACACCATTAATCATTTAATAGATTCAATGCCACGACGACTCGCAGCACTTCACGCAAGTAAAGGTGGATCGACAAAATATTAGTCTAATTTAAACATTTTAAAATATTTTGTATATATAACGAGAATAGAATCTTTTTTTTAATTAGTAGGTGTCTATTTTATTCTGTCACCCTAGTGTATATTGCTGTAATTTATCCATTATTTCTATGCAATTGATCTGTATTGGGGGATGTGATGAAGCATTATCCAAAATAAGAAGAATTCGTATTGGGTGTCCATTTGATTTCAAGAAGCGTGTAACTTTCCAATAGAACAAACAATAGCTTCTCAATCATTTTGGGAGATTCATCTTTGATAAATTAAACTTACCAGAGGAAGAAAAGAATTATGGAACTAATTCTTAAAAATTGACTCCGTCATCCACTCTGATTTAGAATGATCATAGTCCATAGGATGAGAAAAATGTTTGAAAGCTTTAGGATTTTCCGCCTTACAAATAACCAGTGGATTAACTGATGTATTCCACTGGCATTAATACATATCAAAAATGTTAACCTACAAACTTATTTTGATTGAGGTGTGATTTTTGAGATCCTTCCATCTTCTTTTCAATTACGTCGATTGCTAACTCTGCAGCGATATTGATATAATTGTTGGGGATTATTTCGGTCGTTTATAAATTTAGCAAATTTCCATGAATTTCTAGTATTACATTTAGTTTTACCAAAAATTTTATAGATAAACTTAATTATCAACATGTAAAAATATTAGAGAACGAGATAATTTGGAACAAGCAAATTATTAAAGAAATTAAACTAACATTAATATTAATATGAATATCAATACTAAACCACCGTTGGCATTAGTAATGATAAAATTACAATTTTCTTGCAATTTCCAACGTAATTAAATTTCCGAAAAAATATCGGTCTCGGAGGGGACTTGAACCCAACATCTCTATATCTCCGGTATAGCGTGCTAAACCCTTGCACCACGATGCCATTGAATCCAAGCCTCCTTAAATCCCCCTAGACGTTACAACGCCAGTAGATATATTATATCTCACGGACATTATTAAACCGCAAGGTTCTCTATTATTATTATTATTACCTTTTTGAACATTTTTCGCTTTCATTGTTCAGTATTTGGAGAAATGCGATATGTTGAAGGCATACGTTGAATGCGGCAAATATTCAGAATATTACGTTGAATAGTATTCTCTACGACAGTAGCTAGATTGACGTTACCTACGAAACACTACAAATACTTTAGACAACATGATTGCTTATTTAAAAAAAAAACGAAAACAGAAAAATATCATTATCAACGAAGAAGTACAAATTACTGTCTTAGCATATTTTGAAGCCCATCGCAAATTTTCCATTAGAGATGGTGCTAAGGAACTGGGTTTAGGTTATGCATTAGTTCAGGGAATTAAAAAAAAAGCATAAGAATATCCCATTTAAATACCGAATCTCACAAACATTAGAATCAGGAGATTCAGACAGGAGGTTGGCTTTCTGTTAATGGTTCGTTATTTTTTTATTTTATGGAGTGATGAAACAAACTTCTCCAATAGAGGTCTGTTTAAAAAGAAGAATCGTCACAACTGATCGCAAGAAAATTTATTAATAGTGCGTCCACATGCTGCACAAGTCCGATTCACTTTTAGTGTTTGGTGCGGATTAATTGGTTCGATAGTCGTTGGTCCAGTGTTCTGCAATCGTATATTGACAGGAGAAAGATATTTGGAATTTATTCGAAATGTTCTAGAGGGTTCCCTTGATAACGCCAATTATCTGATGCGCCAAAATTTATACTTTCAACAGGATAGTGCTACTTCACACAGCTACCGCATAGTACATAACTGTAAGTAATTCTAACTTAAACACAGCGATTTATTCTGTATCCTGTTATGTTCAAAGAAAAAGAATAGATGCTACTATCACTAATTTATTTACTAAAATACACTATTGGTGGTGTGGTTTTACAGTGATGCTCGAGCAGAATTCTCACTTCTTACTGACTGAGATTTTAAAATGACAAAGGTTTTATATTGTAAGTTATCTAGGCAAATAATGTAAAGTTCAAATTGAGATGAAAGTCTCATATGATACACGTCATTGGCAAGTTATTGAAAGAAAGATTTAACAATCAAAATTTAAGTAAATACGCTGTAAATATGCAACGGAACAAATAGTGGAATGAATGAGAAAATATACAGACTGTTAAATTATCGGAAGAAGCAAACATGATGATAAATACAATGAATAACAGTTAATAATACTAATACATAGCGCTGTATAATATATATATAAATATATATTACTATAGTACATAACACATGGGCTGAAAAGTCCCGGGCCTAACAAAGAAAACACGGTTTTTTTGGTTCAAAATTAGCTTTATTCATCAACGTAATCCCCATCAAGAGCAACGCAATCATTCCAGCGCCGCTCTAACATTTCAATACCACTTTTGTAGAACGATTTATCTTTTGCCTCAAAATAGGCCTCAGTTTCAGCGATAACCTCTTCATTCGTGCGAAATTTCTTACCGGCGAGCATTTTTTTGAGGTCTGCGAAAAGCCCGTAGTCGCTGGGTGCCAAATCTGGCGAATACGGTGGATGTGGGAGCAATTCGAAGTTCAATTCATGTAGTTTTGCCATTGTTTTGATTGACTTGTGACAACGCACCGTTGTCTTGATGAAACAAAATTTTTTTCTTTGCCATATGCGGTCGTTTCTTTGCAATTTCTTCCTTCAAACGCTCCAATAACGCTATATAATATTCACTGTTGATGGTATTTCCTTTCTCAAGATAGTCGATGAATATTACACCACGCACATCCCAAAATACCGAGGCCATAACCTTTCCAGCCGATTGTTGTGCTTTCGGGCGCTTTGGACGAGGTTCACCAGTTGCTGTCCACTCAGATGACGATCGTTTTGATTCCGGAGTGAAGTGATGGATCCATGTTTCATCCATTGTCACATATCGACGCAAAAATTCCGGTTTGTTCGGTTTGTTACGTTTAAACATGGCCAAACACTGCTCAGAATCATCAACACGTTCTTGTTTTTGGTCAACAGTGAGCAAACGCGGCACCCACTTTGAACAGAGCTTTCTCATAGTCAAATGCTCATGCAATATAAAGCCAATATGTTCTTTTGATATCTTTACGATGTCAGCTAACTCACGCAACTTCACTTTTCGATCATTCAAAACGATTTTGTGGATTTTTTTGATGTTTTCTGGTGTTACCGCCTCATTTGGACGTCCACTGCGTTCTGCATCATCGGTGTGTCTACAACCACGTTTGAAGTCAGCAAACCAAAGTTTTATTGTTGTTTCTGATGGAGCGGAGTCCCCATAACACTTTTCAAGCCATTGCTTCGCTTGAACGGTATTTTTTCCCATCAAGAAGCAGTGAAAAATTAAAACACGAAATTGTTTTTGATCCATTATTTTGAAAATAACAAAAGTAGCGTGACTCTTAGCACAATAACTCACAAACTAATGAATAGAATATCATGAAATTTTAACAGCTGTCATTTGAAGGTTAGTACTAACTGAGAGAAAGGTGACTGCAATAAACCTAGCGTCATCTATGGGTTAGGCCCGGGACTTTTCAGCCCATGTGTTATATACATCTAATATGTAAATCTAACGTTTGTAACAATGCGTAACGTATAAAATGTTTGAAGTTATTAGGATATCTTTTTTGAAAATTCTCACATATAGCATTTTTTTTAAAATATTCTTAAAAGTTCTTAAAAAACCTTTGTAAATTTTGAAACTTTTACCGCTATATATCAAAGCCACAAAATAATATAGATGTTCTTAAGTTGACACCATCCTCCTAATTTAATCTATAAATACCTAAAACATGCGGACCTCGTATTATAATTTAACCGGGATATCATCCCAGCTCGACTCGCATTTCCGCAAAAATACGATGAGCTAAACGCGTACAACGTTACACAAGTAAGCTTAACAAGCATACACATATATCCAGGGAGAACATAAGCAGTTCCTGTCGAAACAAGGTGCATACACATGTTGCTTTTTGTAAACGGTGCCCGTGGATTCTTACGAGAGCTAATCTCGCCCGATATTCATCCGTGCTGTCACGCAGTTATCCTAATTTACTAACAAAGTGCCTCCACGGTCGCGTCGTACGCCTAAAGACCCGGAGGACGCCAGGTGGTTCGTGTTGGATATAATGAGGCGCTTTGCACCTTCGCCAAACACACAAAACGCATCGCATACACGCCGGGTAGGGCGTATTATATCACTTATACGTGTATACGCCATCGCTATTATTGTTGTTTGTTGTTCGCCTAGGCGTCATCCACGCCGTGTCACGATATAGTAGGCGCTTCGCTTTGAAAAAAGGAAATCGTTAATGTCCAAAGCCGTTCAGGGCGAAAAGAAGTATACGTATGTACGTCATCGTGAAGATAAGCGATGAGAATGGTACAGGGAGATGATTAGGCGGTGTACAGTGATTCGAAAAAGTCTCTATGCGTTTGATTATATCGAATTTTCGGAAAAATCCCGCGGCGAGTCTATGAATTGTAGTAAATTTTAAATGTTAAATGTCCGTTAATAATTGTTAAAATCTAATGTTGAAAGTAGTACGAGGGCGTCCTGAAATGTTTCCGAAATCGACAAGAAAAAACACGGTATGGGTGCGGTTTCTAATTTTTATTTCTCGATGTAGTGTCCTTGAAGTAGTCTCCTCGAAGATTAATACACTTTTTGAAACTGTGCTCCAGTCTCTTCAAGCCGTCGAAAAAGTAGGATCTTTTGAGGTCTGCAAAATAGCCATCTGTAGTGGCGATGATCTCCTCATTTGAGGCAAATCCCTTTCTTCGCAGTGATTTTCTTAGATTTGGGAACAGGAAAAATTCGCTGGGGGCTTGGATCGGTGAATACGGAAGATGATTCGTAGTGTCACTTATTCAATTTGCACGGACACGACGATGCGGGATGAATGAGCCGGTGCATTGTCGTGGTGGAAAAGCACTTTTTTCTGCTGCAGGCGAGGCCGATTCTCCTTCAATACTGCATCGAATCGGGTCAATAAATCGCTGTAGTATTCATGAACATCTTGTTAATCATTTCATCGTTGGTAGCGGTTTTTGAGCGTCCGCTGCGTGGTTCGTCACTTGTACTTGTGCGGCCACGTTTGAACCCGCTCACCCTGAAGCTGATGGTCGAAGAAGATGGAGTACATACGCCATGCAAGATATCTAGAATTTCCTTGGTCGTCTTCCCAGTTATCCAGAAGAATTTTATTACTGCACGAAATTCGATTTTATCCATCTTTGCAAAACCATCTGACTTGCTACACAAGATATACTATTAAATAACAACTATTGACAGTAGACATCTGAAATTTGGACAGTTGCCATAAAAAGGGTTGTCCTCGCCGACTATTTATGAATGGTTTTCTTTTCGAACGAAGTGTGGTTTCATATTAGTGTGTTAACTCGCAAAATGTAAGAATGTGGTGTAATGGAAAGGACCAATAGTTTCTATATTGAATTTTCTTTATACCCTCAGAATGTTGGTGTTTGCTGAGCTACACAGCTAAAAGAAAAAAGATTATTGGGCAATTCTTTTAAGGGGTACTTTGAATGCAGAAAGATGTAGTAAAGAAATACTGTTGGCTTTCCTTAATCAGCTTCGTGATGATCAACTAGCTTTGAGTTATATTCAATAAGATGGTACTAGTGCTCACAGAGCGAAGAAGTTGTAAACGTTTAATTAATATTTGTAAAATGTGTTTCAATAAGAGCGCAAGACTTTCAATAAAACATGGTTTTCTGCAGTAAAGTATTGAAATATTTATTAATTATTATTGTATACGTTCGGGCATTATGTATGGAACAAAATATCTTGTAAATGACCGCCATGGCTTTGCTGATACATGCGTACTCTTTTGACAAAATTTGCAATAACACTGCTGTATACATGCGACGGTATTTTATCGATAGAGCATCTAATTTTTGGAATGGGTAGCGTTTATTTGAAGTGTACGAAAACTTTCCCGAACGAGTGTAAACATCATGTGCGTTGAGAAAAAGCGAATCGTGTGACAATTGAGTGTCTATAAACGAATGTATTTTCCATTTCTATTCTTAGACGGTCGAATTTTTAGACGTATGTATTCCCTGACTTTTATCCTTGTACACATTATTGATGCTATTAATACCTTTAAAGCTGCCGTTGTAAGGACGAAGATCTGTGACAATTATGTTCGAATTTATTGTAACGCCAGTCAAGGTGCTTATTTCTGCTTTTACGAGACTTTGAATAGAATGATATTCGTGTACGGATAATCGAAATATAGAAAGATGTATGAATATATTTTTAAAATTTTTTATTCGTATACAGTGAAATTCCCCTTCGCGGACACCTCTCTTACACGGACACCTCCCTTAAACGAACAGTTTCTCATGGTCCCGACCGGCTCTCATATAATTGCCATTGTATTAACTCTTTCTTGGACGGACATTCTCTTGAAAGGACGCGGGCACGAGAAAATGTTCTCTTAAACGGACAAAAAATAAAATAAAAAGAAACGCCTTATCTTATTTTTATATCGAGAGTATTGCTATTGCATTTCCTCGAGTAAACCGGAGATTTGCCGACTTTAATCTTTCGGTACAAACGCAGCCAATGTCGTGCATTTCTGCCTGGCGTGAATTAAGGACTTCCCCAAGTTGGTCGGGGATTTACCGTTCTTATTCTTTGGGTGTACGCTTTCGATTGAATTTGCTTTCAATATTAGTCTGATGTCTATGCGGAAAAGACACAATGGGTGACACATTCATTGTAGAAATGGCACCAAATTGAAAAATTTTCACGCTTAAACAAAAAAATGAAATTGTTGAAGTTTACAATAAAGAGAAATTAAGTGTTTTAATATTGGAAAAACACAAGCTGCAGATATAATTAAACATAAAGAAATCTTTCTAAACAAATGGATGTCGAACAGCAATTTCAATGAAAAAAGAAGCGTTTTGACGGGTGATTGACAAATTGACAAATTTTGTTATGACTGGTTTACAGCAGCTCGCCATAAGAGGATTCCTTTAACAGGTATGGATATGATTTTTTAGATAAGGTTTTCTTATATTAATGCGTTGATTTTCTTTTCATATTAAATTCTAAAATAGATAAAGAAAGTGAGATTACCAATAGGTTTGTCGTGAGAAAAACACAAAAAACTTATTTGTTTTTAGGTCCGCTAATACGATGTAGAGCAAGAGAAATAGCCGCGTCTTTGGGACATTCTACATTCAGTGCTTCTTCTGGTTGGCTCAATAAATTTAGAATCCGCCACTATATAAGTTTTATAGCGGTTTCGGGAGAAGGAGCTTCGGTTAATGATGAAGGTGTTTCATCGTTTTTAAAAAAATGTCCCTCTTTGATTAAGGGATATTCACAGAGAGACATCTATAATACCGATGAGACAGGCCTGTATTTTAGCGCTCTACCCGGCAAAACAATCATATTAAAGAAGGAAAAATGTGTTGGGGGTAAGTATCCCAAAGAGAGGTTTACAATGTTGCATTGCGCAAATATGGCGGGTGAAAAAGAAAAACTCCTAGTCATTGGTAGGGCAGCTAAACCCAGAGCTTTTAAGAACATTAATATAAATAACCTGCTTGTAACTTGGAAATACAATAAGAAAGCTTAGATGATAAGACAAATTATGACAGAGTGGTTGCAAGACTAGATTGGAAAATGGGTAAAGAAAAAAGAAACATTTTGTTATTTTTAGACAATGAGGGATCTCATCCGAAAGACGTTCGCTTAAATAATATAAAAATATTATTTTTACCCCCTAATTGTACATCAGCTTGTCAACCACTTGACCATGGGATTATAAAGAATTTTAAAACTTATTACCGAAGTCTAATACTCAAACATCTGCTAATAGAACTAGAATCATCGGTCCAACTGTTGTTATGGGTATGTGATGAGTGTATACATGTTTCATCCATGTATACAATAGGACGCTTTTGCTCTCTGTACTGGTGGATGTTTTTCAAAAAAACTGCTTCTTAAATTGTAAATGTCGTGACATTAGTTTCTATTTATCTTCATTTTCCGCCAACGGAATCCTATCTTAATCATAACTTTTCTCAAACTTTTAGGACATCTTTGATACCCTGTATCGTCCACAAACTTTTAATGGGTGCATTTCCAAGTGGGAACTTTCTTTTCGCTGACATAAAAATTATGTATTGCTCTTCTTAAAATGCTTTCATCACAATCATCCAAGTCACTTTTCATTCTGTCTTGTGTCCGTTCCTTATTTGGTGTCTCTAAGCTTTTAACAAATCCAAGTTCTATTTGTTCTCCCTCGTTTATAATTGTTGTGATTGTTCGGATACTAACACCACACGCGAATGAAGTTCTTCTTTGCTCAGAAATTTAAATACGCTATGTATTACTTCTCCAGTCTGTGCCTCTAAAACCTGGAAAGAATTACATTATAATTAGAGGCAGTTAAAGTATGGATAGACATTAATACCTACATAATTGTATCAGCATTAATTTTTTTAAATATTGTTGTATATACCTTAACTTATTTTTTATTTTACTTTTAAATTCCATGGTAAAATATACAATATTTTACACTACTATTGCACGTAACCTCTGAGTACTTTTGCCTTAGATTGTACCGTTATTGTGAACACTATTACAGTTGCTAAGGAAACGAGCTTTCCCTTCCTACGTACAATCTGTCTATCGCACAACTGTTCTTGAGAAGAACAGCAACATTTGGCTGTAAGTGTTTTTGTTATGAATATATCCTACCGATATTAGATCGTAAATGCCATTCTAAGAAAACTAGTATGAATTTCCCCTAAATATTTTTAAAATACAGTAGAACCCGGTTATAACAACTTCGGCTGTAACGACACTCCTATTTTAGCGTCAAATTTTAAGCGGTCCCGTACTTTACTATTCAAACGTACAGCCTAGCCTGCAACGTTCGACCGTTCGGGGATTCCAAGAATATTACCGTTTCTTGCAATGCGCCAGGCAAAGTTCGTATGAAATTTCCTCAGCCGGCATTTGAATCGTGTGAGTGAAACATCGAGATTTCTTTATCGAAAATGTCAGGTTTAAAGCGAAAAAGTTTAAGCGTGATCAAAGCAGTCGAAAGTGGAAAGAAGAAAGCGGACGTGTGTCGCAAATTTGGGTTAATTAAAGTAAAAAAAAGTCGATCGTGCGAAAAGGTTGAAATCGACGAAGCGCTTATTACGTGGTTTAAGCAATGTAGAAGTGCAAATTTACCCGTTAATGGACCACTGCTTATGCAAAAGGCCGAAGAATTTGGAAGTTTATTTGGAGACACAAATTTTAAATGCAGCAATGGATGGCTGGAGCGTTTCAAACGGAGACATTCAATAACGTTCGGAAAAGTGAGCGGTGAAGCGAAAAGTGTTAATATGACAGAAGCAGAGACGTGGCTAAATGAAGTGTGGCCTAAATTAAGACAATATTATGAAAACAATGAAATTTACAATAGCGACGAAACGGGAATTTTTTATAAACTTCTTCTAGATAAGACTCTGAGGTTTAAAGGCGAAAAATGTGTAGGCGGTAAACTAGCCAAAGAACTGTTAACTGCATTTGTGTGTGCTAATATGACCGGTACGGAGAAACGTAAAATTCTTGTCATAGGAAAGTAAAAAAAGCCACCTTGCTTCAAAAACATAAAAACACTCCAACACTCCCAACAAATTACTGCGCAAACAAAAGAGCATGGATGACTTCAGAAATCTTTGAAAATGAAATTCGAAAATGGGATAAAGAACTTGCGGTTAAGGGTAAAAGAATCCTGCTTTTAGTCAATAACTGCCCAGCACATCCATCATTAGCCCACTTAAAAAATATTAATTTGGTGTTTCTGCCTCCAAATTGCACTAGCATCCTTCAACCAATGGACCAAGGCGTAATAAGAAGCTTAAAATGTTTTTACAGAAAATTTCTTCTGCAGAAAATTATTATGGGTATGGACAAGAACGCACTATGTGCAGTTTCACTTCTCGACGCGTGGGACTTTTTAGACAAACAAGTTAGTATGTACCTACATGTGTAAGGTTATATGGTTAAGTACATTAAATTAATTAAATTCACGTATGTATCTGTTTACCACCCGTAATATTGTTTCCCACCAATTCCTGTATGTAAACATGGAACTTGTGAAAACTTCGCCTATAGCGTCACCTTCTAACAGCAAAAAATTCGCAGTCCCGTGACTGTCGTTATAACCGGGTTCTACTGTAGCTTTAAGTGTAACGCGACATATTAGGTGCAATCAAACTTGCAACATGTAACTAAGACTTCCGTTGAAGGGTATTTGTTCTAACAAATACTTTTCTAAGCCTCTTCTGTAAAAAATATTTTCTAGATAAGTGCAGCTATCCTAGAACGACCACAATCTCATTACAGTTAAAACGCAGTTAATTCTAATCTAAAAATATTACCGCATACAAAACAATACAATACGTTTAAATCGACCATGCAGACCCTATTTTGTGTTGCCTCATCCGTAGCGTGACCTTTCCACTTTAAAACCGACCAGAACATCTTTTCAAAGTGTGAATAAAACTAGATTAGGACTTGAGATAATAATGGACCCGCATACACACATATTTCACGATCTGCACTCGCCAACAGGCGAGGGTGCGCGGTCGCGACTCACATAGATATCCTTCCACTTCCTGTTGCCGTCGCTTTTGTAAATAGCAACGTCTAACATATGGAGCAAGTATTGCGGGTTCGTGTATGTTTAATTAATATCGGTATGAGTAATTATTTATTTTTCAAACAACCCCATCAACGCGTCATTTCGTGCAGGAGATGGATGTTTGTTGCTGGTGGTCTGAAACGCGTCAGTCTCGCAATTAAAACTTAAATTGGTAAATATAAAATTTGATGCGAGAGATAGATAACCTTAGGTTATAGAACAAACAGGCTGATGGTGAAGGAGAATGGTGGTAATGCTAAGGCATTATTCTTTTATTTAAGTAGACGTATACTAGGGTGGGATTTTTCAATAACAGAAAATTAATTTTGTGTTGCTTAATGTTGCTTAAGCACTAATTGAAATAAAACACCAATTGCCTAGGTAGCTAGATTTTAATTAGGAGACCTAATCGATTTCAAAAAATTAAATTTTATGAGAGTAAATACGTTTTTCATAAAACTATGAGGTTTAGGCTTTGTATTTCCACGCTTGTAAGCTGTGGTCTTGAGTAGGTATTTGTCGACATTTCGTCAAACACTACGGCTGGCATCTTCAAGACGATGTTGATGGATCTTCGGCCACTTCGATAGGTTTTCTTACAGTGTCTTCCTTCTTGGAACTCGCTGGGGGTTTTTACTCTTCTTCTTGCGGTGCTCAAAGTCTTCATCCTGGACTTCCTGACTCATATGGGCGTCACCTACTTCTAACACAAATGGAATTAGTTGAGGTAGCTCAAGTTAGTTGCATGATACTTCCTGTCTGGTCACAGTTTTCTAAGGGTTTCAGTAATTATCCTGTATATGGAGATCTTCTGTGTGATCGCCGCTTAGATGGCTGGGCTATCGCAGGAGATGGCTTTCTGAAAGCATTTCCTATTCAGGTTGTTCAAGGATTCCTTGGGATCTTCTACGCTTGAGAGGGTTTTCAGTGCAGCGAGAGTGGTGGTGAACGGGACGGAAAGTGATACCCGCAGGCAGTGGTTTTGCATTCGCGTAAGACGTTCTAGGTGTGACCGGGCTGCCGTGATCCACGCTGGCTTGTCGTAGGTTGTGTGTCTTGTACAGCATTATGCCCGTTTTAGGAGTGAGCTTGAGGTTGGACTGGACAAAGTACAGTTGGCCCATTCTGTCAATTGCCTTGTTCCTGTCTCTTCTGAGATATTCAGAGAAGGTGATTCTTCTAACGAGAATCGTCCCGAGGTATTCGATCCTTCGTCCTGGACACGGTGATCTTCCCCTGCGGATCGGAAGAATTTCAAGTAAGCTCAGTCGCTTGCATCTTCTTCGTGTTAATGTAGAGGCTCAGGAACGCTTTGGCCAGATGAGTTTATGCGAGACCAGACGCGATTTCGGCGTGTATGGATGTTTCTCATTAGGCGGTCTTCGAGCTTTGGAATATTACCGATGTAGATGGTGAATGGTGCTGGTCCTAGAGCGGATCCCTGTGGAACTCCAGAATCCGTGATCCGCTCTGGAGACCTCTCATCGTTCACGATAGTGTGAAATCTCCTGTCATTACGGCAGGATCTGATCATCTTCAGGATTCTGGTAAGAAGGCCGGCTTCCCTCATCTTGAATATCTGTCTTCGTGACGAATTTTGTCGAATGCCTTCTCCACGTCTAGGAACATGTCTGTTTCCTGTTGAAGATCGTTTTGGTGTGGTATGTTATCTGGTACAGTTGTAACGTGGTCGAGTGGTCCGGTCTGAAGCTGAACTGGTCGTCGTCTTGGTGACGGTGTTCGTCGAGGTGATCGTAACGATATTGGGGTGCTTCGGGTAGGACCGCTGCGTAATAAATAATCGAGCCGAGCGCTGACTGTCCGAGTGAGTAACGCTGATTGGCTGACCACTGACTACGTTCCTGCGTATTTGTGTTTTGCCGGAGTCTAGATGTTGCTTTTTCTGTAGCTTCTCGGTAAAGTCATGTATAGTGGAATCGTGTGGAATCGGGAAGTTTATAGTGTGCTCTTGCAGATTTGTCGAAATAACCCAGCCTAATGTTATTTACAAGCTTAAACTACTTTTGTTGAATCATTTAATAGAACTGAAAAAACTGAACACCCTGTATTGCTTTTTAAAATTTATAACGCATACAGCGTTAGATGCAGAATAACTTCCAAAATGATTATCTTAAAGTTTATATCTGCAAGCAAGTGTATTTTCTAAGTACGCAAGAATTTGTAATACCCTGTATCTGTATTCCTTTTAATATACAAATTACTAACTTAAAAATGGCTCACTTTAGAAGCAAAGTTTATTAGATAAACAAGTTTTAAAATTATCTGAAAAATTCGTATCGAGTTAGGGGGTCCCAAACTGCGTCGGTACACCCTGTATAAGACGTTCTATTTGAAGCAGGAAAGTTCATCAAGAACGCCATGAATTTAACAATACTACTAGAGAGTAAATCTTTAATTTCAAAATTGTATTTTCATTATTTATAGAAACATAGGGACTTTTCGGTAACAACTGTGTATATATCTATGTAAATTTTGATATTTCACGTTATTATCACACGGTATAACATCTATAAACAAATAAACCAAATCAATCAAATACTATTCACGGTCCATTTGCTTATACGTACCCCGTATAAGTGAACTGAACAAGCTTTTACAGAGATAAGTATCTCTTTATAGTGTTATCGATCATTAAAACGAAACATCAATTAATTTGTTAAATTCTCTGACGTCGCATCTGAATGGTAAGCAACTCGTCTTTCGACCGTGAAAGAACGATATCAACAATTCACAGAAGGCGAAACTCATCCATCAAACAACAGAAGCAACCCAGCGTCAACTGTATTAGGCATCAGATATTTTCCAAGATGATACGGTTTCTGACATTACTGTTATCGTTGATATTTTATTTGGGTATACGGTTTCGATGTGGTAATATCTGTAACAAACGCTTTGTAAAAAATATGATTCCACATTTTACAGAGAGATGATAAGATTTCAAACTCAAATTCAAATTCTAACAGATTGTTGAAAAATTTGCAGTGAAACTACAACAAATAATGTTTCATTGTGTTTTGATTTTTTTTACTTAAAAAGGAAAAAAGAAACAATTGAAAATTTATTGTTTGGCGTTATTATTGTATTATATTATCTTTTATAGAGCTTTTAATTTCCACTTCTTTTAACCGTATTTTTACACAATATAATCAACTCACTTCATCCCATATACTTGATATATTACGTCCAAAATACGAAAACATCTAAACGTTCCTTTCTTTTCTCATTCTCTCATCTCATTAGGAACCATATACGAAATTTATGTTCTGTATCTAATCCGATACCACGGTCGAAACGCTGTAAAACACGACGTCCGTGTTTAATTTGTTAACTACAGGTGCATATTAAAACGTATAAACCACTTAGCTTCGTTTGAAATGCATATGAGCGATATAACAATTAAGTGGGAAAAGATAACGATATTTCGAACCGTTAAGGAAGTTTATTTTGACTGTAAATTGTCTTTTTAATTTTCTACGTAAGTAATTATAATAATTAGATTTGATGAGGGAACGAAGGAAACAAGAATTAGGTTGTATTAATGTACTGATATACAGACTGTTTTAAAAACCGTCGAAAGAGCAGGGGTACCAGAAAGCTAAAGAAGATATTGCACATATGTGTGCTAATTTGTAAGGGTAAACATTTTCAAGTCCTATATAACCGTGATTATTGCTATTATTATACTTTCATTCAGTACTATTTACTTATATTACGTCATATATATTAAAAAAAAATCTATCGTAATTAATAACATACAATAAGTAGTAACCATGTTCCTTTTAAGAAATTAGTATGAGGTTTTCGTTGGTTTTTATAATGGTAAATTATAATTTTCTTGTAACTAACGACGTTAAAATTTCTTCGAAAACATGCCAGTGTCAGTAGGATTTGAACCTACGCCTTCCCGTCCTTCGGATGAGTGTCATGACCGCTAGACCAACGGAACTTGTAAAAACAACATCTCGGTATTAAAGATATTGGGTACGAAAAAAGAATATTATTTTCTTGACATAACTCATGTGCAATGAACAACATGTTGCAACTAAAGCATAACGATAATAATATGAAAAAGTTTAAGCGAAAATTAAGAAAGATATGTAATCTTAAAATGAAATAATTCGGTATCTCAATTCTCTTCTTCAGCGATAAATATTGCTCATAGAAAGTTTGAAATTTCGAATATATATTTGTATTTGCAATCTTTATATATCTGTATCTCGTTTTTAAATTATGTCAATTAACCACTTTGAAAAGTGACTTTTTGTACATGCTATTATGGTTGTTTTAAAATATTAATTTTGCGCTTAAAAATATACAAATACACGCAAAGTAGGCTTACAATGATCTTCATAATAAAAGATAATAATTATTTCAAATAATTTTCGATTTAGAATTGGAAAACGATTAAACAACACACCCTTCAAGATGTTCGTCTTCCTTTAATCAGTGTGATCAGTCACAAATAACACATAGGCTGAAAAGTCCCGGGTCTAACAAAGAAAATATGGTTCTTTTGGTTCAAAACTAGCTTTATTCATCAACGTAATCTCCATCAAGAGCAACGCAATCATTCCAGCGCCGCTCTAACGTTTCAATACCACTTTTGTAGAACGATTTATCTTTTGCCTCAAAATAGGGCTCAGTTTCAGCGATAACCTCTTCATTCGTGCGAAATTTCTTACCGGCGAGCATTTTTTTCGAGGTCTGCGAACAGCCAGTAGTCGCTGGGAGCCAAATCTGGCGAATACGGTGGATGTGGGAGCAATTCGAAGTTGAATTCATGTAGTTTTGCCATTGTTTTGATTGACTTGTGACACGGTGCGTTGTCTTGATGAAACAAAATTTTTTTCTTTGCCATATGCGGTCGTTTCTTTGCAATTTCGGCCTTCAAATATTACACCACGCACATCCCAAAATACCGAGGCCATAACCTTTCCAGCCGATTGTTGTGCTTTCGGGCGCTTTGGACGAGGTTCACCAGTTGCTGTCCACTCAGATGACGATCGTTTTGATTCCGGAGTGAAGTTATGGATCCATGTTTCATCCATTGTCACATATCGACGCAAAAATTCCGGTTTGTTACGTTTAAACATGGCCAAACACTGCTCAGAATCACACGTTCACACGTTCTTATTTTTGGTCAACAGTGAGCAAACGCGGCACCCACTTTGAACAGAGCTTTCTCATAGTCAAATGCTCATGCAATATAAAGCCAATACGTTCTTTTGATATCTTTACGATATCAGCTAACTCACGCAACTTCACTTTTCGATCATTGAAAACGATTTTGTGGATTTTTTTTATGTTTTCTGGTGATACCGCCTCATTTGGACGTCCACTGCGTTCTGCATCATCGCTGTCTCTACGACCACGTTTGAAGTCAGCAAGCCAACGTTTTATTATTGTTTCTGATGGAGCGGAGTCCCCATAACACTTTTCAAGCCATTGCTTCGCTTGAACGGTATTTTTTCCCATTAAGAAGCAGTGTAAAATTAAAACACGAAATTGTTTTTGATCCATTGTTTTGAAAATAACAAAAGTAGCGTGACTCTTAGCACAATAACTCACAAACTAATGAATAGAATATCATGAAATTTTAACAGCTGTCTTTTGAAGGTTAGTACTAACCGAGAGAAAGGTGACTGCAATAAAACTAGCGTTATCTATGTGTTAGGCCCAGGACTTTTCAGCCCATGTGTTAGAATTAGGATTGATAGGGACACGCCTCTCAACTATGTGTAAAGGTAGTGTAGAGGTATTACTTGCAAGGAAAGGTTCTCTGGTGTCAAATTCAGATCTTAATGAATCTTGGTAGGTAAGCAAAATATGTTGAAACTCGAAAATATTTTTTTTGTTTATAATGAAATTCACTCTCAGAGGGTTTGTTGTTTAATTTTCTTCTGATTTAGGAAAAAACATCGTCCTTCAATCTTTGCAACGTAAGACTATCACCATTGGAATATTATTTTCTTCTGCCCAATTTGAGTACGTATCAAATATTCTTGCTGTTGCTTCATGTTTTAGAGTATTGTTATTTTATCAATATTTCCTCTTGCATTTTCTTCTTTGTCAGGTTCTTCGGTAAGCAGCAAATCCTCATCACTAGGTATCCAGTTCAACTCTTCACTTTCATGAACAGTTTTTCCACCAACTGAAAGTTCTTCACATGAATATCCAGTACAATTGTCTACTCAAAGTCAAGATTTTTTTTCTGGTAAATGTCATAGTTTAAAATAATTTCTGATTTGTATAACAAAAGAATGTTTAAACCAGTCACTGAATATCGTTGAAGTCATCTAGGCATTTTGAGAAAATCTGTAGTTGATAGGTAAATTTACATTCTTAAATGATGTAGGATTCTTTGCCTTTCCAGTTACCAATGGTTTTAATTTGTGAGACCTAACCAAAATAGTTAGTCTCTCTTTAGAAATTTTGCGCCCAGGTGCTTGTTTTTCTCTAGAATGAACTAGTGTCTGGTCCTATAAACGAGTATAATGCAATCTCATCTGCATTATAAAATTGTGCAAGTCCAAGGCTAGAGGTTTCGATTTTTTCCTTAACGTTTCTAAAAAAGGCTGGACTACACTATGATCACCACAAGTTTTTAGTTTACGGAAACTAAATCTAACTTTTAAGATAGCAAACCAACCTCTGCTTGCAACAAAATCATGTTTTTTTGTAAATTTCCTGATACAGTACTCTTGCCTTAGTACCTAACATTTTATATGCAACTGAAACATGTCGAGATCGTTGAGTTCTTAACCAGCAATGCCGTCGAGTTTCCATTTCTGGATATTCTGCATGTTTAAGTGTTTTTTTCTGTTGCTTAGCGCAGTATAGTGGGGGTTAATGAAACTGCAGAGATATTAAAATAATTAACCGTTAATCGGAGTAACACCAACACATGCACTTCCTATCTTCCAATTTTAGCTTTATTTTTTATATCCGAAATAGTGTACTGTCCAAGACCATACGAAATGGCCAAATCTTTACAACTCGCAGCACCATCCAATTTGCCTAAAGTTTTAGAGTTTTGTTCAGTGTTAGTGTGTTGTGTTTTCATTTTGAACCCATTTCTAACAATTATATTCTGCGTCACAATACGAAACTAACGAATTAACACAAGTAACCTCGCTGTTACGTTCTCCTGGTTTGAAGAACAACGCCGCTGTAGCCTGCTCGTAATTTCCTAAATTACTTGACCAATACTTACTTGTAGAGTATGTTCGCTTATTTACTAGAGGAAAGGTTGTACAGTGAAACTCAATGCGCATGCGCAAAAAAAAAATATATTTAAAAATGAAATGGTTACACGGTTTCCACTCTTGCCTATGTACATGTACGATGTACGTAAGATATATAGATTTGCAATAATTGCAGTTATTCGAGCTCTCTTATACATGTAATGTACATTAGCATTTGTATATGTATTTTCATTGGTAGCAACATAAAGTAATGCCTCAGCATGTACGTTGCAAAGCCATGTCTTAATTCTGTTTAAAAGGTTAAACTCTTATATGCTTCCGCTGAAGCTTTGTTAGAGGCATGTACTAATGCCTCTATCTGTTTGCATGCACCACTACCTTTTTATAGGGGAGCCAACCCTATTTATTTCTTAAATTTATAATCGCACCTCGGTGCTATGCTTATTTATATGTCCCTTTCCGGAAGCCTAATATACTTTCCTTGTTTTAAATTTGCCTAAGGGACTTGGCCCTGTATTATTGGCATGTATTTGTACTTGACCAAATACGTTTGTTATTTTAACATTTATAGGGGAACCCACCCTATCTCTTAGAGCTTGAACGCCTGGTCGAGGGCGACAGTAGCGATAATAGCCGATCTCAATACAAAAGTAATGTCACAGCTACCCAGGCGTTCTCGTTTGAAATATTACGCTATGTGCAATCTTTAGCTCTCTAC
The DNA here is from genome assembly GCA_023509865.1 of Trypoxylus dichotomus. Lineage (NCBI taxonomy): Eukaryota > Metazoa > Arthropoda > Insecta > Coleoptera > Scarabaeidae > Trypoxylus > Trypoxylus dichotomus. Next base: position 8,449,138 of record CM042077.1, read on the forward strand.
TACTGCGCCCCAAAGAAGGGAAAAATCCAGTAACCAGCAAATGTGCGAACTGCGCACCGACAAGTAAAACGGAGCGATGATGCCGACATTACATAAGAAAACTGGCCCGTGACACTCGTCCGCTACGACGAGCAACTAAATGAAAAATTTCTAAGTCCCGATACGACAAGGACCGAACAAACGTACAAAAGATAACGGGCGCTGCGGCCGCAACGACCGTCAGCAAGAAGCGGAGTGATCGTACTTGTAGAGGAGGTCTATACATGCGCGCCGACAATCTCACCAAAATAATTTCCGACACAAACTTAACTGAAGACTAAAAATATGTATAGACGACAATGGACACAGTAGCCTCGACGTACGATGATAGAAAATCGAGAATTTATACTTATTAAAAAATCTATACATGTGGTCCGACGACGTTACCAAATGACTCCCGCCAGAAATAAATGTATAGACAATGTCCTCGACGATTCCCGCCAAAACTAGAAAAACTTAGAAATCTCTAATAATCTTACGACGACGTTACTGTACACGTTACGACGAGGCACGAAAGGTGACCGAGAGTGCACGATCGCTAATACCTCGACTGTCGCGCGGGAGACGACTGCCTATGCTTGTGTACCTTAAATTTCAAGAAAACTCCCATTACATATCCGACGACGTTGCAGTGAATGATTTCTAATTAGGCAGTTTTAACTAGCGTAATGCGAATGGCTGACTTGCATACATATACAATGCGTAATGTACATACATATTAAAATAAAATTCGATATAAGAGAGCAAAATAAATAAATATAAGAATGAAAATAAATAAATATAAAAATGAAAATAAAATAATATTCTAAATGAAAATAATAATGCAAAGAAGATAAAATACATAATAGTAAAAAAAATTTAGAAAATACAAAAAACAATGTTAAGTCCTTAACACTCGCCTTTCTGCATGACGCAATTTTATGGAAGCTGAAAGTTACAGAAACTGTTGACAATGCACTTCGGATAAGGAAATCATAAAAATTCAGATTACAAAGTACATAATGTATTTGAAAAAGGTATTCGAATTACCAAAGAATTCGATTTATTGCAGCTTTGGATTATCAAGGTGCTATTGTAGTTGCTGAGTCCAATATTGGGAACGTTTTGTTAACGAGAAAAATTAATATTTGGTTGTAAATACTCCGCGTTAACCCCTACTGTTTAAAAAGAACAAATATCTAACTACATACGTTTTTTGTCAACTATTCGATCACTTTTTAATCACTCTGTATAATTGTTATGCTAACTTAATTGCCCTAGAAACGGTTAATTAATTTTAAAATTCACTATGAGTAATTTAGTAAAATATTCTTTGACTGTCTTAATTTATTTTTTATTTACATAATTTATTTATCAATTATGTGAAATTTAATGTGTCTACTTAGCATAAACATAAAATATCTTCACTACATTTCCAGTAAATTTACTGGTCAAAACGAAACTAAATATTTTGGTATAGTCGCAATTAATTTTGTTCCTTTCTTAGTCATCTACACTGCCGCACGCGGAAGTTTGCGAATAATATAAAATTATAATAAAATGAGAATTAAAGGAATGTTGTTCGCACGGTTTTATTCCTAACACATTTAAATTATGGATACCGGTTTACAGCAGCTATTCTGCGCATCTTCAGGCCAAGATACTACAAAAAAAAGAACTACAGAATAAAACAGATGTATACTATCGGTCATAAGTATTTAAACACTCCTAAAATATTACAAAAACAAGTCAATATAAACTTTTACTCTATACTCAAACAAAGAACTGTAACAGTTATAAAAACAATGTGCTTATCAATTGGCTAACAAAGATAATCATAAATTAATTTAAATTTGCCTTTCATCAATATGTCCACCTTTCGTTTTTATTACTGTCGCACACAATCTTGATATTCTCTCTAGCAATTTTACCATTGTTAACCGCTCTATTTGCCCCCACGTATCCTGTAGTTGCGCCCTAAGTGCTGCTGTCGAATTTGTAGCAGATTTCCGAACCTGTTGGTCGAGTTCCTCCTACAAAAGCTAGATCGGATTAAGCTGTACACTTTGGGGATTACTTTACACGTCATACTGGCTTTGTAGGAGGTGGCTTGCTGGTTTTTGATAATAAAACAGATACAAATTACCATCAAAACATGCTACTGTTTTCGAAGAATACCTTGACAGGATATTGAGTATTACCAGATAAGATTGTTATTATTAGGGATATCGTTTTATACAGAAAAATACTCACAACAACAATTGCCGTATAACCTATAAAATGGCCAAAAATGATGATGAAACAATTTTGAAATTGCCACCATATCGTGAGCTCAATTCTATCGGGTTAGTTTGACCTTAAGCCAATAAGCAAGCAGCAGTTAAAAGCACAACGTTCAAACTTACAGAAATTAAGGAGCATCTTTTACAAGCAATTCAAAATGTTACTGCTACCAACTGAGAAAATTGTGTCAAGGATATTATTGAGGAAGAACAAAGAATGCGTGAATTTAATTGTTGGCTTTAGGTAATCATTACTGAACATTTTTGCCTTAGTTTCTTTCTAATTCCCATACAATTATTGGTGACACAGACATTAATTTTAGTCTCAACTCTGGAAATATTTTTTTCCCAGACATTGTAAATCTATTTCAATTCTAGTTTCACTCAAATTAGCCATTTCTTATTTTAGACAATGGTTTCTGTGATAGCTATAACATTTCGCATAAGAGATGACTTCGCTGCATGTATTACTTCGATCAAAATTCAACTTGAACTTCTTTATTTAACACATGGACTGAAAAGTCCCGGGCCTAACAAAGAACACACGTTTTTTTTGGTTCAAAACTAGCTTTATTCATCAACGTAATCTCCATCAAGAGCAACGCAATCATTCCAGCGCCGCTCTACCATTTCAATACCACTTTTGTAGAACGATTTATCTTTTACCTCAAAATAGGCCTCAGTTTCAGCGATAACCTCCTCATTTGTGCGAAATTTCTTACCGGCGAGCATTTTTTTGAGATCTGCGAACAGCCAGTAGTCGCTGGGAGCCAAATCTGGCGAATACGGTGGATGTGGGAGCAATTCGAAGTTCAATTCATGTAGTTTTGCCATTGTTTTGATTGACTTGTGACACGGTGCGTTGTCTTGATGAAACATTTTTTTCTTTGCCATATGCGGTCGTTTCTTTGCAATTTCGGCCTTCAAATGCTCCAATAACGCTATATAATATTCACTGTTGATGGTATTTCCTTTCTCAAGATAGTCGATGAATATTACACCACGCACATCCCAAAATACCGAGGCCATAACTTTTCCAGCCGATTGTTGTGCTTTCGGGCGCTTTGGACGAGATTCACCAGTTGCTGTCCACTCAGATGACGATCGTTTTGATTCCGGAGTGAAGTGATGGATCCATGTTTCATCCATTGTCACATATCAATGCAAAAATTCCGGTTTGTTATGTTTAAACATGGCCAAACACTGCTCAGAATCATCAACACGTTCTTGTTTTTGGTCAACAGTGAGCGAACGCGGCACCCACTTTGAACAGAGCTTTCTTCTTCTTTTGATATCTTTACGATGTCAGCTAACTCACGCAACTTCACTTTTCGATCATTCAAAACGATTTTGTGGATTTTTTTGATGTTTTCTGGTGTTACCGCCTCATTTGGACGTCCACTGCGTTCTGCATCATCGGTGTCTCTACAACCACGTTTGAAGTCAGCAAACCAACGTTTTATTGTTGTTTCTGATGGAGCGGAGTCCCCATAACACTTTTCAAGCCATTGCTTCGCTTGAACGGTATTTTTTTCCCATCAAGAACCAGTGTAAAATTAAAACACGAAATTGTTTTTGATCCATTGTTTTGGAAATAACAAAAGTAGCGTGACTCTTAGCACAATAACTCACAAACTAATGCATAGAATATCATGAAATTTTGACAGCTGTCTTTTGAAGGTTAGTACTAACTGAGAGAAAGGTGACTGCAATAAAACTAGCGTAATCTATGTGTTACGCCCGGGAGTTTTCAGCCCATGTGTTATATGCCAATTTTCGTACAGAGACAGCTTCTATCAGTAAATTTCATAAAGAATTATTATTTCTAATTCTTGCAGCACCTTTTGAAGAATAAACATCAAAAAAGGGATTCCGAGAATAACACCCAATAACAACCATTTCCTTTGTGTGGCCCAATTGTTCCAAATACTCTCATCATATCTCTGCACTATGCTTTGGGTCATTATCGTACTGGAATACGAAGTTTTACTTCTTTTCTAAGGATACCATCTATTTTCACCGAACCGCGTATAAAAGTACTATCAAAGCAACCCCAAATCATGACTGATCTTCGTTCATGCATTATTGTTGGTGTAATATAGGATTTAGGTGCTCGTTCTCCTTTCAATCTATGAACAAATCTTTTTCTATTTGAATCAAAGGTAAGACATTTAGATACATCGGTCCAGAGCTCTTTCCTCTAGCCTACCAACGTCCAGTCTTTGTGTTCTCTCGCCCATGTTAATGTTTATGGCAATTTCATGATTTCATAAGTAAGATTGTCTATGTAGCATTATCATATTTTTTGCGCAACATTGTCTTCATTGGCTTGAAGCGGTCATCGTGCAGAAATATGAAATTTTCTTCTAACAGTCTTGTCTCTGTAATCGAATTCCATAATGTTCTAGAATGCTCCATTAATTTTTAGCAAATTAAAATATCGCCAAACCTGAGAACCCTCATTTCCTCTTCCCTCGTGATAAATTACGCAAGATATAATTTTTTTTATTGGGTCACAAAATCCTATAAGGTATCCAATTTTTTATGAGCGAGAGTGTAAGCGTATTTCCAACTGTTTTTATCTTAATTTTCAACGTCGGATACCGACTAAACAACGTTTATCTGGGGTACGGCTCAGGAAACTAATCCTTTTACACAATTCCTCATGTGCTGTTATGAATATGATCTGATTATATCGCGGCCGAAGAGGCGGCACACCGTCCAGATACCGATCTTGACGTGGATGCGTTTCGAAAACTGGTCCTCTCTCGCCTTTAATCTTCCACCGACCGGCTGGAAGAAGGCCGACAATAGCGGCATCGCGACGGGGTGATCGTCGTATTGTGGATGTTTTCCAAAAACAAGTCTTGTCAGCGATCAATCCGTCTGGATAGTATAACATTTCAATAAGCTTACGTAGCGGGTCGTACAATAATATGCTAAAGTTTCCGAACATTTACAAGAAGGTTTTAACTATTTTTTTTCTCCCATATATTATATATATATATATCTTTATATATCTTTGCAGTTTGCAGTTCGCTAACTGCTTCTCTGACTTCTTCGCTTATTGGTGTGATACGTTCATCGTCGTTTTTTGTTTTATGCTCTTTTTCTCTTATGTATCCGTCTTGTTTTATTTTTGTGAGTTCTTCAAAGTACTGTTTCCATCTTTCCATTATCTCTTTTTCCTCAGTTAGTATATTTCCTTTGTCATCCTTTATATTTTTCAATACCGGCGCCTTCTTCTGTCTCAATTGTTTTATTGTTCCGTAGAATAATTTTTGGTTTTTTCTTTGGCCTTCTTGATACTCTCTTTAGCTTCTTTTCTTGCCATTTTGTACATATTGTAATCCTCCTCTTTCCCGGTATACATATATCTGATCCATTTATTTTTCTTATCTTTCACTTTGAGTTGTATTTCTGCTGTCCACAATCTGCTTCTTTTTGTGTACGTATTTGCTATTTTTGTTATTCCACAGCTTTCTTGTGCCGCCTTCAGTATGATGTTTTTGAATCTTATCCATTTGTCCTCTAAACCCATTTCGTTTTTAGTCTCTTGTTCAAACAGTTGATTTGACTTGTATTGGCACTTCTCTCGAATTTCTTCCTCTTTCAATTTGTAGCTTTTTATTTTTTCCTTAACTACTTTTTTCTAATTTTTGCTAATCTTCATCTGTAGCAGGTAGTGGTCGCTACCTATTTCCGCATTTGTTTGGACTTTGATATCTAATACCTTCCTCCAGTTTTCAGCATTTATTAAGAAATAATCAATGATTGATTTGTCTTTCCTGCTAGGCACTTCTCTTGTGTATTTGTGAATGTCTTTATGTCTGAATTTTGTATTTGTTATAATCATGTCGTTTTCGATGCACATATCTAGTATTCATCTCCCGCTGTCATTTATGGTCTCTTCACTTTCCCTTCGCATATGTCTCTCCACTCCATTCCTCCATCTCTTCCGACTCGTCCATTCATGTCTCCCATTACTATAAGATTTCTTTCAACAATGTCTATTTCACTCTGAAGAGTTTCGAAGAATTCGTCTTTGTCTTGTTAATTCGCGTTGACATTTGGGGCATATGCCACAATTATGCTCCATATTTCGTTTCCTTCCAGCTTTGTATCAATTCTTAATATTCTTGTATTAATGTATTTTTCTTTTTGTATATTGTTTATACTACCTCAGGTTTGATGATTATTCCTACTCCCTCCGCTCCTCTGTTCCTTTCATCCACTCCCGACCAGTAGAGCCAGTATCCATCTTTCATTTCCTCTAGTCCTTGTCCCTTCTTTTTTACTTCAGTTACTCCCATATAGTCTAAATTTTGTGTAATCATTTCATCAATTAATTCGTTTTCCTTTCCCATTATGCTTCGTATATTCCATGTGCCGATTTTTATCACTTCTCTATTTTTTTCTTCTTTGTATCCATTACTTGCTTTTACCTCACGTCTGTTCTCAGATCTGCTACTGCTATTTAGCTTCGCATCATTTCATATATCAGTCTTAGCCTTAATCCTTGCCATGGTCGTCTTTGTTGTTTCTTTCTCCTCTCTTCTCCTCAGTTTTTTTGCACTTCGGTTGGAGTGGATTTTCTCCCATTTTACAAGTTTCTCTTCTTCTCTGTCCCATCCATACTCCTTTCCCTGGATTATTATTTTTTGATTCCTCATTTTGGATGCGTTCTGAAAACTGGTCCTCTCTCGCCTTTAATCTTCCACCGACCGGCTAGAAGAATGCCGACAATAGCAGCATCGCGACGGGGTGAACGTCGTATTGTGGATGTTTTCCAAAAACAAGTCTTGTCAGCGATCAATCCGTGTGGATAATAAAACATTTCAATAAGCTTACGTAGCGGGTCGTACAATAACATGTTAAAGTTTCCGAATATTTACAAGAAGGTTTTAACAAAATTTTTCTTTTATAGCGTTAATTATTTCTCCTTTAATTACTCATTCAAACATTAACTTACCGATTTATAACTTACTAATCCTCTAATAGATGTATTTATTGACCACTGAGATGTAGTGAAAGTCATCACGTATCCAATACTAACAGCAACTATATGTACATATATTCCGAAATGTTAATCCTGACTTCGGACTTTAAGGGGCAGTAAATATCCCACATGACACTTCGTATACGTCCAACTACTAAATTATATCTTGTGGCAAATGTATTATGGTCATAGAATCTTACTTCACTTTTAATAAAATGTTCCAGATGGAAAAGGAATTGAGTTAATAGTTGTATTTATATAGGTTGTATTAAAAAAGTTGTAAAAACCAACAGCATCGCGATCCATGTGTGTAGAAATAAAATACTAACAAATGTTTATGATTTTATGAATAAATATTACATTAATATATAAATTTCAGAGAATAATTTGTAGCTTGTGTCAATAATTAAAACTTTTTCTTATTTGAATGTCGAAGAAAAACGGTCTACACCGCAGCATGTTAAAGCCACTTAATTAAAAAGTGGCAAAAATAAATTATACTTTTCAATTTGATTTTGACTTAATCTTTTCTTTTTGCAGAACTGTTTTAATATAATAATATTTTATTGGCAAGTAAATGGTAAATACAGAAACCAAAAAAAGGAAATACAGACAGAAACTATTTTTGCCAATTGGATCAGCTTCAGTAGACCAAGAAAGTTTCCTGTTGGTAATGACAACCCAGAAATAAAGAAGAAATGAGAAAATAATTCGTTGCACAACCAAATCATCTATCATACTGAAATACTGCAAATGTTTATCTGTTTTAAGAGTTGCTCATTCGTTAAATTATTATAAACAGCACGTCTAAAGGTATTAAATAGTAATTCTTTGTCACCTAGGCAAAGCGAGTTATATAATCGCGCAAGGGTGTAGCTAAAACTTTTCTGAAACTGCCGGGTATGATGTCTAGGTATATCGAAAAGATCCCTTCTGCGGCCATTGCTATTGGGCACATTCATACGATACCTCATTCTGTTTCACAAGTAAGGCGGAACACCAGTATTTAAAATTTTGTAAATAAAACACGAGTTCCTTGCATTATACTTAACCATTCAGCATCCCTAAGTTTATGAGAAATCCTTTAACGCTGCCTTATTCCATAAATTAGTCTGAAGCATGCGTTCTGTACCACCCGAATTTTGCGTGAGTCGATCTGGTCTAGACAATTTCCATAAACAACATCACAGAAATTAAAATGTAATAGCACCAAGGAATTATATAGCAGCTTTTTAATAGAAACGTCAAGGCAATACCGGTGGGGATAAATTAATTTTAAATTGTAGTAAGCGCGTCTAATACAAGTACTGACATGATGTTAAAACTTAAGATCGTTACCTACAAAGCGACCTAAATTTTTCACATTGCTTTGTAATTTCAGGGGTGTGTTGTTATTTGCGAGTCTGATGTTGGGAAGTATGTTCAACCTTACTTTAGAACTGCCTAACAGTGTAAAGTATGATTTGGCTTCTTTTAAAAATAGGCAACGTTTTCTTGCAATAGTATACAGATTGTTAAGGTCGCGGTTAATATCAAGGATACTCTGAACCTCGACAGTGGGGAAGGATCTGTACAAATGCGAATCATCAGCGTAGAATTAGAGATTGCATGTGAAATTATGGATAAAGAACATATGTGCCATGTAAATAGAGAACAACGGACCTAATATGGATCCTTGCGGAACTCCTGAGCATGTAGTAATATATTTAAGTCAGGGTTTTTTTGGAAAACATTGTATACCTTTTCTTTAAGTTTGAGCCCAAAACTACCTTAAATGCTGCGTAAACTATATACATATCGTATCTAATGAACTTACTGCATCATTTAATTTAATGTTATGTTGTTCAAATTATTTTATGGGGTTTATTAAATGTTTGAAATTGATTTTTACAAAATTCAGGTGCTTTTTTAAATTCTGTCGAAAAAATTTAACTTGGATGCATAATTTGCTGAAGATATTAAGAAAACTAAATATTCTGTTCAGAAGTTCATATGGAATTATAAAAATTTCGCTGAGTATAATAGCAACGAGCCACGACTGCTAAATGATGAATAGAAATAGGTTTTGCATATTACATTTTTTCCACAATAAAATTTATGATCAATGTCTGGAGGTTATTCATCAATATGTTTCAAAAACAGGGAGTTTACTAGTGTAATACGAGTGTTCCCCAATGAACGGATTAGGTTAAAAGTTTTCAGAAAAGACCTTTGAAATTTACAAAGTTTGTGACAGACACCTTACTTCAATATATAAACTATATAATCCCTTGTCTACCGTCAATAAAAGTGACGATAAGTTTCACTATTTATATATATTTAGACGCCTAAAATTATTGTTTTACAACGTTTGCATGTCTATCCTTACTTAGAACTACCAATAAGATTAACTCCACAATCCACACTTACAATTATCACCTGCTGATTAAAGTTTTGCCTGTGTATTGTTGTAAATGCAATTTAACCAGAAATATGTTTACCGTCGGTAATGTGTCCCTTGTTTACACGAAACTTTATTGCAGGCTTTAGTCTTTATTATATGGTAACGTAATATAATATTTACTGGTAAGTATTTAGAAAGGTAGAAAACTCTCAGAAATGTTTTTGTTCAAGAAAACGGTAGTTTAGGATAAGATTCTGAGGAAGCTTTATTCAATATTGTTTATTTATATTCATAATAGGCTTAAAATTTATAACTACTTTACAAGTGTACAAGTAAAGTCTTAAAATATCCTTTTTGCAAGAGCTACCTTTTGAAAAAGAGGTGAAGTATTAAATGGAATATTTCAGATATTTTTACGTTTTCTGGTAGATAATAAAAAAGGAACAATTTTTTATGAAAAAATCTCACATTTGTCGATTTTCTTATACAAATGAAACGTGAGTTTTTTATTTAATTTAATCAACAATATATTTGGTGTAAATTTACTTTCACATGTAATGTACTGTTTGTATTTATACTGTATTGTAATGATACGAATTATTGCCTTTTAAATATTTTATAATATCAATGATTTTCTAAATTTTTCATGTTTATCTACTTTGAATACTTTCTCGTCACTGGTTCACGCCCTCATTTTTGTTATTGTAGATGTTGTTGTTGGAGGCAAAGTACTGTTAAGACTCCCTGAGTTTATTTCAAATATTTATTCCCTGCAATTTTCTTTCTGTATATTAAATTTTACAGATATCTACTTGTTACGTTCTCCTGGTTTGAAGAACAACGCCGCTGTAGCCTGCTCGTAATTTCCTAAATTACTTGACCAATACTTACTTGTAGAGTATGTTCGCTTATTTACTAGAGGAGAGGTTGTACAGTGAAACTCAATGCGCATGCGCAAAAAAATATATTTAAAAATGAAATGGTTACACGGTTTCCACTCTTGCCTATGTACATGTACGATGTACGTAAGATATATAGATTTGCAATAATTGCAGTTATTCGAGCTCTCTTATACATGTAATGTACATTAGCATTTGTATATGTATTTTCATTGGTAGCAACATAAAGTAATGCCTCAGCATGTACGTTGCAACGCTATGTCTTAATTCTGTTTAAAAGGTTAAACTCTTATATGCTTCCGCTGAAGCTTTGTCAGAGGCATGTACTAATGCCTCTATCTGTTTGCATGCACCACTACCGTTTTATAGGGGAGCCAACCCTATTTATTTCTTAAATTTATAAGCGCACCTCGGTGCTATGCTTATTTATATGTCCCTTTCCGGGAGCCTAATATACTTTCCTTGTTTTAAATTTGCCTAAGGGACTTGGCCCTGTATTATTGGCATGTATTTGTACTTGACCAAATACGTTTGTTATATTCACATTTATAGGGGAACCCACCCTATCTCTTAGAGCTTGAACGCCTGGTCGAGGGCGACAGTAGCGATAATAGCCGATCTCAATACAAAAGTAAGGTCACAGCTACCCAGGCGTTCTCGTTTGAAATATTACGCTATGTGCAATCTTTAGCTCTCTACTCTACTGCGCCCCAAAGAAGGAAAAATCCAGTAACCAGCAAATGTGCGAACTGCACACCGACAAGTAAAACGGAGCGATGATGCCGACATTACATAAGATAACTGGTCCGGGACACTCGTCCGCTACGATGATCAACTAAATGAAATATTTCTAAGTCACGATACGACAAGGACCGAACAAACGTACAAAAGACAACGGGCGCTGCGGCCGCAACGACCGTCAGCAAGAAGCGGAGTGATCGTACTTGTAGAGGAGGTCTATACATGCGCGCCGACAATCTCACCAAAATAATTTCCGACACAAACTTAACTGAAGACTAAAAATATGTATAGACGACAATGGACACAGTAGCCTCGACGTACGATGATAGAAAATCGAGAATTTATACTTATTAAAAAAATCTATACGTGTGGTCCGACGACGTACCAAATGACTCCCGCCAGAAATAAATGTATAGACAACGTCCTCGACGATTCCCGCCAAAACTAGAAAAACTTAGAAATCTCTAATAATCTTACGACGACGTTACTGTACACGTTACGACGAGGCACGAAAGGTGACCGAGAGTGCACGATCGCTAATACCTCGACTGTCGCGCGGGAGACGACTGCCTATGCTTGTGTACCTTAAATTTCAAGAGAACTCCCATTACATTTCCGACGACGTTGCAGTGAATGATTTCTATTTAGGCAGTTTTAGCTAGCGTAATGCGAATGGCTGACTTGCATACATATACAATGCGTAATGTACATACATATTAAAATAAAATTGGATATAAGAGAGCAAAATAAATAAATATAAGAATGAAAATGAAATAATATTCTAAATGAAAATAATAATGCAAAGAAGATAAAATACATAATAGTAAAAAAAATTTATAAAATACAAAAAACAATGTTAAGTCCTTAACACTACTTTAGTTGTTCATTACTAACAAATAATCTACAATTTTAATGTTTAAAAAAAGAACATGTTCAGTGGAGACATAAACTCCACTATCGTTTACTATATACGAGGGGAGGTCCAGAAGTTTGTGGAATGAAAGGGTTTTAAATAAAATAAAACAATAAATCTATTTTTCCTTTTCAATATAATCACCCTTAAGCACAATGCATTTATGAGATCTATGAATTAATTTTTCTAAACCATCAAAATAATATTTTTTTATCTTTCGCCTCTTTTTAAATTGGGGAACAAATTAATATCACTAGGTGCCGGGTCTGGACTGCAGGGTGGATCGACTATTGATTGAAAGCCATGCTTGTGCAGAGTAGCTATTGCAACTTTGCTCTTGTGAACGAACCGGCGCATTGTCTTGCAAGAGCAACACACCCTTAGTCCACTTTCCTCGACGTTTTTCCTTGATAGCCTCCTTTAATTTTTCTAATATCGCTGCGTAATATTCTCCGGTTATACTCCTACCTCTTTCTATGTAATCAATCAATAATAGCCCCTCACAATCCCAAAAAACAGTAGCCATCAACTCGCCAGCCGATTCTGACACTTTGAGTTTCTTTGGCGGTGGTGTCCCCTTTTATGCCCTTGCATGGACTCCTGTTTGGACTCAGGCTCAAAGTGATGAATCCATGTTTCATCTCCGGTAACAATCCGCTCCAAGATCTGTGCAGGTTTGTCTCCACACAGCTCCAAAAAGAAGAAGTTGCATTCCTGTAAATATGGTGCTCAACGTCGGCTGTAGTAGCCCTCACCAAATTGTTGATGGATTTGGTGAATATTTTAGTAATGTTTTCACCGTTCCATCAAGTCCTGCATTAACATGACTGGGTTTTCTAACAATGTTATCCTGCATTCCATAAATAAACTAAAAAATACTCGCAGTTCTGGTCATAACGAAATTCCCTCATTTTTCTTTAAAGATAGCAAATATGTGTTGGTAAATCCTTTGTCCAGAATCTGTTCTTTAGCCTTGAAAACTTTGCTGTTCCCGAACAAATAGAATATTGCTCGCACTGTGCCTATATTCAAAGCTGGTGATCCTTCCGATATATCTAATCTGACAAACTTTGCCGAAGTCTTTGAACAATGCTTACACTCTGTTATTTATCCTGGCACCAAGAATAGCATTTCATCTTCTCAACATGGCTCTGTTGAAATGCGATCAACTATGACTAATTAATCAATTATTATTTAAAAGCTTCTAAATTTAAAAATACAAGAGCTACAGCTGTAATGCCAATTTCAATGTTTGGGGTACTGCTATTTGTACTTGTTCTACATTGATATCTTACATATAAATTAATTCAAAACACTTAACTATGATTATATTTCCTTGACATTCGGGTAATCTTTTGGTAACTTCGTAATAACCTATTTTACGCGATTCATAGTACCACCGACGGTTCATGCCGTGTCATAATATCACAACGATAGACCAGTAGAAACGAAGAAGGGTGGCTTATCGACGATTTTCAGGAACCCCGCCGGTTCATTATCGACGGTTTTCAATTGAATTTGGACAAGAGCAAGCGACAGAGATGATTATCTTGTCGCGTAATGTATAGAGTTACAATCTTATCGGATCGGTCCTGTTCATTATATTGTGACGTTTGAATGGTCCAAATATATAAATTAGTAGGGTATGTATTCGTAGATTTATGCATGTTGTACATACACACATATATTTGTATTATACGTCTCTTATGTGGGATAACGTATTGACGATTAATGAGAGTAATGCTAGATGTGGTGAGAAAAATGTTAAAATTTGTTTTCGTAAATGAGTATGCAAAGATTTCTTTGGTGGAACGTATTTGATTTCACTTAATATTTACTTTTCTGTTGAGTCTAGCGATTCAATACGTTCACAGTGTTATTTTTGTGTGGCTAAGTTATCACCGGATTTTCTCTGTCGTAATAGTCGCTTTAACTTTGAATTTATACCAATATACAGCGAAAATTACATACTACAGGTCAGTCTAACCGTTTTTGTGATTGTTAATTTACGTTTTGTTTAATTTAATAGTTTCCTCTCGAGTCTATAATTTTTTGTGTAACTTAGACATTTCCACACATACACGTTTTTTTTTTCTTGTTCTTGTTTTGATGTGTAGAAGAAGTGTTTACATTTTAATCTTAACCGTTATACCGGGTCCAGAACAAAAGTAGTCACCTTCCGAGCACCTTTCTTTCTTTTTTTTTTACTCCTTTCTTTTCCGCGGCCTCCATTGTTTTGTGCGTTAGTCAGTCACCAGGATAGGCCCCCTCGGTGTGAATATTGTGGCCTTGTAGTGATCCCGCTTCCTTTGTGTTTACCTCAGTACATATTACTATACTCGATTGTGCAATGAGTACCACTTGTCATTCCTGTAAAGCCGCATTAACACCAGATAATTCAATTCGGATCGAAGGAAGGAATTTAGCAGTCAATTTCTACTTAAACTAATTAATCACGCTATTGACGCTCCATCCCTTCTCTCCAAAATTAATTTTGTGGTACCTCAGTACGATACCAGGTCCTTCCCTAATTTTAAGGTCCCGTCATGCAAAACTAATGTTCTGCTTAAAGCACCCTTTACGCATATGATTAGAAATGCCAATGAATTACTTCACGATCCTTTTTGTTGAAGAGTCTACATGGATTTACATTGTCGTCCTATTTTGTTCTTGCATTCTGATGTCACCGAGCCATTATTATATTTATGATTCAGTTGTATCTTTTTCGACTAATTTTAATTTATTACTGCGCTGTATATTGTTACTACATATATATGCTAGGTTACATTATTCTCGCATTGTCCTGTAAATGGAATTATTTTCTGTTGGGCAATAAAGATATTATTATTATTATTATTATTAAAGCACCCATTACGCATATGATTAGGAATGCCAATGAATTACTCGATGATCCTTTTTGTTGAAGTGTGTACATGGATTTACAATGTCGTCCTACTTTGTTCTTGCATTCTGGTGTCACCGAGCTATTTTTATGTTCATGATTCAGTTGTATCATTTTTGTAATTTAAGTTTATTACTGCACTGTATATATTATATCATTACTACATTATTCTGTATTATACTATTTTATGTTATTGTCACATTATCCTGTAAATGGAATTATTTTTTGTTGGGTAATAAAGATTATTATTATTATTATTATTATTATTAATTTGTTTCGGAAATTTATTTTTATTTATTAGTACGTAAATTTCCCAAACAGTTTAAATGCAAACAATGGTGTCCCACAAGGGACGGTGTTAGGTCCCTTATTGTTTAACTTATAAATTAATGATTTATTGTTGACAATGGAAGGCTGTAATATATGTATGTTTGCGGATGATATCATGTTGTACATAAGTATTAGTAGTATTAGCGATATCAGGAAGACTATAAATAATCACCTCACTATATTATATCAGTGGTTGTGTGTAAATAAACAAAGCATTAATGTTACTAAAATAAGATATATGGTTATAGGTAGCATGTATAAGTTAAATAATATAGATATAGCTAGTATTAGAATAAGAATTGATAACAGGAAGGGTAGACTACATTAAGTACTTGGGAGTTACCATAGATAAACATTTGCTATTCAAATAACATGCAAAGAATATTATGAATAAAATGTCGAAAATAATAGGGTTTAACAGCAGAACTTGCAAGAATTTATCACTGTATATAAAAATGCTTGTTTATAAATCTCTAGTTGCGCCACATATAGAATTTTGTGCAACAGTACATTTTAACCTAAATAAGAATGAAATCCAGCAAAAAATTCAAAATAGAGCCATGAGAATAATTTTAAAATGTAACAGATATACCCCAATTAAAGATATGTTAATTACACTTAATTTAATGAATGTCCGCCAAAGAATTTTATTTAAGAGTCTAGTGTTTATACATAAAATGAAAAATAATTTACTTCCAAGTTACCTTGGTGAAAGGTTGAAAACGGTTCATGATACTCATGCTTACAACACTAGAAACTACATCGACTTTCATATTACTCCCTTTCATAGAACCCAGACTGCCAAAAATATATTTGTAAGGGGTCTTATTTTGTATAAGTAAGTGATTGTATATTGAATTCCTTTGTTCTGTCTTATTGTATAGCTTGTTAGCTAAATAAACTATCTGTTCATCTAACAAAAAGCTCTAGGTTAAATATAAAATTAAGTTCTTTCTTAATGGGAGGATTTTAATTAACATAAAAGTAATTTATAATAAATGAAGAAATACAGCTACTCTCAAGTACTATAGATTTTATATCTTTGAGTGTACAAGTTATAATTGATTTCACGTGGCATTATGATGAGTAAGAAATTAAACTGAACGTATACAAAAATATAGAAGAACAACAATTCGTAAGTCCATCAAAGGCAAGAAATACAACACAATGTTTTACGCTTTGATGTATATCTACAGTTCAATAGTAGGCGACAATACCAGTGGCGGTTTCTTCTATGGTTTGCAGGTTTGTGCAACCACCAAAAGTATTAATAATAGAATAAATATTTCATTTATAAAATAAAAAAGAATCGTAATTCCACGTTTTTAAAATTATAAATTAAAAATGTATATGTTCTCACTGAATAAATAAACTACAGTAAAACTCGCTTATAGGGTACTCGTCCAGACCATAGAAATCAGTATGTTAAGAAAAAGTGCGTTATAAAAGAATATAACCAAAGATTATGTATATACTATCAAAATGTATTTTTATTTATAAAATAATAAAAATATACACAATAATAATAAATAATAATAGGGAATAAAAATTGGGGAAAAATCACTAGGTGCCGGGTCTGGACTGTAGGGTGGATGGACTATTGATTGAAAGCCATGCTTGTGCAGAGCAGCCATTGCAACTTTGCTCTTGTGAACCGGCGCATTGTCTTGCAAGAGCAACACACCCTTGGTCAATTTTCCTCGACGTTTTTCCTTGATGGCCTCCTTTAATTTTTCTAATATCGCCGCGTAATATTCTCCGGTTATGCTCCTACCTTTTTCTTTGTAATCAATCAATAATATCCCCTCACAATTCCAAAATACAGTAGTCATCAACTTTCCAGCCGATTCTGACACTTTGAATTTCTTTAGCGGTGGTGTCCCCTTTCTATGCCATCGCATGGACTCCTATTTCGACACAGGTTCAAAATGATGAACCCATGTTTCATCTCCGGTAACAATCCGCTCCAAAATCTGTGCAGGTTTGTCTCCACACAGCTCCAAAAATTGTTTGGATGCACAGACGCGCTGCTGTTTCTGCAGCGGCGTGAGCATTCTCGATACCCATCTTGCACTGACTTTTGTCATACCCAGGGTGGTCATGTAGGACATGCAAAATCAAAAAAAAATGTTTCTTCAAACGGGCATCTTGCAGTAGAAATTTATGCACTTTTTCGACGATGTCTGATGTGGTGTCCTCAAGTGGCCGTCCTGAGCGGGGGTCGTCTTCAATCGACTCCCGACCATGTTTAAAAAGACCACGCCACTTATAAGTCATTGATTTACTAGAACACTGTTTCCATTTCATTGAATATGATTTGAGCGTTCTTTCCTCGCTTTGTAAGGAACTTTATTACAGCACGGTCTTCAATTTCCTCCATAGTTTCAGTTTTCTTCCGGATTGACTTGTTTAGCAGGCAACTATTCGTAAACGCCTGACGCTATAGGGCTGCAACTTAACTTATATACTAATGATGAGTCGTCAATCAGAATGACACCTAGTGAGCGTCCCTATCCCCACTCCATCCCCCCCATTCCACGAACTTCTTGACCTCCCCTCGTATCTTTAATTTTGGCGTGTATTTTTTCTGTTCTCCATCTGCTTCTTTTCGTCTATGTGCTTGCTATTTTTTTCTATTCCACAGCTTTCTTGTGTTGCCAATTAAATTTACTTTTATATATTTATTACTTTAATTATACTACTTTTAGATTTAGAAAAAAATGTGTTGAAATGAATGAAAGCAATCTGAATAGGGCAAAGTTGTCCTCTTTGAAAGCCCCTTCCTCTCATATATCTGGAACATAGTGACAATCAAATTCCCGCCAACACATACATACGTATACAGATATAACGCTGAAGAGTCAAATGTCAATTACTGAGGAAATCGGAAACACGAGAGTGAGAGAAAGATTGTATACCATCGCCGTATTGCAGTCAGTTGTCAGTAGTCGGCCGACAGATGTCGTGAATGTTCTCACAGAGATCCCGACCCCCTATGTAAACGTACGCATAAATAGGGGTGCGATCATTTTCGCGCAACCCCCACCGGACCTAATAACTACCACTATAAATATTACACAAATTGAAATCAGATTCTATCTGCGGATAGTACCGCCATATCGGAGGTTTTATTATTTATTAGTCTTGTCGTTGAGTGTGTTTTATGCTTATTATGGAACTTCTAATAACATCTCTCCTTTCTTCGGCCCTTTTTTATTTTTACGATGATGGTGGCACTGGTAGCGAAGATGTATGACTATCAAATAATTATTAAATTGAAGTAATTAAGATGTTATTTTATTCTCCTATATTATTAAAAACTTCCACTTCGTTTCCTTTCAAGTGTAGCTTGCTATTCCAAATATAGAATATTTATTGATCGCTGGGCCCGGATAATGGGTTTTCTCGGAAAAGAAGTGTCACATTCATAGCGGATCAATTACAACCTTTCGTAATGCGCCAGAGGAACGTTTTAACCAGCTTATTGCAAGTGGGCGTCCTTTGAAGATTACCTGTTTTATATTTAGAGGACATTAATATGAAGATGTTAGATTTTGTGTTTGTTTTAATGAATTATTTGATAATTCAGGAAAATTAGTTAATTTTGGAAAGGTATCAGTTCTCAGTTAAACCTCACTTTTTTATAGTTCACATATCTTATGGGAAACACCATAATATTATTAGAAAGTAGCATAATTGTTGTAGAAGTTTAAAAAAGTTATATAAGATTAACCATTTATTTTTTACATGTAATATATATACACTACTGTCCATATTAGTTCAGACACGTAAATATATTACAAAAAAAACGAGAGAATAGTAATTTTTTCAAAAAAATTATTGCATTATATTAATAGCTATTTAGATTAAAGTATAAAAGTAAAGAAAGTAATTCTAACGAAAAGTAAACAAAAACTTCTTAAACATTCCAATCATCAAAGAAACTCCCTTTTGGACAGCTTTCACAATCCGAGGCAACTGTTCCACTAGTTTTTCAAGGACCCTATTTGGCATATTAATCCATTCCTTTTGTATTCGTGGCCTACAGAGATAGGGTACACTTTTCGGACTCTCCTGTCTACTTCATCCCTTAACAGCTCGATGCGGTTTATATCGGGACTTTGCTTTGTATGTGCCATTATCTTGTTATTCATTTAAGAAATGTTTACATATCACTGCTGAGTGTTTGGGGTCGTTGTCCTGCATGAATACAAAATTTTCGCCAAGTATAAGTTGCTCTGATGGTATTGGATTTTTTGCAGTATTTCTAAATAACTGTCTTTTCGAAAAACACCTTCGATTCGCTTCAAGTCTCCTGTACCGGCGTAGGAAAAACGACCCAGAACAACCCCACAACTTATTCCTTGCTTGATAGTTGGCACTACACAATCGTGCAAGATTCTTTGGACATTCGTTCTTCATACAAAAACGCATCCTGATTCTCCGAACACCTCAAACTTTGACTCATTAGTCCATAGCGCCTCCTACCAATCATCCACTGTCCGATGTTTATGTGTTCACGCCCACAGTAGCCGTTTTTGCTTGTTTCCCCGTCCAAGTAGGTTTTTTTTTGATGTAATACGGCCGTGAAGATTTGCAGCTTTTAATCTTCTTTTTTTCCCTGTAGTAACAGAAATTTTTCTTGCACGGTCACGATTAATTTCGACGGCGATTTCTGGTGCTGTCAATCTCGAACTTCGCTTGCTCAGCAGTTTTATACGCTCATCGTCGGCGTGAGTTACTCTCTTACGATCTGAACGTGGCCGATCTCTTAAACTGCCCGTGCGTTGACGCCTTCAAATGATATCACTGACAATCTATTTATTAACATGTATTTTTTCGGAAATTTGACGCATTGAATAACCTTTTTAATTAAAAGCAACAATTACAGAGCGCTTTTCGGAACTTGTCGGTTTTCCTCTCGGCGTTTTAATAACTTTAATCAGGTTCACACCAAAAAAAAACTCTCTTAACACTAACGCACGCGCAATCAGGTTTATTTAGAAACTAAAGCATTCATCGATACACAATATACTTTCGGATGGCCTGCTCTCACCCCAAAGAGTATTGAAAATTTATTACCTGGAATATTGTCCCAAAAATTATCCTATTTGTGGTGCTGAGGATTATTCTGAAAATTACTATATTGGGTCATAATATGCAATAGGTTTTTAATCATTCCCTAATCGATATTCTTAGAAGTTTGCCTGTACAACTAATAAACAATAAACTGCATAAAGGACCTAATATAAATGTTATTTATATATGAAAGCAATTATATTATCTTTTAGTAGAGTTTACAACATTTTACTGAATGTCTTGAGTGATATGGACGGTAGTGTACATTTATTTGTTAGTGTTCTACGAAACAAATGATATACCGTAGAAGTCGAATCATTGTTGACGGCAGACGCTACCAACGTTGCAACCCACAAAAGCTAGAGCAATCGTTGGCAAATATGGTAAACGATGTTCTCATTGCAGTAGCAAGTCGAAGTTATGTTAACCCTATTAGTCATCCAACTGTCCTTAGCATTGCTGAAGGAATCGCCAACACATAAAACAAACCCTAGCAACGTGATGCTATTCATTGTCTAAACATTAAAGGGTAATTTAGATAAATAAGGCAGGGTTACCGTATTCAAAGAAAATATGCCTGAAAAATATTTTATAGATTTCTTTTAAGGTTCGTCGTAAGATCTCAAATTACCTGGTAAAGAGCATTAACCAATCACATGCTTTGGAGATACAGGAGGTTGTGAATGATTTCTTCAATAACACCCTGTAAAATTGTCAACTTCGACGTGACTAATTGATGACACCGGTTTCAGAAAAATTTGGTGCTTGGCGGAACAAAACGGTTGTTTTTACATATCGGATAGTGTTGAGATTTTACCGCTACCTATAGTGTAAACAAACAAAAATTCATATGAAACAGCAGTGATCCACAAGGAATTAAGTCCGGAGTGAATAAGAAAGGTTGGTTCTATGCCCTTTGTTTGGAGCAGCGGTTTTGTTAAATTTTTCTACCCTTTGTGGAAAACATGTCTGGAGAGAGAGGAACAACGTTTATTTCACAACGCTTCTAATAAATTCAACCCATCTTGTACAGCCGCTTATTGGTGTAAGGTGATGGAATCATGGCGAAACAAGACCAAAATAAAAAGGAGAATTGCTGATATAAAATAGTAGGTAGACTTTATTGTTTTTCGAAATTTTCTCCACGAAGATTAATGCACGTTTTAGCCTGTGCTCGAACCAACTCTGGAAGCAATTATGTCACTCGTTTGTTGCGTTTTTGAAGGCACCGACTGCTCCTTCTGACGCCTGGAACCTCTGACCACACAGTCCTTTTTTAATTTTCGTAAAGGCAAAGAAATCGTTGGGATTTAGGTCCAGACTGTACGGAGGATGGTCAAGTAATTCAACGATTGTTGCGTTAATAATTCAATTGTCTTGTATACTGTGTGCAAACTTGCATTATCTTGATGGAGAATGATCCGTCGTTCGGGGTTGGTTTTCTCAAGCTCAGCTATAAACTGTGGGAAGCAAATGGTTATGTACCAACGGGCAGCAACAGTTCTTTGATCTTATAAAGGAATTGTTCCTATATGAATTGCCATCTTTTTCGGAGATACTGCGAGAACAGATGACCTGTCGGCTTTTCTTTTCACCCTAGAACACCCAAACAGACAACTGAGGTTTATTTTCTGGCTCATATGAGTAAATCCAAGATTCGTCATAACTGACGATCTCGTACACGGTTTTACAGATTCCGGCGTGGGGGAAGGGAGTACATGTTCTGACTTCAAAAAAACTGGGATAGATTCATAGAACCCCCAGAAAGAAGCCCCATCGAGTTGTTATGGGATGGGATAGGCCACCTGTGGAACATAAAATATATCAAAATGCGTATGCAACTGAAGATTTTGATGATTAGATTGTTGAAAAATTACCCATCATACCCATCATACTTAATATTTCAAAATTAGAAGAGGATCTAGCAATAGTCATTACACTTTTCACATGTTTTCGAATCTTTAGAAAGAATACCGTCCAGATTAGTACTCTTGTGCCAGTTTTGGTTTTAGAATCGTATTCTGTATGATTGGAGGTAGCATTCGGTAAGCCTTGAACCAAATTCAAGATGTCGACGAAATTGTTTTCAGCGAAACATCGAAGTCATCTAAAATATGTTGCACGTCCCAACTAACATGGATGGTAGCGTACATATACTTACAACAAACCTCTGCTCTTCTTTTCCAATTTCATTTAAAATAAATAAATTTACTAATCCGGCCATTTTTGAGAATAAACAAATCAGTGAATTATTCTAATTGATTAAAAGTAAAAGACTAATCATCTGATAACTTTCCTACGCCATATTTTACCCCTAACATACTTGCTATATTCAACAGCAAGTCTACCGACAGTGTTCGGAATTTTATTTTGAATTTAATTTTGACATACAAATCATAAGAAGTTTGATAAATCAACATGGTGTGTACGTAACATAACATGTATATCTTAACATAACAGCTTTATAACAGCACATGTTGAAGATACATACATGGCTTGAATATTGCCAAAATAGACTACTCCATATTTGTTTTACCATTGAAATTTTATTATTAAAATGGATCATTTAAAGTCTAAACAAAAAATTTTTTTCGAAGAATTCAAATCATCAACTTCTGACACAGACCGTTGTTTTTGTTTTCTTTTAATTACAAAGCAAAATTTATTAGGAGACTTGTCCGTTGATGGCTTCCACACCCACAGCGGCATAGAGCCCCCTGAACCTCTTTAAAAACGCCGACAACGCAAACGTCAACAAACCACCAGCAACGTTCTCATTTCCAAAAAGGCTCACGGATACAACATAAAGAGGGCAATTGTTACTGGCACGGCCAGCTTTTCAAACGACGCGACGGGCAGATTGAGTCTTCAACAGTCTACGCAAATAACAAATCCGTGATGACTTTAACTATTTGAAAAGTGAATATTGGTAACAACGTTTACTGCATACTGGTCGGCAACGGTACAAAAACAGAACGTCAAGTTACATACATAGATCTAGCGAACAGGGTCATTTATTTATGTCCGGTGACATTTAGCATTCGCCACGCCGATTACCGGTAAAAGAAAGAAGAAGCGTAGAGAAAAAAAAACACGTGACGATCAGTACTTCTTTTGTCCATTACTTTTCTGCCTTTTCCCTTTGATAAGTTCGGTATCGCTTACTACCTGAAGTATCTATGAGGATAAGAGAACACCTTGCGTTTTACTTTGTGATAATCACAGTAGGCGTATTGCTTCTAAATTAAGTTGTTTGTTGTTGAAAGCGGTTGTTCTGAAGGCAGCTATTTGTACTTAGAGAAATGTTTGTTCCATGTTGCAGCTTGAGTTTGTCGAAAAATACTGTTTCTATAGGCAAATCTAATGTAAGAAAGGTGTTCCAATAAGATATTTGCAGAAGAAAATTGGTATTATCTGTTAGAAAATTGCAGATAATTAATAATTTTTTTCTAATTAAATTATCTATATAACTCCGAATCTTCAGTGGAATAGTCACTTAAATCATCGCCATATCAATGTGTAGCGTCAACTTCACGAAACTCAGACCAAGAAGAATATAATACGGATCTGTGTAACGCATTAATTTCGTCTAACATACCACTAGCATGATTAAACAATGTTAATTTGAAATCATTTCTGCAAAAATATTACAAACATAATATATGTGACGAAAGTTTCTTAAGAAAAAATTATGTCACATCTTGTTACCAACAAACAATAGCAGAACTTCAACAATTGGTAGGGAATAATTTTATTTATATCAGAATGATATAAGTGTGGCCGTTATATTGCCCATTTGTTAATAGGAATTCTTCATGAAGATATTGTAGGTAAATCATATTTAATTTATTGTAAAGAAGTTCAAGAAACAAATAATGTGACACTTGCCCAATTCGTTCAAGAAGGTTTATCAAATTTCTTTTTACCTGGAAGTATACCTTTTGAAAGAAATTTAATAATGTTGTCCGACGCTGCACCATACATGATAAAGGCCGCGCCAAAATTTAACATTTTTTTATAGTAACATTATTCATACCACTTGTTTAGCTCATGGGTTCAATCGTGCAGCCGAAGACATTAGGAATCATTTTCCTTTGATTAATGATTTAATTAGCAATGTCAAACAAGTATTTTTAAAAGCACCTTTACGAATCCAATTTTATAAGGAGCGACTTCCCGGTGTTAAGTTGCCTCCTGAACCGATTATACGAGAGGGGGTACATGGTTAGACGCTGCAATTTTTTACGCTGATAATTTTAAAGGAATAAAAAATGTAATTGTTGAAATCACTGCCGACTACATTGCTCTAGAAAACTGTAAAAAGATAGTAACATCAACAGAATTGCTACAAAACCTTTTGTATATTAAGTCAAATTATAGCTTTATTTCAAGTTCCATTCGTAAACTAGAAACGCAGGGGATGTCGCTCTCGGAATCAGTCGAAATAGTAGACGAATTTGATGTGCTATGTAAGAAGGTTAAGGGTACAATAGGTAACTCTATATACGATAAATTTAAAAAGGTGATAAATAAAAATGCGGGGTATTTGAAATTGAAGAAAATTAAGAAAATTTTGGAAGGCGAAACAGTAAATGATTTCGACTTTAATTTTACTTTAGAATGTATTGCAAAGTTAAAAAATGCACCAATTACATCTGTGAATGTTGAAAGAAGCTTTTCTATTTCGAAACATATGTATTCTGATAGAAGACAAAACTTTCTTTTACACAATTTTGAAAATTTAATTATAAATTGGTTTAGAAAATATGTAAAAAAATTTTGTGCGATAAAGTTAAATTTTAAATTTCTGCTCTTATTTATTCTATGTAAAAATTTTGCATATTGTCACAACTTTTTTGCATATATGCCCCAGGTTTATGCATATTTTCTCAAAAATCGATGCATATATATGCGCATATATTCCAGTTTTTCTTTGCATATAATCCGGTCTCTAGTTATAATTATTACAGTTGCATGCCCTGCAGTAAACATTGTCAGAAGCTCTTATCTACGTATTGCTCGACCGTATTCTTCAACTAGTTCATTCATCCAGAATGAAATATGTACGTATATCTTAAGTAGCTACGACTTATGTTACATACGTCTATCTCGTTTACGTATACGCATGATTCTGACTTTTAGATATAAGGCCCGCCTTCACTTTATCGACGAAACAATGATGTAACTACACACTTTCATGGTTTCATGTGTATAATATGTTCACTGCGAAATTGACTGAGAGGAACAGCAACATTTGGCGAGCTGTACGTAAGTGGATATCTTGAATAATGTCTTACATTTTCATCGAACTTTTGTAGCAAACGTTTGTCATAATTCAGAACTAAATTACTCATTTATTAAGCTTTGTGTTACTATTATTACTGTTACAATTGCGTCATCTCATGGGAAACTCTTTTGCGGTTTATATATGTAATTGGTTCCTACGAATAGGCAAACAAGACACGCAAGTAAAATTTCTTTATTCACACCGTTAAAAATTGTCCACAGTTAATTTGTAACCAATAATAATAATGTGTTTTGTTTTCAGTTCACCGATCAGTAAGTACAAGAATAAAGAAGTACAGAATAACTAAATAAATAAATAATCTTACCTATCTACCTTATCTAGTACTTGAGCACACAAACTTCCCATCTCCACGCATGACGTAATGAACAGATAAACTAATAAAGAATTTCACTGAACTAAATACTGAAATGTTTGCAGGTCAGAACTAGCCATACTACTTTGTATATCCTACCATCAAAATTGAACAGAATGTGTTAGAAAATGCTATCATGCTAAGACAAAAAAAGAAAGATACTTAAAGATGTTTAATATTTGCGAGAATAGAATAAGTTTTTTTGCCATATGTTCTCTACTTTCTTTATTTTACTTATCGAACACCACCACCAAAGTATTTACTTTTCCTCTCATCCATCGACCAACATTCAGCATCACCAGCTGATGGAAATGATGATAAACAGAGGTTAAACTGCGGGGGTTCCCCCGTCCGCAGCCCACGGGTTTCACGTTCGACCTCTCGTGTCTCATTACAGCGCGTTTATTTTGTTTCCGATATTCGGTCGGACAATAGGACGACGTCCACGTCATTGTTCGGGCGTCGAATGAGCGTTGTTTTCGGCACGTGACCGACGTTTTTAAATCTCGTTTTGGCCTTTTCTAATTCGAAAGCGCGCAGTGACGAGACGAAATAAGGAATCTGGTTGTTGTTGAAAAGGCGGATCTTCTGCGTGCTCCACCATGCAGATTAACGATCGAAAATCGCTTCTGTGGGGGTGGCCGTGCGATCCTCGCCAAGGGGACGATCGCGTTTTGTTTTGCGGTGTTTGTTTACGCGACACCCTCTAGCGGACGCCGGTCGAAACGCACGCTCGTCATTTGTTTTCGGTTTTCGTACTTGCGACGCATTGTTTATAATGAAGCGACTATACAGAGGAAATGGTCATGATGGAAAAATAATAAAGTACCGCCAAGGGTGTTTGAATGGATTCATCGAGGGAAATAGCATTAGAAAATAATGAAGTTATATAAATTATAGTTCGGTTCAAAGTCGGCTATGATTTAGGTGTCAAAATTTGAAAGATATTCCACAAAATAAACGCGATTCTATTATAAACTTACAGGTAAATGTAGGATGGCGAGAGCTGGGACATTCCGATCATGTATTCGGGCCATGTCGGTGATTGAAATAGCGTTAGTTACTGTCATCATAGACGTAACACAAGATTTACTATATGCGTGGCTAAAAATTTAATCAAAATGGATGCTATATTGTTTACATTTTATTGAGAACATTGTCATAATTAATACATTAGTAAGATCATTATTATAAATATTTACTTAAAAAGTAATATATAGATGATATTTACAAAAAAAAATATCGAAAAGATTGCCATTATTAACACTATTCTAATAATAATAATGATTATTATTATTTATTACTCAATACCATACAGCTTAGTACAGGATAATCGTACCGTGATAACTATAAAACAAGAGTAAATGTGTAGTAAGAAAAGAAAACAATTGCAAACGAAAATGTAAACAATCCTTAAGCAACAGAAAATTGCTCAAACAAAAGTTGCCTCAACGGGTTGCTAGTAATGTTAAACAAATCAAATCTAGATGAATCTACATTAACACTGTTATATATTGACATAATAAATATTAGAATATAGACACATTTTATTATAGAAATATTGTCACAAAGTCCTTCAAAGAAACTATTCATCTTCGGCAAATTCCTAATTGACAGCGTCACTTGAACAGTCTTCATTACAATTTATAATTAGCTCTTCTGTTACTACGTCAGTTAGTATTTCTTGTCCCATGTACTTCTTTTCTACTGCAATGACACGGTTACATCTCGATTTCCAATGTTCTGAAGTAACGGTAGCAAATTCTTTTTCAACCAACTTCCACGTATCGTTCAGTTTAAAGGTAATCTTTCGTGTTGCTACATTTCCTTTTACTGTTGCATAGATAATATCGATAGGATTTAGATCTGAATGGCAGAGTGATAATCTCAATAGTGTGACCTCTTTCAGTAAATAATTCATCAAACTTATACTGAATGTAGTTGCTGTTATAGTATTTAACTAGTTGGTATAATTCTGGTTTTAACATCGATTGTGAAAAGCTTATTTTTTTATCAATTAGCCAGGCAATTATATCACCTAGTAAAAGCAAACACACAAATTAGAAATTTAATTATAAATGCGTAAAGTGCATAATATTACCTTTCCATGAAGAACTATTAGGTGTCTCATTAATTTAAACGTTGTGGTATGGCCCGTTGTCAATTACCACAACAGACTGAAGTTGGAAATCAGTTTCTTTTATCCATTTTCGCAGTTTTTAAAGTTCATCTCATTCTTATAGTCTCCGGTAAAAATCTTTGACTGCTACATATTCTTTAACTTAGGAGAGTTTGCTATTATGTGTATTACATGAGGTGTAATTAAAATACTATTTACGTATTTACATTTACTAGATACTGTGCAACATACCTCATACTGCAAACAATTAATTAATAACTACAAAACAAACTGGTTTAGTTACAGGCAACTTATACAATATTCAATCATTTAGTAAAAGACACAACTTAAATATACTTTCAACATTATTATTATTTATAAATCTTTGTAGAGCGAGAATGCATGCCACTGCCACAGTTTGAATTTGATGCTATTTTTGAACCATTCCCTACTCTCGCCACGGAGATCAACCTGTACTTGCTTTACAGTAAGTCCCCTCAAATACAAATTTATAATTTTAAAGATTTATACATCACCATTTGCTGATTTAGATATGTTACTTAATACTCTTGAAGGCATTCTATTAAATTTAAAAAAGAAAATCAAAGCATTACAGCATTTGCTAATACCATTTGGTTTACAACAAACTATTATAGAACCTACGAGTGTCTGCGGCACTGGACCTACTCGTATAGGCAACATATTCATAAAAATAAGCATAAAGTTCGAGACTCTAATAAGCTAAACGTCCTTATCGGATCATCACGGAAGAGAAATATACTTTGAACTTCTAGTAGAACAGCCAAAGACCGAAAAGTTTCTTCGGAGAGTGTTATCTAACAGTGAAATCAGTTCACACTGAAAATGCGCCTCGTCTGAGAAAGACCAAAACTGTCGAACCATTTCATTACCAAACCTGAGCCTCTTAACAGCATCAGTAGGCTTTATTTCTTGCACTAACTGCAACTTGTACGGGTGGAAACGCAAATCTTGACGCAATATGTGATGTATGGATCTTTTAACATTTAAGGAAGATCGCGAGATTCGCGAACCAACTGGCGCATATTCTCCACATCTTTCGCGGTTCTTAAGGTTCTTGGTCGCTCCATCCAAGGTTTGTTCATTGTGGTACCAGTCTCCTTGGACTTCTATACTCGTTTTTTGATGAGTTGAGTATATGGTGCTTGTCTTATGTAACACTAATGATAAAGATTAGAAAAGTTTTGCTTCGTACGCTTTGCTCCTGTAAAACGCATTATAACAATTAATTTTCCAAGGGCGAGGCTAGCGATTGACGTACCCTCCATTCCCCACTTAATAATTATATTCGCGCAGTAAACAAAAACAAATTCAAAAGGGCATTTGGGACACCCAGTAGATATACAAAGTTTTCCTTAGTGAGATTTTACAATTAATGCAATTTAAATTTTCAAATAATGAAGATATCTAGTGTTCTAAATTAATGAAAAAAATACCGGAATAAAAAATGATGGTGGAAGTTCTATTTTTAGACGAAAATTTCGAAAATCGAAAAAGTTAGGTAATGACCTTTCCGATGACGCTGTATTAATACTGTCTACTCGTTTGCATTTATTATTGGACCATTATCTTCTTTTATTATGCGTACTGTATAGACATATGCGCGATATACGGGTAAATTAATATTTAATTCGTTCGTATAAATGCATGTCCGTATCTTCTATAGCATACGTGTTTTATTATATTCACAATGCTTTAAATGAATATAAATTGTATTATGCATATACGTATCTGTATATGTACATGTATGGCTTCTCTTTTATTGGTAACAGTATCCTATTTATAGAATTGTTATACATTATCTCAATCCGTTGCGTTGTGTTTTGATTCTACGTATATGCCACATATGTATGTATGTTCATACATACGTAATTTACAAGCCCGCATCTTCTCTTCGAGCACAAATTAACTTCCCACGGCGTTTCTGATTGACCTAGGTTCTGATTTCGGCAATACACAACATTCACACAAAGCCGTCTGCCTTCTTTTCATTGACAATTAATCAGTTAAGGTTGATCTTGAAATGTTATTGTTATGTAGCCTTTTTGAAGCTATGCAAGATTATGTATTGGTAGTATTACAATGACGGTTTATATATCAGTTGTTGTTCAGTGTCTATTGGGTAGTGTTATTTTAATTGACAATAATATTTTTATTATTCGCTTCGTCTGTTTCTTTGCACTCTATATGATTACATAGAACGTTATAAAATAGGACCTTCAAATAAAGTGTTTGCATGAAAATGTCACCTACAACTACCTTCGGTAAAATGGGAAATTCGTTTCCTTGGCACACAACGATAAACTTTTATGAAACTCATCTGAATTTTGATGGAATTGCACACTGTAAGCGCCAAATTAGATAGTGAGCGGTGGGGATGCGCCGCAGTGGTTTTGAAAACCGCACACGCCCACTTACCGAATTAATACTCAGAGTATAACACATAGGCTGAAAAGTCCCGGGCCTAACACATAGATGACGCTAGTTTTATTGCAGTCACCTTTCTCTCAGTTAGTACTAACCTTCGAAAGACAGCTGCTAAAATTTCATGATATTCTATTCATTAGTTTGTGAGTTATTGTGCTAAGAGTCACGCTACTTTTGTTTTTTCCAAAACAATGGATCAAAAACAATTTCGTGTTTTAATTTTACACTGCCACTTGATGGGAAAAAATACCGTTCAAGCGAAGCAATGGCTTGAAAAGTGTTATGGGGACTCCGCTCCATCAGAAACAACAATAAAACGTTGGTTTGCTGGCTTCAAACGTGGTCGTAGAGACACCGATGATGCAGAACGCAGTGGACGTCCAAATGAGGCGGTAACACCAGAAAACATCAAAAAATCCACAAAATCGTTTTGAATGATCGAAAAGTGAAGTTGCGTGAGTTAGCTGACATCGTAAAGATATCAAAAGAACGTATTGGCTTTATATTGCATGAGCATTTGACTATGAGAAAGCTCTGTTCAAAGTGGGTGCCGCGTTTGCTCACTGTTGACCAAAAACAAGAACGTGTTGATGATTCTGAGCAGTGTTTGGCCATGTTTAAACGTAACAAACCGGAATTTTTGCGTCGATATGTGACAATGGATGAAACATGGATCAGCAACTGGTGAACCTCGTCCAAAGCGCCCGAAAGGACAACAATCGGCTGGAAAAGTTATGGCCTCGGTATTTTGGGTTGTGCGTGGTGTAATATTCATCGACTATCTTGGGAAAGGAAATACCATCAATAGTGAATATTATATAGCGTTATTGGAGCGTTTGAAGGCCGAAATTGCAAAGAAACGACCGCATATGGCAAAGAAAAAAAAATTGTTTCATCAAGACAACGCACCGTGTCACAAGTCAATCAAAACAATGGCAAAGCTACATGAATTGAACTTCGAATTGCTCCCACAACCACCGTATTCGCCAGATTTGGCTTCCAGCGCGTACTGGCTGTTCGCAGACCTCAAAAAAATGCTCGCCGGTAAGACATTTCGCACGAATGAAGAGGTTATCGCTGAAACTGAGGCCTATTTTGAGGCACATGATAAATCGTTCTACAAGAGTGGTATTAAAATGTTAGAGCGGCGCTGGAATGATGGCGTTGCTCTTGATGGAGATTACGTTGATGAATAAAGCTAATTTTGAACCAAAAAAAACGTGATTTCTTTGTTAGGCTCGGGGCTTTTCAGCCCAGTGGTGGATTATGATGTCTTTGCTAAGGGATCATAAAGTGATACACGCTCAAACACGAGAAGTACTTTATAAGGTTTACAATTATTTTTATAAACATAAAAGTGCTATTAAGTGAAATGAAAGAATTCGGACATGAACCCAGAAATTTATGGCAGAACTTGCCCACAAACTCCGTTATTGTAATTGATAATGCACTATATCATAATACACAAACAAATCATGCTCCAAGAAGTAAAAGTAAGAAATGATTTAGTGGTTAGCATTAAAGAATATTCCTTTTGAAACTAGAATGTTAAAGCCATAACTATATCAGCTAATGGAACGCTGTAGAGGTCAATATATAACGTGTAAATTCGACGAAATTCTAAAACGCAATGGAGACACAATTTTGAGACTTCCACCGCATCACCCTAATCTAATTAAGTTGATCCAGTTAAGTTGAGTTGTTAGTGGTGTAGTTTCCACCGCTCATGTTTTTTTGCAACTTTACCTGAAACCAACTACAAAGCTTCCCACTATTTCTAATGCTACATGGACCAACCGCCATTGCTCGCCATCTAATTTGTCATTTACAGTATGTAGCTACTTAAGTTCAAAATTAAGGTTTTCATTCTACAAAAATACCATGAATAAAAGGAGTATATATAGTTGTCCAAAAAAAGGACCAAGGGGGCAGTTATAGTTGCTGTACAAAGTTGCGAAATTGTCACTTATTTGTGTATTGTTATTTAAATATTAATATAAGAAGAAGTTATAAATAATGTTTGTCAACGGATAGAAAATGAACCTATGAAACCTTTGAAGTGTCTCAAGAAATTGTACTTTCTTAAATGGAAGATGCCAGAAAATTGTAAAGAAAAACTTACACATGCATCTCTATAAGATACAATTACATCACGCTATTTTATCGATAGACTACTATAGATGTCTTGTTTACTGCCAGTAGTTTGAAAATAATTTAATGCAAAATGATGACCTGCTAAATTTAACATTTTTCTCTAATGGTGCGTGGTTTCATCTTTCGGGGTAGATCAATTCCCAAAATACTCGAATGTGGAATAGTGAAAATCCTCATATTTTTGTTGAATCATTTCTGCTAACTACAAAACTTGATGCTTGGCTAGCAGTTTCTCGTCCCAGAATTGTTTGACCTGTTTTCTTTTAATTTTACAATTAATGCTGAGAGGTATGAATGATTTTATTGAACAACTGTACGAAGATGAATTACATTATGGTTACTTCCAGCAAGATGGTGCAAAAGCACATATAACACAAGAAAATATTGCTTTTATTGATTTTTTAGTGTTTCCTCACCTAAAGTGTGGAATATTTAAAACTCCTGTTGCTAATTTGCAACAAAGTATTAAGTAACAAAGAATTATTGAAGAATGTGCACTAATAATGTCCACAATGATGCAAAATGCCTTTAATAGCATAAGAAGGCGTATAAACTTAGGAATTGAAAATGGACAACAATTTCAAGACTTGCTTTAATTTTGCCTTTTTTTATTAATAAAGTCTGGGAAACCAGCTGAATTTATTGTTTTATTGTGTCGTTAAATCAAATGACATACTTTTTGATGTCGCAATGACGACGACAAAATAATTTTTGAAAATTAAGATTTTCTTACGAGTATGGCTTAAGTGCAGACATAAGTATATCTTCTTTTCCAACTTCGACCTAGAAACTTTATGATGTCACGGTACTTTTCATTTATTAAAAAAAGAATATACTAGTGCCAAATGGATTTTTAAAGAGACTTAATATTTGAGAACAAATTCCAATAACATTTAAAGGCAAACCTTAGAAGAATAATCTTCAAAATAAACAAATTATTCTTTTACTAAAGAATTGTACACGCCATGATTGACAGGATCAAAAATAAAGTCACAAAGTCGAGAAGCTCCCACGTCATGTCTAAGACGTCAAATCTAAAGGCGATCGAAACATTAAAGTTACCGACGAATTTTTTTTTACAGTTTTGACGGACATGATGACAGTGCGAAAATATGAAAACCATTGTTTAGGCAAACTACATATCTTACTCCCGAAAAGAATCTATTCTATGTATAGATTAGGTCCCAACGAAAATCTGCGCACGGAGGTAAGGTATATTGAAAATATTTTTGTGGATGTGTATAGGCAATGTCAAAGAAGACGTACCGACACAATGTATTCTAGAGATGGTCACTTAAACTACTTACGAGCGGTTTAACAAGAAGAGATTAGACGGTCGTAGTTAAGGTTATCCTTTCAGCAGATTAGATAAATTAAATTTGAAGTTTTGGAAAATATAAAAGCTGAGTTAACGTAAATATGATTAGAGTTTATTGTTAACAGGATACTCAGAAATTTAGGAATTAAAGGGTCTTTGTAGCTATTTTAATTTTAAATAAATGGAGTTTAAATAGTGTTCATTGTCGAACAGAACGCCAATTGTAAAAATTTACGTAACTAAGAAACTAATAATAAAATAAGGCGTACATTAAATTATTAAAAATTTACTTGGATTCAAAGAACTAACCAATAGATTAGACTGGCCAACAAATAATTCTCCTTCCGCTAACTAATATTTGACACTTGTTTTTAACTAATACATTCTAATTGATGATTCTCAGGATGGTTTCCGATTAGCTGTCTATGAAGCTTTGGATAATCTGAGTCCAGTGTTAGGATTATTTATTGACTCATCTAAAGCATTTGGTTGTATTAGCCATGATAATTTATTATATAAAGTAGTAAGTATAGGTCTTAGTGTAATTGTTAAGAATTGATTCACATGCTAATGGAAGGATAGAATGCAGAGGGTACGTTGTGATCGTTATTGGTTTAAGCCGTTAAACATTGATGGTAGTGTTCCGCAAGGCTCTGTCCTGGGACCAACATTATTTATGATTTATATTAATGATTTCATTCATACTATTAGATCTTTTCTTTTATCGTTTTTTATTACAATGTTATTAACTATGCTGATGATATTAATGTATTGATATGTGTTTAAACTTATGTTGAGCTTTTTCAAAATGTTCAAATTGACACTGAAATTGGGATTAATTTGTTTTGTACTTAGACATCTAAAGGAAGCTTGTTTCTTGGACGTTCTTAAAACATTTTATTATTCTAATTTTTTGTCTCTTTGTATCTTTGAAAATGCGAATCACAGTTGGTCGCGAAACGTCAGAAACAAACAATCTAGTGACACGGAGGAACCCGAAAACCGTTACAACTATGACAAACGGCCGTGAAAGTCAGATACTACTATTGTCTCTTATTTGGTATGGCGTAATACACTGGGGATTTACATCACACGCAAGTGGATTATTTTTAATACAAAAGAGGGCGCTACGCATAATATTCAAATTAAAATTGACTGAATCATGTAAACCCATATTTGATCAGTACAAATTATTAACATTCTATCATATTTATATTCTATAAATTGTCTGTTTTGTTCACAAGTATTATAACAGTTTAATTAAAACCAATGTTAAACACAATTCTAATGCTATACTTCAAAACTATTTCAATATTAGTCTTATGTCTATGCGGAAAAGACACAGTGGGCGACACATTCATTGTAGAAATGGCTCCAAATAGAAAAATTCTCACGCTTAAACAAAAAAAAGTGAGATTGTTGAAGTTTACAATAAAGAGAAATTAAGTGTAAGGAACTTACCCAAGCGTTTTTATATTGAAAAAACACAAGCTGCAGATATAATTAAACATAAAGAAATTCTTCTAAACAAATGGATGTCGAACAGCAATTTGAATGAAAAAATAAGCTTTTTGACGGGTGATGGTACTAATATTGACAAATTGTGTTATGACTGGTTTACAGCAGCTCAGCATAAAGGGATTCCTTTGACAGGTATGCATATGATTTTTTTGGATAAGGTTTTCTTATATTAATGCGTTGATTTTCTTTTCATATTAAATTCTAAAATAGACAAAGAAAGTGAGATTACCAATAGGTTTGTCGTGACAAGAACGCAAAAAACTTACCTTTTTAGGTCCGCTAATACGATGTAAAGCAAGAGAAATAGCCGCTACTTTGGGACATTCTACATTCAGTGCTTCTTCTGGTTGGCTCAATAAATTTAGAATCCGTCACAATATAAGTTTTAAAGCGATTTCGGGAGAAGGAGCATCGGTTAATGCTGAAGATGTTTCATCGTTTTTAAAAAAATGTCCTTTGATTAAGGGATATTCACCGAGAGACATCTATTATGCCGATGAGACAGGCCTGTATTTTAGAGCTCTACCCGACAAAACGCCCACATTAAAGAAGGAAAAATGTGTTGGGGGTAAGTATCCCAAAGAGAGGTTTACAATGTTGCATTGTGCAAATATGGCGGTGAAAAGAAAACTCCTAGTCATTGGTAGGGCAGCTAAACCCAGAGCTTTTAAAAACATTAATATAAATAACCTGTCTGTAATTTGGAAATACAATAAGAAAGCTTGGATGACAGGACAAATTATGACAGAGTGGTTGCAAGACCTAGATTGGAAAATGGCTAAAATTGTTATTTTTAAGCAATGCGGGATCTCATCCGAAAGACGTTCGCTTAAATAATATAAAAATATTATTTTTACCCCCTAACTATACAGCAGCTTGTCAACCACTTGACCAGGGGATTATAAAGAATTTTAAAACTTATTACCGAAGTCTAATACTCAAACACCTGCTAGTAAACATTCAAACTGCTGGTACAGCAAATATAACAGTTAATAAAGAAAATTACACCACTGGATGCAGTTTATTTGGCAAAAACCGCTTGGGACCAAGTAATCAAAGAGACAGTTCAAAATTGCTTCCGCAAAGCAGGATTTAATCATGTAAATATGCAAAGCGAAGACCAGTTAACTGAGGCTGATACATCTGACCTAGAAGATGATTTGCCTCTTAGTGTACTTTCAGATATCCTCAAAAATAAGAATTTATTGAAATTGACGGATAATGAAAACCTTAATGATTTTTTGAACGTAGATGAAGATTTGTATGTTGAAGATCCAGATTCAGAATAAGAAATTGCAAATCCAGTTGAAATACAAGAACTTTCGGAAGATTCTGATGTCGATGAGGACTGGAACTTCATCGACAAGCTATCCCAAATTATGATAAAGCCATTACCCTGACCAAGCAGCTCAACAGTTTTGTCGAAAATCACATAGATACAGAGTCTTTGGAGCTTCTCTCTAAATTAAAAATACGATTTCAAGGGCCCATTTTAAAGAGAAAGAGAAGACAAACAACAATATATGAATTTTTGCGTCTTTAAAGTGACTATTCATTTCATTGTTTTGTATTACATACTACATCTGTGTATCTATGTACATACATATATTATACTTTGTATGTAACATATATATCTAAAGGAAATAAACTTTTTTCTTAAGTTTAAAGTTTCTTATTTATTTTAAAAACATTTATATACATATACGATTTAAATGTCCCAGTTTCTTTAATATATTCATTTTTCGTTAAAACATGATTTTTGTTGTATCTACTACATATTTCTTTTATGCGGACACCCCTCCTGAACGGACATCTTCAGTTGGTCCCGTTGGTGTCCGTTCAAGGGAGATTTCACTGTATATATATATAAGTATTCATTTTTTTTTCTTCTTTGACTTGTTTCAAGCATTTTGTATTAACTTTGAAAATGTTGTTACCTGCCAATACTAATTTTTATATTTACATCTTTTTTTCAAACATATCAAATTAATAATTTTACCCATCCAATTCCCCCTTCTTACCCTACATCAACTTGACCAAGATCATCAAGTATCTTACTGATATATTGACTAGCAACTACCAAGTTAGGTACTCCTAATCTTCCAGGTGAAAGCCATGCTGAAGTTCAGAACGCATAGATGTCGTACGTGTAAATACGTTGAAATGGATAACATGTTCATGAACCCCCATTTTTCCCTTTTTATGCACTGGTACTAAATGGGCACGTTTCCAGAGATCTGGAATGATATATGTTCGACAAAGAAAAAATGATAATCAGCATTAGCTTCACCGTAACAAATCTGGTATCATGGAATTAGGAAGCTCGCAATTCCATCGTCGCTAACAGCAGGCTTGTTACAAAGTTTCCTTTCATCTTCAATTGAGCCCAATTCTAATAATGCGGAATCATCAGAACCGCTAGAGCAGTTGAAAGCTTGCAACCAAATGCGGAAGGGCGAAACTTATTCGTCAAGAAAACAACAAATAATTTGCTCTGCTTATTTTGCACAAAATATGAATGTTTCCAGAGCACTGGAGGAAACTAGTATTGGGATTGATTGCGGCAAAAGAATTGTATATGCTGCTCGGAGGGAAAATACATCTACTCGTTATAAACAAGCAAATAAATAGTGAAACCGATTTATTTGCATTTCAAGAGCTATAATTTACAGATTTTTGACGAACAATTAGTTTTCTTTTGAAGAAAGTATGTGGAAATTGGATGAGATGCAAGATTATCCAAACGAGTTTATTACTAAAATGATAACGTCCTCATCATCATCATCGTGGTCTTCCCAAGCTACAAATTATAATAGATTGTGTTGTAGTAGAATTGGGCTACATAAAAACTGAATGCTTAAATTTACTTTCTTAGTGTAAACTTTCCTCGCTTGAAACCAATAAGAAGCAAGGATATTTTTGCTCGATATATGAATCGCTCCTCCTTAGTGTGAGACAAAATATAGAAGACGTAATATCATACAATTGATTAAAGACAAATATAAAATCTGACATCATAACGTCCTCTAAATATAGGAAGCCACCCGAGATAACAACTGAAGTTGAAATTTGAGCCGGTTTAAGCTTTCCTCTTGCGCATTACGCTCCGCTGTAGAGGTGACACTTCTTTTCCCAGAAAACGCATTATCCCGGCCCAGTAATCAATAAATATTCTATATTTGGCATAGCAACCTGCGTCTTAGAGGAAACAAAGTGGGACATTGCAATAGTATACAGTACATGCCGCTTATTAGAATTACGTAGGTATAGAATAAATATCAAGCAATTATATAGGTTCTGTTATGTTAATGTTGTGTTTTAATTAGAGGAAAAAACAAATTTTATGTTATTTAATATAACATTCGGATGAGTGGTACAATTATTCGAGATCAGTGCATTTTTTTTAAAAGATCTTTGAAATCTCGTTTAAAACAGTCTCCTACTGTTAGAAACTGTTAGATGTTTAGTTGAACGCTGAATATTTTGACGCAACCCATCAACGTTGTCATCATACTCAATAAAACGTTCATACAATTCCTTAAAGAAGTTGAAATGATCACCATATTGATTTCCCTAACTTAAAAATACACTGTAATCCTTAATGCTGCAAGCTTCGATAGACAATAAATTATAGTAATTGCATATTAACAGCACAAATATCGTTCCATGCTTAATCTGGAATAATTAGTAGATTATTAAACTTCAGTATATTCGTATTTATTAACGATTGTTTACAAGAACAACTAAATCTAAATTTTCTAAAATTCGAGCAGAAATATCTATGAAAAAATAATTTTCACCAGTAGTAAAGGTAATACCTTGTAAAATACAGGATGCGGCAAAATAAACAGTACTGAAATTATGAAACGTATATTAATTATTCACGTATTTACCTTACATTATATAGAGATACTTTAGCATTATATAGCGTTGCAAACAATATTCACGACGACGTTCCCGATAAAGTAGATGTTCAAGATGCCCTCCGTTCAGTTTCAAGCAGTATTCGTAGCGTTGGCGAAGGTTCACAAACATGTCTGTGAACATAGGTTGTTGCATGGCACCTTGAATTTTAATCCATAATTCCAGAATGTCAGACGGTGGATCGGTACGGAAAACAGCCTCCTTCACCATTCCCCATATGTACGCATTAGCTGGTATTAGGTCTGGTGAGTGCGATTGGTATGGGAAATCAGTGCCACGCGAAATAAGGCGATCCCCAAAATAATTCCGCAGCATTCGAAAAGATTCCCTAGCTATGCGACAGGTTGTTCCGTCCTGCTAAAACCATTGTAGTATGAGAGGAGTCTTTCATGGAATTATTCCATGTAATATCTTTTACTTGTTGATGAATAATTATAGTATCTAAATAACAATGAACAATGTATGAAAAAATAATTTTCACCAGTAGTGAAGGTAACACCTTGTAAAATACGAAAAAGGAAACTGAGAAATATATTACATAAAGTTTATTTGATGTTAGTAAACTATTTAAGTACTGTAACTATAAACTGACATTCTTTACAAGTGCAAAATAATATTTGTTCCTAATTAATGAAAGAAGTATAAATGAATATTGTAAATATACACAATTCGAATTTGTCAATTTTTTTTAAAAATTTGACCTTGCTAATACCAGCGGCTATAATATTTTCTCCAGTAAGGTATGCTCTATGAGTTCTGTAGATTTTCTGGAAGAATACAAGTTTTAGAAAATCACGTAGAAAAAAAGTGAAATGGCTTTTAATTTAGCTTCTGAGCTACACACACACCCTATTACTATAATATTATTTAATATCAACACAAATTATCAGATAATTTTGTTTCATTAAAAATGAATACATATTTCATGGTATTTGCTAAAAGAATATGTAACAATACACAACTAATAAAATAAAAGTGGGAAATTCTTCTCTAATTTTGGAGTATTAAGTATTTCACCCAGATGGATAATTTTCATACAATCTAATCATCAAAATCTTCAGTTCGATATGCATTTTGACATACTTCGCAGAAGAATGTAAGATTTTTGAAAATTCGTCAGAATTTCGCCCATCCCAGATTTGAATCAAGGCTCACCGAATATTTCCAATCATACCGAATGCGATTTTAATACCAAAAATCGACACAAGAGAACTAATCTATTTTCGCCATAGTATTTCACTATGATGGATAATTTTGCTGCAATCTAGTCATCAAAATCTTCAGTTGCATACGCATTTTGACATATTACAGATGACTTCGGTTTTTCGCAAAAAACAAATACCATTTTTTTGTCTTTCAATTCTGCTTTAATTGTTCTTTCATCACAGTCACGATCAGATTGCAGGATGAAAATTTCTTAACGATGTTCAACTGGGGTGACAGAATAAAATAGACACCTACTAATTAAAAAAAAGATTCTATTCCCCTTATATATACAAAATATTTTAAAATTTTTAAATTAGACTAATATTTTGTCGATCCACCTTTACTTGCGTGAAGTGTTGCGAGTCTTCGTGGAATAGAATCTATTAAATGATTAATGGTGTCTTCTAGAATATTTAGCCACTCTTCTGTAACAGCTGCCACGAGTTCTTCCTTATTGCTGTGTTTTCGGGGTCGTTTCACCATATTTGTCTGAATTATGTGCCAAACATTCTCTATCGGATTCATGTCTGGTGATTGGTTTGGCCATGGTAAAATCCGAATACCCTGTTCCTCTCTCCATGTGATTGTTGTTCTTGCTTTGTGGCAGGGTGTTCCATCCTCCATAAAAGTCGCGTCTTCTTTAGATAAAATGGCGTTGTCGAGTATCGGTGGTATCGGTAGTCCTTCTGTTAATATTTGGATATATTTTGCCGCATTTATATTTCCGTCGCAGATTACTAATTGCGATCTTCCACCATACCATATCGCGCCCCACACCATGACGTTCACACCGCCGTATTTCACCGTCTGATGCAAAAATTTGTCGTCCAGTTGCTGTGACGAACGTCTCGATACCCACGTACGACCACTATCGCTGAATTGGCAGTATCTGCTTTCGTCTGAAAAAATGACAGACCGCCAAAACTCTTCGGGCTTCGTTCGCATTTCGATTGCCCAAGCCATTCGGCGCCGTTTTTGAAACGCCGTAAGGAGAGGTTTTTTCTTTGCCACCCTTTTATACATCCCCACACTGTGGAGGTATCGCAGAACGGTGCGCTGACTTTTCTGTGAAGTTGCCGCAAGCTCAGCTGTACTTTTTCGCGGTTCTCTTAACACTTCGCGTACAAGCACCCCTTTGCTTCTTTCAGAAGGTCCGGCACGACCTGGTCTCCGCTCCACTGTTGTTTTTTCCTTGCATTTAAATTGTGCAATTACACGGTTAGCTGTTGATAACGGAATATTGAAAAATTTACTTATTTCGTTCACTCTGGCCAACGATGCGACCCCGGGTGAAGTCGCTAATATCACTCGAACCTTGTAAGCGAGGCATAGTTGTAACGATACTAAACTATGACGAATTCCTTCCGATACATCTACCCCTATCGTAATGACAAAAGAAAGTTCTTAATTCGTTCTTAGAATTTAGCTGTTTACATATTTATACCGCTTTACCTGGTGTCTATTTTATTCTGTCACCCTAGTGTATAATCCGAATACTTGTTCCAGAAGGAGACAAATGCTTATTGGTCTAGTAAAGTAAACGGTGCATTACACAGAATAAAACATTACATAGAATAAAACAAACACCCATACCAAATATTAATTGATTTAATATTTTTGTTTCACATAAATCAATTTCATTGTTTTAAGAGAATTTTATTACATACAACACTACAGTTTCTTCTTCAGTTAGCACTTCCTTTATTTATGGAATATTTTTTAGGGTGGGTAAATAAGTTTGTCCGATAATGTATGTAAACAATAACAAGCTTTTATATACGCTCTGTAAATAAGATTTATACCTGCAATAACCGACAGAAGCTGAAGTGTCTACGGCGCCACAGAGAAAGTAGGTTTAATATTCTTTCCGTAATAGGGGGAGACATTAATTCAGACCGCCACTGTATATGTGTGTGCATGTATATAAGAACAAAGAGCACATATAGTACTTAATTTATTTCCTCTGTATTAATTCAACAAATATCTAAAATCTACGTGAATTTGTTTAGAAAAATCAGCATTGAAATGTTCACGTAAATGAGTGACATATTTTTATGGTAAATAAATACCGTCTAGTATAATAATTATTTAAATAGTGATATATTTTTCTAATAAAATGAATTTTCTGTATAATCCCATTTATTATATCCTTGTGCAAACAAACTGTACCTTATAATGTTTTCTAAAATATCGAATTTACAAAACAAATAAGGCCAACCCTA
The DNA here is from genome assembly GCA_023509865.1 of Trypoxylus dichotomus. Classification (NCBI taxonomy): domain Eukaryota; kingdom Metazoa; phylum Arthropoda; class Insecta; order Coleoptera; family Scarabaeidae; genus Trypoxylus; species Trypoxylus dichotomus. The sequence goes on from CM042077.1 coordinate 8,492,274, forward strand.
AAACACAAAACAAATACTAGCATTAAACCTATCAGTCCTCTCTTCCCACTTAATTTTCGGAGCTTTACATGACCACGCCTCAATGGCATCTCAACCACTCCCGCAATCCACGCAATGAGGCGTCCCCAACTCCAACACCTGCTCGGTAGATTCCAATCCCGTTATTGGACGGACATATCCCCACTCTAAACCCAATACAGCTCTTTCTTATAAGAACCCCACCAACTTCGCGTCAAACCAGTATTATCGAGGCCGTTAGTTGTGTTAGAGTGAATATTTATGTGATGTTGTTTGACGCAGCTAATATGGTGAAGAAAGATGAAACGGTTGTGTTTGTGCCGACGGCTTCGAGAGCCCCTTTAAAATCGTCGTTCAGTATCAGTTCGATTTTGCCGGAGACGGCGGTGGAGGTTTCGGAAAAAGAAGACGCCGTTATTATTACGTCCGAGGCCGAATTAAGTGATACGGAATCCGATTTGGATGTGACCGGTACGCCGCCGCCTTTGGATTGCTCCAAATCGTCTCAGGATTCCGGGAAGGAAGACGGCGGTAAAGATGAGAAGAAGGGCCGTGAAAAGCCGCCGTATAGTTACAACGCTTTAATAATGATGGCGATCCGGAATAGTCCTGAGAAACGATTGACTTTGAATGGAATTTACGAGTACATCATGAAGAATTTTCCGTATTACAGGGAGAATAAGCAGGGTTGGCAAAATTCCATACGTCACAATTTAAGTTTGAACAAGTGTTTCGTGAAAGTGCCGCGACATTACGACGATCCGGGAAAAGGCAATTATTGGATGTTGGATCCTTCGGCGGAAGACGTCTTCATCGGAGGAACGACTGGGAAATTGAGGAGACGTTCTACAGCCGCTTCGAGATCGCGTTTAGCCGCGTTTAAGAGGTCGATGGTATTAGGTGCCGCTTACCCAACACCATTTCCACCGTATAATCCGGCTTTAATGGGTCTCTATCCGAATCCAGCACTTTTAGCGTCCGTTTACCAAAGGTACAATCCTTATTTACCGTCCATGTTACCGAAACCAACTCCGATTCCATCGCAAGGATTTGGTATCGATAGATTGTTAGCGCCTTCCGAAGCCGCGGCCTTCTTAAGACCTTCTTTGGATGTATACGGTTCGTTAAGATTTCCTCAATTACATCATCAGCAAGTAATACCAAATCAGCAGCATTTATCTATGTCTCCAACCAGTTGTTCAAGTTCTCCTGAACCATTGGCCAGACCTAGCCCAGAAAGTTTGTTTAAACCAGTAACGGTTATTACAAGGCACAGTTGATTTTGAATTGTGATTATATCGTCTTGTCTAACCAGCATCTAATTATTTGTAATATTTCAAAAGCTCGGAAATGATCCTATAATTACTTTAAAGTAACGCCAATGTTTAATATGATTAAATCAAAACATATTTGCATCTTAAAGAGGTTTTTCTATATTTATTGTGATCTCATATTATTTATTTTTCGGAAATATCTGGATGTGTATATTTTTTATGTCCTTGCCATTTCCGCTTAAAATATTGTTGTTTTTGATACATTTTTCTGCAATACCAAAAAAAATGGAATTAATTTTTTTATTTGTAAATATTGTAAATATTAATATATATTATGTATATATGTTATGTATATATAGATAGATATATATAGGGAAAACATATAGTAAATATTCTGTAAATATTTATGTAAATTGTCATTAAATAATTAATATAATATATTATATACGTATATGTATGTATTAAAAAATGCAAGAATAAAAATAAAATAAGCTCCCACTGTGGACTTGGTCTTTAAATTTTATATTGGGTAGTTATTTACGTCCCACTTTTGTACCTGATAATTTTACTGATTTTTCTAAATGCAGAATCTTAAACTGTTTAAACGCTTTAAATAAAATAAATTCAATAAATTAATAAAAAAAAGTAAATTGTTTTTAAAAGTTTTATTAGAACAAAATTATATTGTTTTAATAATGTAATGTTATACGAGTAAAGTATTATGACATCTACTCACCGTCGGAACGATGGATCTAGCTTGCGTTGGAACTGTTGCATATATTTAATCAAGCATAGTTGGCAATATTTAGACATTAAATAGGTAATGAACTAATCTAATATTTATGGCTTTAATTCTTATAGATATTGATAATTTTCTCGACAAATCTGAAAGTAACACTTGCTTTTTATTGACAGATTTAGGTGAATGTGAATCAGGCATTAATCTATCTGAAATTTTGACCTTACTGATAATTTGGACACTAGCTAAAAATGTACCCGCAAATAGTAGGGAAATAAAAAAGGAGCAAACGTAGAAAGAATAGCAAAAGATGAAAGTAAATTTTAGATATTTAAAATACTTAATATTCTTTTTAGTTTTTTGTTGATAAAGCGAATAAATAGTTGTAAATGCAGTAGACGCTCGACTATGTGAACGATATCAGCCAAGTACTGTTTACATTACTGAAAGTGTACATTAGCGAGCCTTATTTTATTTATAAAGAAATTGCATAAAAGAAAATATGTATGTTTATTAAAAAGTAAATTATGAACAATGAATAACATAATACATATAATATTAAAAAATAAATTTTACATTGTTTTGAAAAATAATGTCCCATTTTTGTTTGCGTAAATTTACGCTTGGTATTTTCTAATGCCATTGCCCGTAGTTTACGGAGCACTAGAATATCGGAATATAACATGTCTTTTTCTTCAGCTTGATTAAAAATTTCTACAGCTTGCGCGTCACTCATTGTATTTTTTATTTCAATCGGAGGTTCGTCATCTTCACTCACCCTATCTTCCTCTTCATGTACATCATTCATCTCTTTATCGTCATTCCATAAATTAACATCGGTAATTGTGGAAACAATATCGGGATTTATTGCTTTTAATAATTTGAGAACGTCCGACGATGCATTGTCAATAACTTCAGCGTCAGATAGTATGTTTTCTAATGATGATTAGCGGTACATTGTTTTCATCGTCATAATCATCACTCCAGCAAAGGAAATTTTTCCAACACTTTTTGATTGTTTGCTGGTTTAAGGGCATTCTACGCTATATCTAAATTTAAAATTGCTTCACGTAAAATTACTTGATTTAAGGAATCAAAAATGTTTTTAGGATTTTTTGATAACAAAGGTACAACGAAAATGCGAACCGCAGTTGTTTGCGAAAGGTCAGGGACAAAAGACCTAGTGACACAGCGGAACCTGACAACCGTTACGACTATGTCAAACGGCCGTGAAAGTCTGAGATACTATTTATGATATATAAAAATCCGTGAAACTCGTCCACATCCCCTTAGAACAGAAAACCGACAAGGGACGCTGCAGTCTCGACGAACGTCAAGTTGAAGCGGAGAGATTGTACTTGTTAAGGCTGTTTATACATGCACTCCGACGAAGCTACAAAAATGAGAACACGAGAACCGAAGAGGTACGAAAGGGGCCGAGAGTGAACAACTGCTATTACCTCGACCGTCACACGGGATTCGACTGCCCGTACTAGAAACATCGACTATTGAAAACTGCCTATATTCGTACGACGAAGTTGTATTCAATGGAGCTAATATTAGCATTTGTAGTATGAGTATTGCGAATGGCTAAATGCATACATATATAATGCGTAATGTACATAGATATTATAAAATAAAATTATATATATTTTGTAAAGAGAGGAAAATAAATGACAAAAATGAAAATAAAATAACATTAATGCTAACACATACAGTTTCAAAAAGACATATAAAATATATGAATTAGTAAAAAATGCATAATAGAAAAGTAAAATTCTTACGGAAAAACACATAAACAATGTTAAATTCTTAATAGCATTTTTTTTTTAAATCGGTTGGTAAGTTTAAACAGCGAACATGAATTCCTACAAAGATCTTGTGACATTACCCCCTGCGATTTCTTTTTTCGGTCTCTCTTAAAGAACTCAATTTATTGCGTACAGATAAATAAAATCCTAGAGGCTGAAAATAAGAAATGGATTAATCAAAGAAAAAATATTGTAACAACCACAAATATTAGTCAAAACTAAATGAAAAGAAGAAATAAATTAAATTAGTAATCCAATTTCCATTTAAATGACACATTTTAATGTTCAACTTTAAAATTTTCTATCATTCGTTCCTACGGTCTCCGTAGCGTAAATGGAAACGTGATTGTCTAGCGGATGTGAGCTGTGGGTTCGAATCCTGCGGAAAATTTTATTTTTGGAGATGCGAAGGAAAATTAAAATTTATTATGAAAAATCAAATATAATCGATAAGATTTGAAAGATGTTATATTATACAATACAAATGTTTAGGTTTCGTACCGTTGGTACCATTCCAGAAGATGAAAAATGAAACGAACGAAACGAGGGGAAACAATATTCCCCTTCCCGCGCAAATGGTTGTACCCTTCAAAAAATTTATCGTCTGCAAGCATTCAGAAGTATGAAAGCTTTCGAATTAGCGAAGTAAGCGTCAAAAAAAAGCAAGGTATCTACTTAAAAATAAATTGCTGGAATAACCATCACTCTTATTTGAATCAAAAAAAGCGCGGTTGCCATAATTTAATCCGAACGAGGTTAAGCGTACTTCTATTTTCGGACCATTAGTTTAGTTAGTTAACGCTCTCAGAAAGAATAGAGAATGCACCCATCCAGTTATACGGTTGATTGTATGGTATGCGCTGTTTTTATGAACGTAGGTGTATCCTTGATCTGTGTTTGGCCTGCGGGTCAATTAGAGCTCAACTAGCTTGTGATTCACTCCGAATATGTCACCGGGAATTGATCTCACTGCTTCCATTGATACGTCCTATGTGTGAATGGGTTACGACTTAATTGATATTACACTTACTTATGCATAAATACGCTGTGTATTACATGCAGATGTTTAGAACGGACTTTCAGTTATGCCCTGCGTTTAATTGACGATATTAGATTAATTAAGCCATTCAATAAGCGTGTAATCAAATTATTCCGTCGAATTGGGACTTGTTTCACAACGCGAATGCGAATCCGGGCGTATCTACGTTATGAAATTGTTTTAGATGGGCTAGCTTTCATGGGTAAATACCTTGAAATTACAAATCAAAATGTTGGTTGTATTAAAAATTTATTCTATTATGATTAATTGATGCCCGCAAGCTATGCGGTAAATATGAAACGAAATGATTATTGAAATTGTATGTAATTCTTTTGAAGTTTATGGATATGTACACTGTTGCTCAAGGAAGTTGGGTCACTTCGATTATTTTCACATAGAAAGTCAAATCATAATAACAATACTTTATTGCCCAACAGATGAAACAATATCCAATTACAAAGCAAAATTTAATAATTAATGTACAGCTGTGGCCATATGTATTCGCCACCCTCTTTTGTTTTTTATTCCGACGAATATATAAGAAATAAAAGAAAATTGATCGATGAAAATGTTTCATTGTGAGTGTATACAGATATTGCTTAATATTTAGTAGCAGTAGGGGCATACTGCTCACTAAGTTGTAGCACTGTTCGGGGGTGATTTTATTCCACTCTTCGAATGTTTTTGTTTTTAAGCATTGCTTTGTGGTAGATGAATATTTAGCTACATTTCGCTTTAAAATGTACCATAAATGCTCAATTGGCAATAAGTCCGGGGATTGTGCCGGCCATTCCAGGACCCGCACGTTATTTTCCTCGAACCAGCGCATTACTTCGCGAGATTTATGGCACGGTGCATTATCTTGTTGGAAGTAATACTCTGGCGCATCATTATCGAATAATTTTAACGCACACGGTTCCAAAACTTCTTCCAACATGTCGATGTACGTCCGACTGTTCATTCGGCCCTCGTAGACGAACAGTTCTCCGATGCCTGTTGCACTCATGGAACCCCAAACCATTATGCTACCATCCCCAAACTTGATAGTCGGGATGATACAGTCTGGATGGAAGGCCTCTCCTCGCCTGCGTCGCACGTATTGAGGCCCAGGTTTACCACAAAGCTACCAACAAAAACATGAATACTGTTACATTTTGGAACCCATTAAAAAGAATAAAAACACTGTAGATACCAGGAATTGAATACAGAATACCGCAAATACAATAATTATGTATTACTTACCTCAATATTTGACTCATCCGTCCACATAACATTGGCCCAATTGTCAATGGTCCAGTCGCGGTGACTTTTAGCCCACAGCAGTCTCTTTTTCTTTTGTTGCGGAGACAACCGTGGTTTATGTCGAGCTTTGTATCCACCTAAATTTAATTCACAAAGGCGTCTTCTAACCGTGCGAGGAGAAATAGCAACATTATGTAGCAGGAAAAGCTCACTGGAAAGCTGTTTAGACCCTTTTTTCCGGTCTCGCAAAGATATCCGCTCTAAGCTCGCTCATCTCTGCTAGTTGTCTTTCTTTTTCGACCAGTTTTCGGTTTGTTTGTCAATGATCCACTCTCTTTGTATCGTTTTACGTCATTCTAACTGTCGATCGCGCATATTTCACTTGTCGGGCAATAGCAGACACCGACAACCCTTGCTTTTCTAACATCACAATTTGTCCTCGCTCTACCTCCGTCAATTCGCGTGTTTTCGGCATTAATTTTTACTGTATACTATCGTATTACACAGACAAAATCACAGACACAATATCTTCACTCTAACTAGCTCAACCTTACTCTTACAACTTTTAAGAAAGACTGAAGACATATTTAGAAATTACAATTTTACGTCTATTTTCTAATTTACTCAGAATGGCCTACAATAAACCATTCAACCCTCATTACCAGGTACCTAGTTAAGTCCGTCATCGACCCTGCTTCTTAGAAATACAATAATATTCATGTAACACGTTCAAAACGAGAGTGGCGAATACATATTGTCACAGCTGTACATGTAAAACACTGCGAAAGTCTATGAACTATTCCAGTATACTTAATAGTGTCACATCTACACTTTCTGAACGTCAGCATGGCTTCTTACGTGGAAGAGCTACAGTAACTAACTTGGCAGTTGTTACTCAATATATTAGTGAGATACTTGATAATCCTGGTCAAGTTGATGTACTATATACAGACTTTTCGCGCGCATTCGATGCAATCGGCCATGAAATTCTACTCAATAAGCTGGATTGCTTTGGATTTACTTCTTCGTTTCTCAAGCTTATTAGTACCTATTTATCGCAGCGTATTAACTACGTATTGTATAATGGCTATCGGTCGCAAGAATTTGTATCTACTTCTGGTGTACCGCAGGCTTCCAACTCAAGTCCACTACTGTTTTTATTATTTATTAATGATCTGTTGCTCCGGCTTTGGCTTATTCTGATGACGTTAAGATCTATTCAAGTATTTCTAATGAAAAAGATGTTGCATTCTTTCAGAAAAATCTTGACTTCATAACTGTCTGCTGCACAACGAATAGATTCAAGCTTAATGTCAACAAATACCGGCACATCACCTTCACGCGCAAAACGAATCTCTTAAATTCGTTCTATACAATAAAAGGGGAGATTGTACCTACGGTTGAATCATTTAAAGATCTTAGAGTTATTTTTGATAGCCGTTTAAGCTTTGTTCAGCATATTGAAGAGGCTTCCTTAGCTTGTTCTAAAATGTTTGGCTTCGTGGTGTGCAGCACTCGGCAATTTAGTGATATAAATATGTTAAAGTCCTTGTGTTTTGCCTTTGAAGTGAGGTGTCTGGAATATGCTTCTATTATTTGGTCCCCTTATTATACCTGTCATCAGCTTGCATTAGAACGAGTTCAGCGTCGTTTTCTTAAATTCTATCTTAATGGTCAATACCCTCTTAGAGAAACTGACTACCGTTCTTTGCTGGAGCGTCATGGCATGAAAACTACAATAAGCTTATAACCAGCCTATCTACACCCACATCTAAATTGCTTTGATTTAACTTAAAAAAAGTTCAATGGTTAAAGAGAAAAGGAGAAAGGAAAAAAGAATTCTGGTATGCATAGTCTACCTGCGGTTTACATATTGCCAAAAGTGATTATAATCAGCGGGTATGCATATCTAACTCACCAAACTCCATAGCGTTGAAACTGTTATACATTCTATATATTGGAGACCTAAAAAAAAAATACATTTGTTTGCCTAAATCCTGAACGTGGTACAACGAAATTGATTTGATTCAACAATTCAGGGACATCAAGACCATTATTAGGTAAATTAAATAGCAATTTGCACTCAGGTTGTTTTCAACGTTGTTCCAAGGAATCCATATTAAATATCCCTAGCAAGGTATTGTGAAATCTTTGTATCGGGTAAGTAGTAATTTTTTTTAAAGTATAAGAACTTTAAACATCTTCTTTGAATCTGCTCCAGAAGATGTATCTGGTAGATATATACAGGTGACCAGACCAAGAACGCATACTCCAGTTGAGGCCGAACAAAAGCGAAATAAAGAGGAACAATACCTGTTATAGAGAAAAATCGTTGTGTAACACGTGTAATCAATCCCAACACATTCAAGCCGGTGCACATACACTGGATATATGCCCTGTAAGGGTTAATTTTGAGTCGAAGACGACACCCAGGTCTCTGATAGAGCTTTCTCTAGGTAAAGGAGATCCAGCCAAGTGAGAGATATATACAATTCTAAAAGAGTTGGCACATTGTCAGTCCACTGATTATGCACACTTAGATCCACAGATTTGCTTTTCTCAGTCGCTTTCTTAAAAATCCAAGCCATTGCTAGCTGAAACGTTCTGTATTTTTTGTGGCGAAGTCTTTGGCTTCCTGTTTCAACAACGGTCCATCTATGGGTATGTTTTTATCGAAGGTTAGTTTAATCCATTCCACAAGGCACTTTTCAACGCTAGGAACTTCAACAGCTCGATTCCTCTTAATATTTACGTGTCCTTCAGAGCACTGCTACTGTATGAGTCTTTATCTTTTATTATCTTATAAGAAGTAGACTTCGGGAAACAAAACACACTCGACATTTCGATTCGGGTCTTTGCGTTCTCAAACGCACTCACAATCCCGAGTTTATCTCTCAACGAAAAAACTTTAATTTGTCGTATAGACGTCACGAAACCTACCTTAGTGATTGATACTTATAAGCTACATTATTGAAGTTTGTTTTTGGTTTTTGACTAAACCTAGCCTAACTAGAAGACATTCTCGCTTATAGAGATGTTGGACGAGTCGGTCTCACTTAGAAATGCGGACGTGAAGAATAACGAATGAATAATTATAGAGGTTTCTCCATTCTTACTTATAGAGCTGGATATATGGATTCATCTACTATAAGGAAACACTTGGTTTTTCAAAGTTCATATTAATTTAAATACACGTATTTATTTATCTTTCTTTTAAATATATACTTTTCGCGTTTGCTGTGAAGTATTTTTCAATCTTATTCTATTTATTGCTCAAATGATTTAAAATACGAAGTAGATGCCATAAATTCTCGGCATGATATAGAAAAAAGAAGCTTGGAACAATATAAGAAAGTTTATTTTTCAATGTAATCTCCCCTAACTTCTATACATTTATTACAACGATTAATTAATATTTCGATACCCTTGAAAAAATAGTTCCACGTTTTTTGGTGAAAATGTTCTGCTTGCAACTTACTGTCGGTTTTGAAACAACGTTCCCTAAGATCCTTCTTTAAATTAGAAAACAAATAAAAATCACAACGAGCAATATCCGGACTATACGGTGGATGTTCCAATTCTTGAAAGCCACATTCGCGGATGGCAGCTTGTGAAACGGACTCCAAAATCGGTTTTTGAGCCGCCTCCACACATGTTTAAAAACGACTGCACACATTCGACTCGACCTTCACGTTGGAGAGCAAAAGAAATCGCGGTATCCATCTTGCACTAATTTTATTCATATCCAAACGGTCATGGAGAATTCGGCGAATACTTTTTTTGGATATGTTTGTTATCACTGCTACGGCGAACTCCCAGCACTAAATTTTTAATAATTGAAATTTGTCGATCCGACCGTCTAGCATTTTCCAGGGATTCTTGCCCCAAACGGAAACATTTTGGCCACTTTTTTATAGTGGAATACGAAGGAGATGAATCACTGTAAATGCTGTCTAAACATTGCCTTATGTGATTAGACGTATGCCCTTCTTTTGTTAAAAATTTGATGATCGCGCGGTACTCAATTTTCATTACTTCAGACATTTTAATGCTCTAGTCACGTTGGTTGGCTGGCTATTAGAAACTACTACTCTTCGAACCGTCATATTAGCGTAGAAAAATCTTTAAAATGCCGCTAAATTTAAAATCACTCGGGCTCCAGAAGGCACCACCTCACCAGCAGAAGGTTAAGTATGTATGTCCTTTCTAATAAGTGTTCTATATTCAGAGCTTACATTCTTACAATTTGGATGTTGTGTGTTATTTTGGATGTAATTTAGGTACTGCGGATTCATTTATGTCTTTCGATATGTACTGGTTTTCCTTTCGGCACGATATCCAAAATCATTCAAATCCAACCATTAGAAAAACATTTGCATAGAGTTTGTTCAATTTACCAAATTAGAAGGTAAAGATACAAGGTTCAAAATTCAGCGCGCCAATTCAAGCGTCTAATACCTTTCATTCGACGATTTTTTCATCTACAAAGGTCGTATCAAATCGGTATATCTACACCATTCCACCAAGAAGTAAAAAAAGAAAGAAAGAAAATAAAAGAACACAAAAGCAAATGCTTTTAACTTCGGTAACTAGAAATCCATATAAAGTTTTGTGGCTGCGCTGGTGTATTGAGGTATAGCTTTTGAAGTGTACACAAAAGATAATGGCATTACCATCTTCGTTGAATGGCGCGATTGGAACACTAAAAGGCACTCGGTCTTTACGTCGATCGATCCGCGGACAAGAACAGAAATAAAAGACCGTGCGGATCGCTTCACGTTGGCGGGACGAGGTAAGGACCGGAGAAGAAAGCGAAGAAACGAAGGGAAAACTCACAGTCGAACGGATCACTATACATCGGCTATCACTGGCATGGACGATGGCAAACAATAACCATCGCGTTCGCATAATAATATTATTGTTGTTATTATTATTGAATCTAATGGCCGATTCGGAACGCTCAGGAATGGACGTGTATCTGATAAACACCGGCACGCACCGGAGGATATCGGGGTTAAAATGTTTAAAACACCTTTAGAAAGCGGCGAGGCTTCAAACGAACGGAGCGAAGAATCGCTGCGGAGAGTTGTGATGGAAGGTCCTGCGTAGTAGGTAATTGTATTATAGCGGTTGATACAGAATCGTTTCAAGCCTTTTCTCTTTCGCTCCAAGCAGATGTCACAATCGATAGGTGAGATGTAAGTGTTTTTCGTAATCTTACTTGTCATGGTCGTTAGCAAATTTGATCAAAATTACCTTCGTATTATTTAATTAATATACAGGGTTAAAATTAAAAACCTATTTTGCCCATTGATGAAATTATTTAACGTATTTTTTTATTAGTTTTATAACAAGTTCCTATCTCAACCCCTTCAGCCTCTGAAAAGCCTTTTATTGTTAGGAAGCAATCAAACACTTTGGTACTTACACAAATTGTTCAAAATTCTTTTTGTTTAAAGTAAGCATTTTTTCACGAGCGGAAAAGGTTCGCGGGCGTCATATTCAGATTTTAATAAAACCTGATAGGTAAATATGAGTATCTTGAGACTTGAAAATTTTTTTTGTTTGTGCTGAAATATACTCTGAGGGGGTGAAACACCCCTTCGAACAGATTTTCAGTTTTCTTGATTTCATTTTTGAACAGGAATAGATAGAACAAACATTTCGACGCAAATATTGTACCTTATTGAAAGGTCTTTCACGACACGTGAATGTAGTATATACAGGATGTTGTATTTAAGCACCGCACTCTTATCTTCGAGTTGATTATAGCAATATGGAAACGCAATTTATGCAAGTTATTCACCTTAACATCCTTTATTGATTTTAAATCATTTTCAATTATACAGGATGTTCCAAAGGTGATGTTAACATCCTTTATTGATTTTAAAGCATTTTCAATTGTACGAGGTGTTATCGTAAATATTCAAAAATATTTTTTAAAACGAAATATTTACAAAACACATCCTATTATTTGAAAACTCATAGTTGAGGTGTTATTGTCTTTCAATACCAATTTTAAGGATATACATATTTTGATATTGGCGGTATTTGTTCGATTCTAGATATTTTGATAATATACCACAAAATTGGTTTTTTGTTAAGGTATAGAAAAACAAATATAGAATAGAGATAGCGTTGTGGTTTTATAATACAACATTTATATATCTACACGACGAATTCAAAAGTAAGCAGAAATCGTACGAGGGGAGGTCCAGAAGTTCGTGGAATGAAAGGGTTTTAAATAGAATAAAACAATAAATCTGTTTTTCCTTTTCTATATAATCACTCGTAAGCACAATACATTTATTAGATCTATGAATTAATTTTTCTAAACCATCATAAAAATATTCTTTATCTTTCGCCTCAAAATGGGCCAAAATTGCCTCCTTTACCTCATTGTCGTCCGAAAACTTTCTTCCACGTAAGTCTTTTTTTAAATTAGGGAACAAATAAAAATCACTAGGTGCCAGGTCTGGACTGTGGGGTGTATGCACTATTGATTGAAAGCCATGCTTGTGCGGAGCAGCCATTGCAACTTTGCTCTTGTGAACCGGGGTATTGACTTGCAAGAGCAACACACCCTTGGTCAATTTTCCTCGACCTATTTCCTTGATGGCCTTCTTTAATTTTTCTAATATCGCTGCGTAATATTCTCCGGTCATGCTCCTACTTTTTTCTTTGTAATCAATCAATAATATCCCCTCACAATCCCAAAAAAACAGTAGCCATCAATTTTTCAGCCGATTCTGACACTTTGAATTTCTTTGGCGGTAGTGTCCCCTTTTTATGCCATTGCATGGACTCAGGCGCAAAGTGATGAACTCTTGTTTCATCTCCGATAACAATCCGCTCCAAAATCTGTGCAGGTTTGTCTCCACACAGCTCCAAAAATTGTTTGGACGCACAGACGCGCTGCTGTTTGTGCAGCGGCGTGAGCATTCTCGGTACCCATGTTGCACTGACCTTGGTCATACCCAGGTGGTCATGTAGGATACGCAAAATGGTGGTATCTGATAGTCCAACTAATGCAGATAATTGTTTTTTCTTCAAACGGGCATCTTGCAGTAGAAATTCTTGCACGTTTTCGACGATGTCTCTTGTGGTGGCCTCAACTCGTCGTCCTGTGCGGGGGTCGTCTTCAATCGATTCCCGACCATGTTTAAAAAGACCATGCCACTTATAAATCATTGATTTACTAGGGCACTGTTCCCCATAATCGGTTTCCATTTCATTGAATATGGTTTGAGCGTTCTTTCCTTGCTTTGTAAGGAACTTTATCACAGCACGGTGTTCAATTTCTTCCATAGTTTCAGTTTTCTTCCGGATTGACTTGTTTAGGAGTCAACTATTCGTAAACGACTGACGTTATAGGGCTGCAACCTAACTTATATACCAATGATGAGTCGCCAATCAAAATGACACCTAGTGAGCGCCCCTATCCCCACTCCATCCCCCCATTCCACGAACTTCTGGACCTCCCCTCGTATATAAAGGCGATGTTACAAGTGCATCTAACACCTATAATATATAATATAATAATACCTGTATCTGATAAAATTATGTCTTCAGTACTAATTGCACTGAAAGAACCTGGTGGCAAGCTTAGGCCCCAAATACAACAAGCCCTATTTCGACCTGCAAAAACTGAAGCCTCATTTTCAGGTAAATTAACCACTGATTTATTTAACAATTGATTTCTTAATATTTACTAAGCAAACATTGGGCCAAAAAGTTTTATACTTTTAGACTCATGGACTAGTAACTGTTCAGAGTCTTTCCAGAAAGAGGTCGTATCCAACGAAGATGTTCAAATACTGACAATATCAGAGAAAACAATAGGTATGATTCAACCACTATGCATTTCGAGTAAGGAAGGGATTTAATCGAGGACTTTCTGACCTGGTTCTTATCTCAAATTATGATGTTAATCGCCATTTGCGAAATAATGTCACAAAATTGTTATCCTCTAAATATATCAATTTGTTTGCATATGCCTGGTACGAGTCCGGTTATATAGGGAATCGACCTGGACCATTCGAACATCACATGAATTTTCCCTTTTCAAACCAAGACCTTCGGTTTCCTCCCCGTTGCTTTCAATGTGATGCTTTTGTATTCATTCGTTGTTCTTGGTGCGAAAACATTTATGCTTTAAACATTTTTGGTTTGAACCATAACTGTTTTTAATTTTGAAAGTTCGTCACACTTTCGAATAAAAAATTCAACATTTTCTTTCTTTAAGCTCTTCATTAACAAATTCCAAACGACTAAACATTTTATCTGGAGACAGAGTTATTTGAGAGAACTTTGCTGGAAGCAGAAGATGCTCCCGATTAAATGCCTGGAACAGAGTATTTTTCTTAGTTTAGAGAAAGATGCTATTCCAAAGCATTATGTAATTATAGTAACAATTCTATTAACACATTTGGATGTTATTAACTAAATATAAAAAGTTGCACTAAGACATGGCCGAATTGCTTCCTAAGCAAGCAGATCCCTAATTACTGAAGCTAGATGGAGGCGATCACTGTCATGCAGAAGCATAACATCTTTTGGTTAACATTTCAGTTAATAGATAGATCTAGTGACACCGCAATTTACATTCTTACTCGAAAACTTTACTTTTCCGGATGGATTATTGACTTATAGGTGTTAGCGCGTTCACGTATTGCTCGATTCTAATAAAATACGTTTCTGGATCCATTGACCCCAATGGTACATATTTCTAAGCTGAAACGTCCCTCACAATACAGGGTGTCCATGAAATAAAATAAAACAGTATGAAAAATGGAAAGATCTAATTTATTAGATTTAAATCCAACATATTTTGCGAAAATTCCTTCGCAAACAGGAGAAAGAAAGTGATAAAATTCATTAAAATATAAATGTCTTTGTCATTCATAGCCGCTTCTTAGTATGGCGTTTGAAAGTTTACCGACAGTTGTGTTATTGCAGTGTATGCAGTCTCCGTGTATGTATGCGAGTTTGGTCGGATGAATGTATGATGTATTACAATGCTTATTACAATTTCCTAGGATCTTTTTAATTATGACATTTGCGTCGTAATTGACTCAAAATTGTTTGGATTTATATTCTATATAATTACACCTTTTTATTTCGGTTTTTTAAAATTTTATTTCAAAGACACTCTGTATATGTAAACAAGTGGTTGATATTCATTTACGTAATAAAAATTCTAATGTAATCGTTTGGAGGTGAAACGCTACTAAACGATACTAATAGCGCATAATACCAACCTCAATAGCCCTGTGGAACGTTCGGATGAATAAACAACCGTAATGGTATTAATCTTGTCGATGATGCATAAGTGTTGGACAAATTGAAGTCCCGTCCCAAATAAAAAGGTATCCATCAACAACGAAACGATTCAACCGTTTCTTCCCCTTCTTCATCTTCTTCAAACTCGCCATCTTCATCTTCGTCCTTTTCCTTTGATGGTGCGTCGGTGGCTCGCGAAACAAAGTTCAATGTTTTTATTAAATATAATTTAGGCGAGTGCGTTGTTTGATGGCAACAAGCAAGCGACCGAGTGACGATAATGCTATTGTGGGAGTCGGACAGGATGCGCGAATGGCAATGTGAAGTCAACAGTGCAATTGTGAGACAATTACATGGTCACTTGCGATACCGAGCACGTTTTACAAGATGATTGCCTCCAATTGCCACTTACGAAGACGGCTTCTCTGTAGCTACGTACAGTGTGTACACCATATGGCGTTTGAAATTTTAAAAAGCATAAATGTCTTGATAACTTGAAGATATTATGTTGTAAAGATCTACATATTGTCAAATTAGCAAACTAATACGCTCGTACAAATATCCGATAGTGAAAACGTCGCGATCATGTAAACAGAAAATTGTTACTATAGGATCAAATGGGACGTCCAGTAATGTAAACAAGCTAGCACCACGTACAATTCAATAATGTAAAC
Organism: Trypoxylus dichotomus; assembly: GCA_023509865.1. Lineage (NCBI taxonomy): Eukaryota > Metazoa > Arthropoda > Insecta > Coleoptera > Scarabaeidae > Trypoxylus > Trypoxylus dichotomus. The sequence goes on from CM042077.1 coordinate 8,508,353, forward strand.
AGTTTAGGGTACCGGTTATTTACCGATTTACGTGCGTAATTGAATCGATCAAAAGAATGGTTACGGAAACGTATTCAACGCCGGCACCGGTTGTTCCCCGATTTATGTATGGGATTCCTGTAAGCGTTGGCTCTTTTGCCTCCCGTGAAGTAAAGTAGTGTGTTAAGGACTTAACATTGTTTTTTTATATTTTATATTTTTTTTACTACTATGTATTTTATCTTCTTTGCATTATTATTTTCATTTAGAATATTACTTTATTTTCATTTTTATATTTATTTATTTTGCTCTCTTATATCCAATTTTATTTTAATATGTATGTACATTACGCATTGTATATGTATGCAAGTCAGCCATTCGCATTACGCTAGCTAAAACTAATTAGAAATCATTCACTGCAACGTCGTCGGATATTTAATGGGAGTTTTCTTAAAATTTAAGGTACACAAGCATTGGCAGTCGTCTCCCGCGCGACGGTCGAGGTATTAGCGATCGTGCACTCTCGGTCACCTTTCGTGCCTCGTCGTAACGTGTACAGTAACGTCGTCGTAAGATTATTAAAGATTTCTAAGTTTTTCTAGTTTTGGCGGGAATCGTCGAGGACGTTGTCTATACATTTATTTCTGGCGGGAGTCATTTGGTAACGTCGTCGGACCACATGTATAGATTTTTTAATAAGTATAAATTCTCGATTTTCTATCATCGTACGTCGAGGCTACTGTGTCCATTGTCGTCTATACATATTTTTAGTCTTCAGTTAAGTTTGTGTCGGAAATTATTTTGGTGAGATTGTCGGCGCGCATGTATAGACCTCCTCTACAAGTACGATCACTCCGCTTCTTGCTGACGGTCGTTGCGGCCGCAGCGCCCGTTGTCTTTTGTACGTTTGTTCGGTCCTTGTCGTATCGAGACTTAGAAATTTTTCATTTAGTTGCTCGTCGTAGCGGACGAGTGTCACGGGCCAGTTTTCTTATGTAATGTCGGCATCATCGCTCCGTTTTACTTGTCGGTGCGCAGTTCGCACATTTGCTGGTTACTGGATTTTTCCCTTCTTTAGGGGCGCAGTGGTAGAGAGCTAAAGATTGCACATAGCGTAATATTTCAAACGAGAACGCCTGGGTAGCTGTGACATTACTTTTGTATTGAGATCGGCTATTATCACTACTGTCGCCCTCGACTAGGCGTTCAAGCTCTAAGAGATAGGGTGGGTTCCCCTATAAATGTGAATATAACGAACGTATTTGGTTCAAGTACAAATACATGCCAATAATACAGGGCCAAGTCCCTTAGGCAAATTTAAGACAAGGAAAGTATATTAGGCTCCCGGAAAGGGACATATAAATAAGCATAGCACCGAGGTGCGCTTATAAATTTACGAAATAAATAGGGTTGGCTCCCCTATAAAAAGGTAGTGGTGCATGCAAACAGATAGAGGCATTAGTACATGCCTCTAACAAAGCTTCAGCGGAAGCATATAAGAGTTTAACCTTTTAAACAGAATTAAGACATAGCTTTGCAACGTACATGCTGAGGCATTACTTTATGTTGCTACCAATGAAAATACATATACAAATGCTAATGTACATTACATGTATAAGAGAGCTCGAATAACTGCAATTATTGCAAATCTATATATCTTACGTACATCGTACATGTACATAGGCAAGACTGGAAACCATGTAACCATTTTATCTTTAAATATATTTTTTTGCGCATGCGCATTGAGTTTCACTATACAACCTTTCCTTTAGTAAATAAGCGAACATACTCTACAAGTAAGTATTGGTCAAGTAATTTAGGAAATTACGAGCAGGCTACAGCGGCGTTGTTCTTCAAACCAGGAGAACGTAACATAGTGTGCAGGTAAAATCACGCCAGAACAGGCATGGCATCCACGTCCCATAAAAGAACATTTTTTAAAAATAATTGACAAAGTGAATTGGCAAAGAAATATATAAAGTCACAATCTGTAAAATTAAGCAGTTCAAGTCACAAATTTTACAACGTGTCTCAGATACATACGGAGGCCCGAGAAATCGCAGGATTTTAAAAAATACCCAAGCACCTAGAACGGAAAATCGTCTGTATAAATGGTTTTTAAAACAAAGGGATAATCATGAACCAATTAGCGGTGAATTAATTAAAGAGAGAGTAAAATTATTGAATGAAATCCTAAAAGAGATCGAAAATTTTGTAGCCAGTGATGGCTGGCTAAAAAGATTTAAAAGAAGGTATGGAATTCGACTGCTGTCGATATCTGGTGAAAAATTATCGGCACCATCACAACTAGTGCAACCTTTTGAGGAAAAGTTAATGAACAAAATCAAAGAGCTACATTTAAATGATGAGCAAATATACAATGCAGACGAAACCAGTTTTTATTGGAAATTATTACCTACGAAAACCTATGTTGTATCACATGAAAAATCTGCTCCGGGTAGAAAGGCAGAAAGACAACGCATAACTTTTCTAGTGTACACTAATGCTAGTAGTACACACAAAATAAGGCCACTAGTAACAGGAAAGGCAAAAAATCCACGTTCATTTAGAAATGTTAAGAGTCCCGTCGATTATAACTGTTCAAAAAGCCGCTTGGATGACCAAAGGCATATTTCTGGCATTGTTCCAGAAGCGCTTTATTCCTATAGCAATAAAACTATAACAATAAGTAATAAATAAGTAATTTAATGATACATATTCAATTTGTAGGTAGGCACTTGTGCTTGTACGGCCACGTTTGAACTCGCTCACGCAGAAGCTGATGGTCGAAAATGATGGAGTGTATCCGCCATGAACCTCTAGCAAAATATTTCGAATTTCCGTGTACGTTTTGCTAACCATCCAGAAGTATTTTATCACTGCACGAAATTCGATTTTAACCATTTTTGCGGAACCGCCTTGCTACTACACAAAACACACTCTTAAACAACAACTAAAATCAGAAACTCTAATAGGTTTTATTTTATCCTGGGAAATTCACGAAACTTCTTATAAGCCAAGCTTAAATAATGACATTCCTATGATTAAAAGTTTCAGCTCTCTATATATTAAAAAAGAAGATTTATTTTCGTCAAAATACGTTGCACTAAAACGATTTTCTTAATTCGAACAGAATAATAACGAAGAAAATACGGTGATTAGTCCTAATTAGACCTTCAACTCATCGCCCATATACCGTAATTCCATGCCATTTGATCATTTCACATCGACTGATTTGTGCCACGTCCGCATTCAGCTCACATTCACCGTCTCTATACAAATAATTGGCCCAACTAACATCGTTAAACAGCCACGATCTTCCTACGGGAGTCTCAGTCGAATAATATCGCTCATTAAAGCTAAATACATAACGTATACATATGTATGTATATGCATACGCTCAAGGCATTAAGCTTTTATTAGGCTCGTGTAAAAATATTCCAGATTAAAGCTAACTGTACACTAAACGGACAAAACGTTGTTTTTCAGAAGAATTTTATCCGAAATTTTTTAATGTTATAAAGGGAATTCAATGTACATTGATCGTCCGCAAGACGTTTTGTAGCGGGCAGGTCGACGATCACTAATTTAGCATGCACTTGATGACCGAAAGCAGGTGGACGTTATTTACATAGATTTTTTTTTTGTATTCGGCTGCATTAACCACGCCATACTACTACAAGAAATGGATAGATTTGATTTCGGTGTAGGCTTTGTTACGTTCTCCTGGTTTGAAGAACAGCGCCGCTGTAGCCTGCTCGTAAATTCTGAATTACTTGACCAATACTTACTTGTAGAGTATGTTCGCTAATTTACTAAAGGAAAGGTTGTACAGTGAAACTCAATGCGCATGCGCAAAAAATATATTTAAAATAAAATGGTTACACGGTTTCCACTCTTGCCTATGTACATTTACGATGTACGTAAGATGTATATTTTTGCAATAATTGCAGTTATTCGAGCTCTCTTATACATGTAATGTACATTAGCATTTGTATATGTATTTTCATTGGTAGCAACATAAAGTAATGCCTCAGCATGTACGTTGCAAAGCCATGTCTTAATTCTGTTTAAAGGTTAAACTCTTATATGCTTCCGCTGAAGCTTTGTTAGAGAGCATGTACTAATGCCTCTATCTGTTACATGCACCACTACCTTTTTATAGAGAGCCAACCTATTTATTTCTTAAATTTATAAGCGCACCTCGGTGCTATGCTTATTATATGTCCCTTTCCGGGAGCCTAATATACTTTCCTTGTTTTAAATTTGCCTAAGGGACTTGGCCCTGTATTATTGGCATGTATTTGTACTTGAACCAAATACGTTCGTTATTTTCACATTTATAGGGGAACCCACCCTATCTCTTAGAGCTTGAACGCCTGGTCGAGGGCGACAGTAGCGATAATAGCCGATCTCAAAACAAAAGTAATGTCACAGCTACCCAGGCGTTCTCGTTTGAAATATTACGCTATGTGCATTCTTTAGCTCTCTACTACTGCGCCCCAAAGAAGGGAAAAAGCCAATAACCAGCAAATGTGCGAACTGCGCACCGACAAGTAAAACGGAGCGATGATGCCGACGTTACATAAGAAAACTGGTCCGTGACACTCGTCCGCTACGACGAGCAACTAAATGAAAAATTTCTAAGTTCCGATACGACAAGGACCGAACAAACGTACAAAAGACAACGGGCGCTGCATGCAACGACCAAATCAGCAAACGGAGTGATCGTACTTGTAGAGGAGGTCTATACATGCGCGCCGACAATCTCACCAAAATAATTCCCGACACAAACTTAACAGAAGAGTAAAAATATGTATAGACGACAATGGACACAGTAGCCTCGACGTACGATGATAGAAAATCAAGAATTTGTACTTATTAAAAAAATCTATACATGCGATTCGACGACGTTACCAAATGACTCCCGCCAGAAATAAATGTATAGACAACGTCCTCGACGATTCCCGCCAAAACTAGAAAATCTTAGAAATCTCTACTAATCATACGACGATGTTACTGTACACGTTACGACCAGGTACGAAAGGTGACCGAGAGTACACGATCGCTAATACCTCGACCGTCGCGCGGGAGACGACTGCCTATGCTTGTGTACCTTAAATTTTAAGAAAACTCCCATTACTTATTCGACAACGTTGCACTGAATGATTTCTAATTAGGCAGTTTTAGCTAGCGTAATGCGAATGGCTGGCTTGCATACATATACAATGCGTAATGTACATACATATTAAAATAAAATTGGATATAAGAGAGCAAAATAAATATAAAAATGAAAATAAAGTAATATTCTAAATGAAAATAATAATGCAAAGAAGATAAAATACATAGTAGTAAAAAATTTATAAAATACAAAAAACAATGTTAAGTCCTTAACAGGCTTCCTGTCGTTGATTGAGTCTCACCCTACTGGAAGAGAGTGTTATGTCTACTACAACGATTATTCCTCTAGGCCATTTTCTCCAACAACAGGTTTTCCTCAGGGTTCACTTCTCGGACCGCTTCTCTTGAATTTGTATATAAACCATTTACTATCCCTGTTTACGTGTCATGTCTTAGCATACGCAGATGATGTAAAGATGTTTAATACTGTTGGTATCATCCATGATTGTAAACATTTACAAGCCAATCTTCTGCTTATTAATACTTGGAGCAAAGGCAATTATCTCCCTCTGAACATCAACATGTGTACTATAGTTTCTACAATAACACTCACACTACTTTACATTGTAACTACCACATTAATGATAGAGCCAAACCATGCAATATCAAAACTTTGGATCTTGGTGTTTTGTTTGATAATAAACTCTCAGTTTTGTCATGCGCCCTGCAAGGATTTCTCAGAGTTAGGTGTAATGAAGCGTTTATATTATGCCTACGTCCGTTCTAAGCTTGAATACGCCTCCATTGTTTGGCATCCCCACTATTTATACCAAGGGCTCATGATCGAACGTGTTCAAAAGAGGTTTTTATAGTATCTCTCCTTTCGAATAGACAACTTGTACTCCAAAAGAGGCATTGAATATTATAGCTTACTTGTGGAGCATAATTTTATATCCCTTGTTGATCGACATGAGGGTAAGAGTATGGAGCTTCTTTATAAGATCATAAAAAAACAATATCGATTCACCAGCGCAAATAAACTTCACAGTGCCTACTCGTCAAACTCGCTTCTATAATATATTACAAATACCTCGGGTTAATACCAACATCTTGCTTAAGGCACCTATTAGCCACATGATGAGAAAAGCAAATAAACGAGATCTTAAACCATTTTTGTGAGTCTCCCTTTTTTTCTTGTTTCCTTGTACTGTTGCATTATATATTTTCAGAATATTTCTTATTTTATCTGTTTTTTTATTGTAAATATCATTGTGGGCAACGTATTTTGTATTTTTGAATTTTAAGTAAGAATTTTGTAAATTTGTCCTGGGCTGTTGGGTAATAAAGAATTATTATTATTATTAATAGCATTCTAACACTCTGTTAATTTTCCAGCTATGAATAAGGCTGTGTGTATTTATGGAAATTAATTAATCTTAATTTTTGAACTTTGATTAAAATTTTGAAGTGTTACGGTTCATTCTGTCAATACTGTATATAGATGCTTACTTACATTATTTCTTCAATCTAGCTTAACCTAGTATAATATTACATGAAAATTGTACTCCAAAAAAATATCAACGACATGATTACTAACATCAAAAATTCTTTTTAGATTTAGTGTACGGCCGGCCTAGGAACGAACGTAACAAAGAGCGCAGCGACAGGAGTGTCGGCGTTATTAAATTGAGATGATAAAAAACAGGTCACTCTGTGTACAAATATTGACCTCTGACTCAAAACATTCCCATATAGCTCCGTCTACCTACGCTCATTTAAAGCTCGTATACGGCCAGCACGTCCACTAAATGCGCTTAATTTCTCTGATGGTGTGTTGTTCCCAATTGCCTCCGGCTTGTTTATTCTTATTGTTAAGGTTTTATTAGTGAAACTTATTAAAGGAATAAGGCTGCTACGCGTGGGCACAGCTTTATAAAAAACACGTGAACCTACATGCATTATTAGGCATGACTTTATGAATTGTAGACGTGCTCAAAACAATTAGGGGATACTGCGGTTAATATGTACAGCGTCTACATTTACGGGATCGTGTACATATTGCATACGAAGTGAACATATATTGCTCTGAATGAGATACTACACAAATAAGTTTATCTTTGCTTGAAATTGACGACTACTCTTATATTCATAGGCAAAATCTATATAAATTTCTAACACAATATTGATATATCGGAAGTATAACAAAACGTTTTAAATTTATAGAAAGTTACTAATGCCATCCGTTGAAACATTTTTCTTTTTTTTTAATCCTATGTCCTTTATACCTTGCGGTGTCGGACTATTTATTTCTTATTTTTATCTTCCACAGGTTCCTGTTCTGAGCCAGTTGTTTGGCTTCAATCAATCCCATACTTCTCTTTTCCAATGTTCTATACACCTAATTTACATTTGTTTACATTATCGAAAGCCTTCTCGAAGTCTATAAATCCTATGTCTGCTTCGCCGTTGTATTCCCAGTGCTTTTCTATAATTTGTTGTGGAGTGAATATTCTACCTATGATTAATCAGCTTTTTCCAAAGCCTATTTGTTCCTCTTCTATTAGTTCTTATGCTATGATTTTCAACATGTTGTTTAATATTCTGGCGTAAGTTTTATAAGCGGTGCCCAATACGAGGGCGACCTGAAATGTCCTGAAAACGACAAGAAAAACACGGTATTGGTGTGGCTTTTTTAGTTTTATTTTTCGATGTAGTCTCCTCGAAGATTTCAAACGGTGCTCCAGTTTCTTCAAGTCGTCGAAAGAGTAGAATGTTTCGAGGCTTGCAAATTAGCCATCTGTAGCGGCGACGACCTCCTCATTTGAGACAAATCCCTTTTCTCCCAGTGATTTTCTTCAGGTTTCGGGATAGGAAAAAATCGCCTGAGATTAGGTTCGGTGAATATGGAGGATGAGAGACTAATTCGTAGCGCAACTCATTCAATTTGGACACGACGATGCGGGATGAATGAGCCGGTGCATTGACGTGGTGGAAAAGCACTTTTTTGCTGTAAACGAGGCTGCCTCTCCTTCAATACTGCATCGAATCTGGTCAATAAGTCGTTGTAGCATTGCCCCGTGATCGTCCTTCCCTTCTGCAGATAGTGGATGAGGATCACGCCTTGGGAATCCCCAAAAATGGTCACCATGATCTTTCCGGCTGATGGAAGGGTCTCTGCTTTCTTGGCAGGCGATTCGCTCGGAAAAGTCAACTGTTTCGACTGTTCCTTGGTCTCAGATATGTAGTGCTGGATCCAAGTCTCATCTACGGTAACGAAACGCATGAAGATATCCATTGCAATGCGTTGGATCCTGGTCAGACACTTCTCCGAAACGGTCACCAGGTTTCGTTTTTACTCCGGTGTGAGTAAACGCGGTACCCACCGCGCCGAAAGGTTTTTCATACCCAAAATTTCGTGTAGGATATGGCCAACGCGTTCTTCTGAGATGCCTGTTATCCTTTTCAGCTTCAACGCGTGGTTCGTCACTTGTACTTGTGCGGCCACGTTTGAACCCACTCACCCAGAAGCTGATGGTCGAAGAGGATGGTGTAAATCCGCCATGAACCTCTAGAAAAATATTTCGAATTTCCATGGCCGTTTTTCCAGCCATCTAGAAGTGGATTTGCCTGATTTGCTACACAAAACACACTCTTAAACAACAACTATTGATAGTAGACGTCTGAAATTTTGACAGTTGTCATAAAGAAGGTTGCACTTGCGCCATCTCTTGCCCTTTTCCGGAAAAATTTTAGGTCGTCCTCGTAGGCTGATTCCACCGAATTTCCACACCTCTCTGTCGATCCCATCCATATCGGTCGTTTTTCTGTTTTTAGTAGCCCTCAAGTCTTCTATCAGTTCTGTTAACTCTATATCATTCAAACATCTCACGTCTACTTCTTGTATTGTTGTTTCGTCAATATTTTTCTATACCTAACTATTCTCTCCAGAGCTGTTCATAATGTTCTACCCAATTCTCCTCGTCTGTGTTGTTTATTTGTATTTTACGTGATTAGGATGTACACAATTCAAAAGAGATATTAATCGACTTCATAACAGTAAAAGCCCATTGCTTACTTGATCTGGGCCGAGCTATTTCCAGATTAGACATTTTTCTATGTTATTATTTTGATATTGCTTTTTCACTCTGTTATGTGTCAAATTATTCTTTAACATCGCTGTATCTTTACAGATAAATACATATAAACGTGTTAACATTAGTAAGTGTTGAATCGTATCGTGTTCCTCTTGTTCGTTTACACCTTCTTCTTTTCTCCCGTGGAAAGGCGCATTCGTATAAGGCACAGCGTGATGCCGACATTCAATTTCGTATAACCAGTGGTTCTAGAATTTATTAGTTTATATCTACATACCGCGCCACGATGCTGCTTCGTCGAGGATATAAAATAGAGAGTCATTGTTAATGTAAAAAAAAAACGCTGAAATTATGATGTACAAAATTTACGACGTCCGAAGTCGATCGGGGTTCAATCAGCTCGGTGGCCGGATTATTTATCCGTGCGCTTCGGTTCGTTTTTTACGGTATAAGGTGGCTCTTTCGTGAGTCTCTCTCGCACGAGCCTCGGCCTCTTTCTTCTTGCGTATCTACGTCTCTTTTCGACGAGCAACGTTTTGAAGAAGCGTTTTTCTTTTTTATCTTCGTACGACTCGCTTGTAATTAGCGGTACGCGAACGGGAGTTATTGCTTTATTACACCGATGAACAGGTGTAATTGCTATCCGAGTGAACGCAATAATGGTTTCTGTTTATTCATAAAATATGCGCTTTCGAGGTATTTGATGATTTCGTTGGAATTGTGCAATTACCTACATACATATATACATCGTTTTCTGTACGAGGTTGATTGGTTAACTTATACGTTCTAGTAGCTTTCACTCAGGGTTAATTGAATTAACAAACAGCAAATTGATTGTGTATTTATACACATATGTAATTTTTTTTTGAAATCGTGCATTTAGGAATCAAAAATACAACAAATTCAAATGAAGATGTTTGCAAAGTATATCTACTTGAAGAAGAAAGTATAAGAGGGCTCTACCAGGATAGATTGAACAAAAAACTGGAATTGACAGATATAAACGAAGAATGGCAAAATATAAAACAAATAGTGGAAAAAACGACATCTGAAGTTTTGGGTAAAAAGAAGAAACTCAGAAAGAAGAAAGGATTAAATATATAGTCAGTTGACATGGAAGAACACACATAGGGTTGATAGACTTCGAGAAGGCTTTCGATAATGTAACTAGATGTACGAGGTGGGCGCTATCAATTCTCGGCCTGATATAGAAAATGGAAACTTGTGATGTAAGAAATTTTATTTTTCAACCTACACTCCTATAACTTCTATACATTTATTACAACAATAATCCCAAGTTTTTCCCTCAAAATGTTCTGTAACAGCTATATATAAATAAAAATCACAAGCAGCCACATCTGGACTACACGGTGGATGTTCCAATTCTTGAAAGCCACATTCGCGGATGCCAGCTTGTGAAACGGGGGCAGTATGGACGGGAGTATTGTCGTACAATAAGCGCACACCTTTTGCCAATTTTCCACGACGCTTTGCAAGAATATTGTCTCTTGATTTATGTAATAAAGATGTGCCGTTCAGAGTTATAATCCGCTATTTAAAGTCAATTAGTAAAATGCCCACACAATCCCAGAATGTTGTGGCCATTTGTGGTCATCACCTTTTTCGTCGATTCAACGACTTTCGCCTTTCTGGGACGGGGTTCATCAGATCGCCGCCATTCCATGGACTCCCTTATAGAGGGTCGTAAAACAGAACCATTGTTTTTTCCCTGTGACAATGGACTTCAAAATCGGTCGTCTCCACATATAATAGAAACGACCGCGCACATTCTTGATGAAACAAATTTTTTTCTTTGCCATATGCGGTTGTTTCTTTGCAATTTCGGCCTTCAAACGCTCCAATAACGCTATATAATATTCACTGTTGATGGTATTTCCTTTCTCAAGATAGTCGATGAATATTACACCACGCACATCCCAAAATACCGAAACCATAACCTTTCCAGCCGATTGTTGTGCTTTCATGTTTCATCCATTGTCATATATCAGCGCAGAAATTCCGGTTTGTTACGTTTAAACATGGCCAAACACTGCTCAGAATCATCAACACGTTCTTGTTTTTGGTCAACAGTGAGCAAACGCGGCACCCACTTTGAACAGAGCTTTCTCATAGTCAAATGCTCATGCAATATAAAGCCAATACGTTCTTTTGATATCTTTACGATGTCAGCTAACTCACGCAACTTCACTTTTCGATCATTCAAAACGATTTTGTGGATTTTTTTGATGTTTTCTGGTGTTACCGCCTCATTTGGACGTCCACTGCCTTCTGCATCATCGGTGTCTCTACGACCACGTTTGAAGTTAGCAAACCAACGTTTTGTTGTTGATTTTGATGGAGCGGAGTCCCCATAACACTTTTCAAGCCATTGCTTCGCTTGAACGGTATTTTTTCCCATCAAGAAGCAGTGTAAAATTAAAACACGAAATTGTTTTTGATCCATTGTTTTGAAAATAAGAAAAGTAGCGTGACTCTTAGCACAATAACTCACAAACTAATGAATAGAATATCATGAAATTTTAACAGCTGTCTTTTGAAGGTTAGTACTAACTGAGAGAAAGGTGACTGCAATAAAACTAGCGTCATCTATGTGTTAAACCCGGGACTTTTCAGCCCATGTGTTATTACATATTTAGGCTTTTTTCTTATCCTTTCTATTAGTAAAAATTCCTAGTAATTCCTAATGTAGATTGACAACGAACAATACTCAGAACGATAAATCTTTTACATCGGTTTCTCTTATACTTTTTTCCAAGAACTGCACATGTTTAATTTCGCCTAGCAGAAGGAATGTGGTAAATAGGTTTTATTATTATTAATTCCCAAATAAACTATTCCTTCATTGTATATCTTTGAGCGAAACAGCATGTAATTGTGTTACGTTTTTAAATACTGTGCGTACACACAATGAGTATAGGGAACAAAATGTCTTTATGGATTAAGCCTCATCCTGAATTGGTAAAGATTGGCGACAAAATATTTTGTCGAGCTTGCAGTAAACTACTAAGTTTAATTTTACTAAAAGCTTTACAATTGTTTTTAAGTTCTTTAACTTTTGATATAAAATGACAATTGTTGTTATAGATGTCTTGTGAGAGAAAATACCTGATTGATTAACACGCTAAAAACACACATATTGGAAAATGTGAAAAACTAAAGCGATCCGCATGTGTGCAGCAATCTATATATGAATGTGTAGCATCAACTTCACGAAACTCAGAACAAGAATATAATACGGATCTGTATAACGCATTAATTTCGTCTAATATACCATTAGCAAGATTAAACAATGTTAATTTGAAATCATTTCTGCAAAAATATTGCAAACATAATATACCTGACGAAAGTACCTTACGAAAAAATTATGTCACATCTTGTTACCAGCAAACAATTGCGAAACTTCAACAATTGATAAGGAATAATTTTATTTATATCGAGGTAGATTTTTTCATGAAGATATTGTACGTAAATAATATTTAATTTATTGTAAAGGATTTCAAAAAGCAAATAATGTGACAATTGCCCAATTCGTTCAAGAAGGTTTATCAAATTTCTTTTTACCTGGAAGTATACCCTGTGAAAAATTTTACTAATGTTGTCCGACGCTGCACCATACATGATAAAAGCCGCGAAAAATTTGAAAATTTTTTATGGTAACATTATACATACCACTTGTTTAGCTCATGGGTCCAATCGTGTAGCCGAAGACATTAGGAATCATTTTCCTTTGATTAATGATTTAATTAGCAATGTCAAAAAAGTATTTTTAAACATGCCTTTACGAATCCAATTTTATAAGGAGCGATTTCCCGGTGTTAAGTTGCCTCCTGAACTGATTGTTACGAGATGGGGTACTTTGTTAGATGCTGCAATGTTTTACGCCGATGATTCTGAAGGAATAAAAAATGCAATTCTTGAAATTACTGCTGATTGCGTTGCTCAAAAAACTGTAAAAAGATAGTAACATCAACAGAATTGTTACAAAACCTTTTGTATATTAAGTCAAATTACAGCTTTGCTTCAAGTTCCACCCGTAAACTAGAAACGCAAAGGATGTTGCTCTCGGAATCAGTCGAAATAGTAGGCGAATTTGATATGGTAAGTAAGAAGGTTAAGGTTACAATAGGTAATTCTATATACGATAAATTTAAAAAAGTGATAAAATAAAAATGTGGGGTATTTGAAATTGAAGAAAGTTAAGGAAACCTTGGAAGGTGAAACAGTAAACGATGTCGACATTAATTTTAGTTTAGAATGTATTGCAAATAATAAACAAGTAGATGAAAACGAAAATATACAAAAACCAAAACAACAATAGGATAGGCGCTGCCAAAGGATCCCACTGATTATTATCGTTATGTCTTATAGAAGCACCAACTTTCCGACAATAAAAAGCGCGGGTGATTCAAACATCTTTCAACCATTGTTGAACACAGTGTATATCCTTAGGTATATATCCCAATTGTTCACATCAGCCTTTAATAATTAAAAGAAAATCGACAATTTCCGCTCCGGAAATAGAATCGAATCTTTGCGAATGAATCAGACGATCCCATCCATTACAAACACGGCGAGTATTTCCGATTTGTTTGGAAAATAATCGTTGAAATAATCGTCATCAATAGATTAATAAGCGGGCAATGCCCCTAGATGAATAATTTAACCCGTCAGCCGGTAATATCGGAAGTATTACCGCGAAACGTCAAGACCGACACATCGTACAGGAGGATGCATAGCGATCCCGTTTAATGTTTTATTTTATTAGGAGAAATAATCGCTTTTCCGATGCCTGTATTTCATCCTTTTTCCACTCCTTTCTTCACGGGCGCGCAAGGTATACCAATTTACCCCGGTTCCGATTAAAAATTAACGGCGCAACGTTATGAGGAGGGGGGAGGGGAGTATATGTACCAACACGCTTATTATCCATAAAGTATAAACAAGTAGTAGGACTATGAGAAAAGATCATATGCGCATTGAATAATTGAAACGGATGGGTACATCCCTTTGAATATTTCAGGACGGTTGTTCGTCGCTGATCTGTGACCCTAAAACACATGCAACGCGTGTGCTGCGTATACCTGAAGATAGAAGACATGCAACTCTTGTTGATTAAATAATGACCACAATCGGGGAAACTTTTTTTTTATACACGTATAGTTTCCGTGGATTGGGAATAAAGACGAGCGCGTCAATGAATATTTATACCATCTGTCGAAGAAACGTTATATAAATCCAGTATTAAAAATAAAGGAATGCCATTATTAACGTTTATAAAGGTTAACTGAGGTTACTATTTAATCGGAGTATTGATTGTTAATGGTCTATGGGGAATGGATATTACGTCTTTTAAAATCTTAAGGTTGCATTTAATTGGGTGCATCTAATCTGACGAATTTGATAAAATTAATTTAGTCGCAACGGTTGTCGGTACCTTTGAAAATGCGAACCGCAGTTGTTCGCGAAACGTCAGGGACAAAAACCTAGTGACACGGCGAAGCTCGACAACCGTTACGACTATGTCAGACGGCCGTGAAAGTCTGAGATAAAATTAATTTGATTTAAACACCTCTCAGATAAAATAATTTCTTCAGCAATTCAGTGGGAAAGATTCTATTCAGATGGACCATAAGTACTTGAAAACAGTAAAATAGAAAGATCATAGCCAAAGACACATAAATAGACACCGAAACGAAAAGTCAACCACCAATTTGCGCTTTCTGTTGGAGAGACACCTCAATCGAGGTCACGCGTGACTTGTCCAACATTGTCGTGAAACTTTCCTTTCATAGCCAGTTTCAGGAGTCATATTGTGACAAGTCTGGCGAATACGGTGGTTGTTATAGCAGACCTGTTTTTCGCCAAAAATTCGCGAACAGCAACAGTCCTGTATATTGGTGCATTATCGCGCAATAAAAATAAATTTCTCGGCGCTCGATACCAACCATAACCCCCTCATAATATTTGCGACACTCTGATCCCGTAGAACGCATTTCAGTAAAAACAAATCAATATCGTTTTCTCTTGTAGCTTCTAGCAACGCAATTTGGCCAACTTTGGCAAGCCTAGGGACTTCCACGTATCACTTCGGTGTTTTTTTTTTTAACGATCGTACTTGAAGCACCAAGTTTCATCACCAGTTACAATCGATTCTAGAAATGCGCGATTTCATCTGGTTGTTTTGTTAAGATCCTTGCAATGTACAGCGCGAGCAATTTTTTGATCCTCAGTTAAGACATGAGAAACATATCGAGCACTGACTTTACGTTTGTTCAAATCTTTCGTCAAAATTTCGTGAATGTAACTGTATGCAATAATTGCATGTACTTTTTCGACCAGCTTCTCGCGATTTTTGTTTCTTGGATGACCTGGTCTTGGGTCGTCTTCCAAAACATCAAGATCATCTTGAAATCACTTATACCACTCGAACACACCCCATATGCGTGTGTTCAGGTCATCACTATACAATCTTTTCATTAATTCAAATGTTTCTGTCAAACTTTTATCGAGCTTGAAACAAAATTTGATATTAGCTCGTTGTTCCATCATATGTCTGTAACGAACCGATAAAAAGTACTATTACTTTAAGATTTTAATGCTCTCGGTCTCATTTTGTAGAGGGGATATACAGCTTTCAGATTATATATTGAAGAAAAGAGCGCGGTGGGGATGGTTTGAGATAATACAAAGATCTAAGGAAATCAGATGCAAATTTTCGGTCAAAAATGTAAAATAGATACGTATGCGTTAAATAGCCTTTTTAATAGATAAAATATAAGAAAGGTTAAACCAATGACAAATCGAAAAAAAGAACCCTGGGAAAAAAACAGTAGAACAGCAGGTCGGATTGACGAAACATCAATGTCAATTATAGAATATTGTTTAAAATAATTTCCTTACGCGAATTATCAGTAAATGCAGGAAAAAAACTGAATAAAACAGTTTATAATTTGTCTATTATTAAGAGAAATTAACCCACAAAGGGAACACACTGAAATACACACAAAGTTTTCGGTACAGTCTTGGCAAATATGTACACTAGACTTCATTCAAAACATCATTATTAAAAATAATGAGTCAAGTTCACATAGGAAAGTTGTATAAGAAAAAGAATTAAGAAGAAAGTTACTAAGGTTAATAACCCTTTCCAGTATATTAAGAGAGCTTCTGCTATTCTTGTTTTCTGAAGTAAGTCTTTACCTAATTTGTCTTTCTTCAATATTAGAGCGCCTGGACCTACGTTGCACCTGCTATTCAATGCTTCAAATGCTGCCGCTACAATCGCGCTAGGCTTCAATATAGATCTAATGCTAGATGTCCTTATCTATCGAGAAGTTTCCCTGTATATATAAGGGCTGCTTTTTTTCAATCTCCTATAGCTCATTAAAACGAAAAGAGAAATAATAAAATGAATTTATTACCAAAAATTATGTACAATCATGGGTACTTTTCCACATAATCATTGTAAAGCTTAATGCATTTATCATATCTGAGGACGAGCTTTCCAATTGCCTTCTGCATAGAATGTTGCTGTCAGTGAGTTGTTTTCAAGTTCCTTTGTACTTAGAATCTCTGCCCTTCTAGCCACTTTTTCAATACACGAGAGATATGGAAGACGCTTGGCATTAAGTCGGGGCTATACGCCGGATGTTCAAAACTCGTTGGATCACAGTAGCTGTGTAAGTGTTGTCATGAATAAAAAGAACCCTAGAAGTCAGCATGCCTCTTCTTTATGTTTGAATGGATCTTCGCAATCGTTGTAAAGTATGACAATAAGGAGCTGCATTGAATCCATAAATTCAACAAACAACACACCCTTTTGGTTCCAAGTTAAAAAAAATAGCCTTCGTATACATTGCAAAGGCGATTGCTTGAACACGGAAGAGGAAATACGCCTTTCTCAAAGAATATGCCCTGAATTTTTAAAGCAAAAAAAATGAAAATGTTGATGGCGGCATATAATACATGGGCTGAAAAGTCCCGGGCCTAACAAAGAAAACACGGTTTTCTTGGTTCAAAATTAGCTTTATTCATCAACGTAATCTCCATCAAGAGCAACGCAATCATTCCAGCGCCGCTCTAACATTTCAATACCACTTTTGTAGAACGATTTATCTTTTGCCTCAAAATAGGCCTCAGTTTCAGCGATAACCTCTTCATTCGTGCGAAATTTCTTACCGGCGAGCATTTTTTTGAGGTCTGCGAACAGCCAGTAGTCGCTGAGAGCCAAATCTGGCGAATACAGTGGATGTGGGAGCAATTCGAAGTTCAATTCATGTAGTTTTGCCATTGTTTTGATTGACTTGTGACACGGTGCGTTGTCTTGATGAAACAAAATTTTCTTCTTTGCTATATGCGGTCGTTTCTTTGCAATTTCGGCCTTCGAACGCCCCAATAACGCTATATAATATTCACTGTTGATGGTATTTCCTTTCTCAAGATAGTCAATGAATATTACACCACGCACATCCCAAAATACCGAAGCCATAACCTTTCCAGCCAATTGTTGTGCTTTCGGGCGCTTTGAACGAGGTTCACCAGTTGCTCTGCACTCAGATGACGATCGTTTTGATTCCGGAGTGAAGTGATGGATCCGTGTTTCATCCATTGTCACATATCGACGCAAAAATTCCGGTTTGTTTCGTTTAAACATGGCCATACACTGCTCAGAATCATCAACACGTTCTTGTTTTTGGTCAACAGTGAGCAAACGCTGCACCCACTTTGAACAGAGCTTTCTCATAGTCAAATGCTCATGCAATATAAATCCAATACGTTCTTTTGATATCTTTACGGTGTCAGCTAACTCACGCGACTTCACTTTTCGATCATTCAAAACGATTTTGTGGATTTTTTTGATGTTTTCTGGTGTTACCGCCTCATTTGGACGTCCACTGCGTTCTGCATCATCGGTGTCTCTACGACCACGTTTGAAGTCAGCAAACCAACGTTTTATTGTTGTTTCTGATGGAGCGGAGTCCCTATAACGCTTTTCAAGCTATTGCTTCGCTTGAACGGTATTTTTTCCCATCAAGAAGCAGTGTAAAATTAAAACACGAAATTGTTTTTGATCCATTGTTTTGAAAATAACAAAGGTAGCGTGACTCTTAGCACAATAACTCACAAACTAATGAATAGAATATCATGAAATTTTAACAGCTGTCTTTTGAAGGTTAGTACTAACTGAGGGAAAGGTGACTGCAATAAAACTAGCGTCATCTATGTGTTAGGCCCGGAACTTTTCAGCCTATGTGTTAATTGTTCATTCTTCGATGCCTTCTTTTCGGTTTTAGATATGTTTCTATTTGGTCTCTAATTGAATGAAAGCCAAATTAAACCCAGTGAAAGTAAGAAGACGATTTTTACAGAAAGTTTAATAAAATCTAAACAGTGTACTACAGGATATTAGTTCCTTTGTGTGCGTTATAAAAAACAACTTGTTCTCTATCATTGTGCCAACCAACATAGCTTATAAAGGCGATACGTTTGATATGTTACTTCTGTAACTGAAGTAGAAAGGATACACCCCATAGTACATTGTACTGTTTGTCATGTAAGGCACGATCAAATTATGAAATAATATGATGTGGTTAATACAGACGTTTTTGTATGAGTATTACTCATTATGTTGTTTTGTTGCAAGTATTACGGATAAAGGCAAAACTATTTCTTAAAAGACAATTCACGAACAACTGTGTTTGAAAACATTGGCAGAACTTTGGCTGCTTCAAATCAGAGGACAACGAGTTAAACAACTTGTAGATGCAAAAACTTAATTATCTTGCATAAATGGCATGGCTGTCAGCGAGAGATGCAATTCGCTTCTTATTTTTAATTGGCGATTTGAGGGTAATTACCTTATAGTATGAATATTCCTTATGTTTATACCTAGCTACAGAAAATATAATTATAATAAACAGTTCAATACTAAAAGAAGGAATAGCCGTATAACGAGAAAACTATGATAACCAATTTATAATGTTATAAGCGAAAACGATCTTTAAGTTGCCAAGGACACCGGCCGCAGTTTTAATTCGTCGAGGATTTGTGGTGATTCGCTTCGCGGGAATCGAATAAATATGTCATAATTTTCGCACGGGAATGCTCAATACGTAAGTTACGGCTTTCGGCTTAATAAGATCACGAAAACAACGGCGTGAAGCCCCCATCGTATCCCAAGACGGCTTCATTATGGCGAATTTATTAAATGAGATTTGCATAGAACGATAACTACGGTTATCGTGAGATATATGGTGGGATGCATAAAAGAAGGACGACTAGAAGAAAATGAAATATGAGAAATGGATTTAGAAACAATTCATTTTTAATACAATTTGTCATTATAGACACGATTTATAAGTTTGAAAATAATACTTCATTTTAAATAGTTTGCTGTATCTGTTGTAATAATTTGTGAAACCTTCGCTATACAGTAAAGATGTTTTGTTAAAATCAATAGTTTCAGATTTTGTTGGTCATTTGTTCCATTAACGAAATAATTTTTGTATCCTCGTATAAAATCCGTGTTGATGAGCAGAGGTGACTAAATTATTGATGAGATGGTATACAGAGTCCTGCGTAGGTAAATAAAACGATTGAAAGTAATCCTTGAAACTGTTTACAATTAACAAGGGATTATTGAAAAATACGCCATCCGAATTACAGTTAGAATTAGGAATACCAATATTATTCTTTCTTAGATTAACGTAACGCCAAAACTGTTTAGGGTTACTTGAGATAGCGACTTCTGATTGAAATATAAAGTTTTAATTTTGTTGCGCAACAACTTAAATTTATCGAAATCTTTTGAGCAGTTCGACTTTTTATTTTTGAGGATAATTTTCCTTCAATTTTAAATCTTTGATATGTTTACTAGTGTACCATACAGGATATGTAAGTTTTTTGCTGATTTTCAATGAAACATGCTGTTGTATAATGTGGAAAAGAATGCTATAAAAGATATAGCATGCTTCATTCATGTTTGTGATTGTATAAAGGCGTGACCAGTCAATATTAACGAAAGCTTTGTAAAGCTCTACAAGCTTCACCTTTCTCAAGTTAAAAACTTTATTGTTTTCGTTCACCATTGCTAGGGAGAGAAACTCGCAAGCTAGGATGATTGCAATACCCTTCGACAACAGGAGTATATTCCTTTTTTACAGACGCAGTCATATCAGTAAGTATTAAATCCAGTAGACGGCCACGCGCATTTATTGTTGTATTAAATTGCGTTAAGTCAATCTATAACATTATTTATGGAACGGTACTTATTGTCATTTATAGAAAGATTGTTAAAATGTGTAACGTTGAAATCATCCAATATAATAGTATTTTGACCAACATTACTTGTTAAGGACTTAACATTGTTTTTTGTATTTTATAATTTTTTTACTATTATGTATTTTATCTTCTTTGCATTATTATTTTCATTTAGAATATTACTTTATTTTCATTTTTATATTTATTTATTTTCATTCTTATATTTATTTATTTTGCTCTCTTATATCCAATTTTATTTTAATATGTATGTACATTACGCATTGTATATGTATGCAAGTCAGCCATTCGCATTACGCTAGCTAAAACTGCCTAATTAGAAATCATTCACTGCAACGTCGTCGGATATGTAATGGGAGTTTTCTTGAAATTTAAGGTACACAAGCATAGGCAGTCGTCTCCCGCGCGACAGTCGAGGTATGAGCGATCGTGCACTCTCGGTCACCTTTCGTGCCTCGTCGTAACGTGTACAGTAACGTCGTCGTAAGATTATTAGATATTTCGAAGTTTTTCTAGTTTTGGCGGGAATCGTCGAGGACGTTGTCTATACATTTATTTCTGGCGGAGTCATTTGGTAACGTCGTCGGACCACATGTATAGATTTTTTAATAAGTATAAATTCTCGATTTTCTATCATCGTACGTCGAGGCTACTGTGTCCATTGTCGTCTATACATATTTTTAGTCTTCAGTTAAGTTTGTGTCGGAAATTATTTTGGTGAGATTGTCGGCGCGCATGTATAGACCTCCTCTACAAGTACGATCACTCCGCTTCTTGCTGACGGTCGTTGCGGCCGCAGCGCCCGTTGTCTTTTGTACGTTTGTTCGGTCCTTGTCGTATCGGGACTTAGAAATTTTTCATTTAGTTGCTCGTCGTAGCGGACGAGTGTCACGGGCCAGTTTTCTTATGTAATGTCGGCATCATCGCTCCGTTTTACTTGTCGGTGCGCAGTTCGCACATTTGCTGGTTACTGGATTTTTCCCTTCTTTGGGGCGCAGTAGTATAGAGCTAAAGATTGCACATAGCGTAATATTTCAAACGAGAACGCCTGGGTAGCTGTGACATTACTTTTGTATTGAGATCGGCTATTATCGCTACTGTCGCCCTCGACCAGGCGTTCAAGCTCTAAGAGATAGGGTGGGTTCCCTATAAATGTGAATATAACAAACGTATTTGGTCAAGTACAAATACATGCCAATAATACAGGGCCAAGTCCCTTAGGCAAATTTAAAACGAGGAAAGTATATTAGGCTCCCGGAAAGGGACATATAAATAAGCATAGCACCGAGGTGCGCTTATAAATTTAAGAAATAAATAGGGTTGGCTCCCCTATAAAAGGTAGTGGTGCATGCAAACAGATAGAGGCATTAGTACATGCTCTCTGACAAAGCTTCAGCGGAAGCATAGAAGAGTTTAACCTTTTAAACAGAATTAAGACATAGCGTTGCAACGTACATGCTGAGGCATTACTTTATGTTGCTACCAATGAAAATACATATACAAATGCTAATGTACATTACATGTATAAGAGAGCTCGAATAACTGCAATTATTGCAAATCTATATATCTTACGTACATCGTACATGTACATAGGCAAGAGTGGAAACCGTGTAACCATTTCATTTTTAAATATATTTTTTTTGCGCATGCGCATTGAGTTTCACTGTACAACCTTTCCTCTAGTAAATAAGCGAACATACTCTACAAGTAAGTATTGGTCAAGTAATTTAGGAAATTACGAGCAGGCTACAGCGGCGTTGTTCTTCAAACCAGGAGAACGTAACATTACTGTTAAACTCTTCAAAAACATATAAGAAATTCTCAAAATCATGATTAGAAATATCAGGAGGTATGTATACTACATACCAAGTAAATCGATTTTGAATTAATTTGACGGAGCAACCAATAATGTTCACAGGTATAGCAGTAAACTCCACTCACACAAATTTATTAATTGTCAACCGTGTTACCGAGAGTCGGTAACACGGTTGACGATGAGAGCCCACTTGCTCTCGAAACGCTGCGTTCCGCATTATTAATAAATTTGTGTGCATGGAGTTTACTGCTATACCTGTAAATTGTACAACCACACAGTCCTTGCAATCGTTAACCCATAACGTTGATTGTAGGAAATAATGTTTTAATATTACTGGTGTTAATTTCTTGATAGGAAATACGTGACTTAATTGCTAACAAAGTGCCACGACCACGATTCCTATTTATTATATCAAAGATGCGATTGCTTCTCATCACCTAATATGATTGTGGAAAAAGCTCAGAACTAAATGCGTCATTAGAAAGCCAACTCAAAATCAAAATCAAAATATTTAACAGCAATCTAAAGTCATAATGTCAATATTTGCAAGTACTCTATTATTTTTTCCAAATTGTATTCCCAAAGAGTAATAATTAACTCCATAACCATCTATTGATTTGTTAAAATTCACAGGTATAGCAGTAAACTCCACTCACACAAATTAATTAATTATGCGGAACGCAGCGTTTCGAGAGCACGTGGGCTCCCATTGTCAACCGTGTTACCGACTGTCGAAACGCTGCGTTCCGCATAATTAATTAATTTGTGTGAGCGGAGTTTACTGCTATACCTGTAAATTGTAGATCCACACAGTCCTTGCAATCGTCATTTGATTTGTTAAAACATTATTTTTTTTATTACCAGCAAACAGTTAACGATAATAAAATTCGTACGATTACTGGCGCATAGTAACACCAATTCGCAGAGGAATTTCATTCATACATTAAGCCGATTCCATACAACTAATTAATCTCTCCGTCAGAGGGGTGACCTTTTAAACAGTAACGCGTCAAGCGGTCAATTTAAATGAGGAAAAATGGCGCATCTTTCGGCCGGACGAACTCCGGGTCAATCGGGACTCGTGCCGTCCTCGTAAAACGGGAAAAAGAACTGACAGCTGTTTCGTTTAACCTCTGTTCCGTTCCTGACGGATCGCGTTCGCTGAAAATGTTCCGAATCGAACGAGGAATACAGAAGGAGAGAGGACGTCACTTGCGCTCGCTCAACTTATATCCTGCGGCAGCTGGCGGAACAATCGGCGACTCGTCGACGTCAATGTCGCAGGGATTGAAGTCGGCCGAAGTAGATTAGAATTGTCGTAAGATGCAGCCTGGAGCATCGAGAATTATTATTTAATTCGTCCGAATTAAATGAACTGGTGTACTGCGTCTGTCGCGATGCCCTACGTAATGTAATGCATTTTATTACTATACGTATAATATAGTACATACCGATTGTTTATATTATGCGTAGCCATTGAGGATATTATAGATGGCGCTTTGTATAATAATAATATCAATTTATTGTCCAACAGGGGAACCGAATTACAAGACAAAAAGGAAATTACAATTAATCTACAACCAACTTATATAAAAATGCTAACATAACTAAATTCATGCAAACACAATAACATAAACAATCATTACACAAGAACAGAATCACTCTAGCTCGAGATACTTATTTCCACACTGGCACATAATGTAGAGAAGCGAGCGCATCAAAGCGTTAGTCCTGACTGTAGGTAAATATGTCATATGGTACAGATGAACGAGCCGCCAATTGTGGTACGTTGAAGTGAATTTTTGCGGTATACTATTGTTGTAGTTGGGCGAGAAACCTCGCGCTCTCCTTTTTTCTTCTAATTGGCAATGGCTACAATTTAAGTAGTTCCATAATATCACTAAGATTTGAACCACGTTCGGGGTAAACACCTGTTATTTTGTAAGCAGCGAACTTCAAAAATCTGCGATGAATTTTCTCCAAATTTTGAGAATGTTTTGAGTAAATCAGAAGCCAAATTAACCTGGAATATTCAAGTCTGCTTACAATAAATGTCATGTACAGCCGTTTAATCGTAGCAGCGTCCGTAAATTCCTTACAAGTTCTAACCAAAAATGTATGTTGCATTAATAATAATAAAACCTATTTACCACATCCGTTCTACTAGGCGAAATTAAACACGTGCAGCTCTTGGGAAAAGTATAAGAGAAACCAATGTAAAAGACTTATCGTTCTGAGAATTGTTCGTTGTCGATCTACATTAGGAATTACTTACTAATTTTTACTAATATAAAGGATAATAAAAAGCCTAAATATGTAATATATGCAACTTTTCTAAAAATATGCATAGAAATGCCTAATATGCAATATATGCAATCACTGATTAGCGCTAATTAACTTCAATTAGTGTAATACGTCTACATATAGACTATAATTAAAGATATGCAAAAAATAAAATATATGCACTTTGCATATATTCCGATCTCTACTAATTACTATCATTAACACGTAGATCCAATTTCTACTTTGTTATCGGCGTCTATTAACATACGATTGCTTCTATTGTTGTTACTATTACCGTTTCATCTGCAGCTTTTTTTGTGTTCTATTGCCAATAGATTTAATTACTACTATTATAGTTGCAAGTGTATAACGTCCTTTCACTGTCCAAGTTTAACATCAACAATCTGTATGCATAATATGTTTCGTATGTACACTATTCTTTTTTTCCGTCATTTAATGAAATGAATGGGACGAGCACGAGTTTAGAAGAATAAATATTATGACCCTACTTCCTTTCGGTAATGGGACAATTGCTTTAAGTGAAATAATCAACTGTAAAAATATCGTATGTGTGCGTGCAACTATGCGGTATTTTTTTTACTTCGGTAATATGAATTGATGCGGCACTGCGTGTGTAGGAGAGTATTTTATATTAAATGTAATTGCATTAATTCGAAATACCTAGTAAAACAGCTCGAAGCGATGACCATACTATGTAGAGAGTGCATCATACCATGTTATCAGCTTGTTTCGTATGAAATAACGTCGTTCTATTGAAATTACAGTGTATTATACACAGAAAAAGTTACCTCAAACCTCAAAATTAATTAAAGTAATCTTGAATTCGTTTGAACGTTGCTGTTAGAGGGTAAATTTATGAAATTGCGTAAAACTTTTGATACAGTGTTCACTCTGTACTCTTGTACAAGCTAAAAACATACGGTATCTATGATAAGTTTGAGTTATAGTAGTTCCGAAAAAGAATCTGTTTACATGTTGAATATCTTTCATAGGGTATTCCTGAGGAAGGTTTATTGGGTCCGTTATTATTTAATATTTTTATTAACGATATTAATAATATCTAGACATGTATTAATTAATTATGTTGACACAAACTTACTCATTAGTGTTAGTAATAACACTGGCCGACAAATATTTTTTTTCTATTCACTAAGATCTGATACTTGTTTTTAACTAATATAGGTACGTTAATACCAAATATGTAATCAATTTTTCCTTATCACGTCACGTTTCTTTTTCTGTGGTATTTCTTGTTTACCGAATTCAAAATTCTTAAAAATCGAACTGAATGCAGCAAATTCTTAATAGTTCGATTAATTGTAAGAATATTGTAGGTGAACCTTTATTCGAGGGAGAAAACGTAATTTTTCCATCTCTTCACATTAAATTCGGTCTTATGAAACAATATTTTAAAGGTCTAGATTTGCAAGGGGACTGTTTCAAGCACATACGAGCGTAGGCTGAAAAATTCGGTAACTAACTATGAAATGGTGCTGTGTGAAAGCAATCTTTAATGCTATTGTATAGCTCGATGTTTCAATGACATACGTGTTAAACTTCATATCGGTCAGGCAAGCAGTTTGTTGCGTACACTCGTTTAAAGCAGAGCACTTTTGGAGCTTCGTAAAAATGGACAACATTGGAATTCGCTCAGTGTTTAAATACCTGTGGAAAAAGTATTTCTCGCATAAAGAAATGCATGCTGTTATGGTAAATTTGTTAGGCGAGGATGCTCCTTCTTTTAAGACTATTTACAAGTGAATGAATGAATTTGGAAAAGGTCGTACCAACGTATATGACGATCCCTGTTCTGGATGCCCGAAGAAAGTCACTTCTGCAGAAAGTGTGCAAAAAGTTTTGAAATTTGTGGAAACTATATAATATTGAAAGATATTGTTAAGGCTACAGGCATCTCTAGAGAACGCCATACATCTTAAATGTTAAATTGGATATGTTTAAGCGGTGCGCAAGATGGATGCCGCCTTTGTCTCCACCACCGCGAAAACTCAAACGCGTGGAATGTTCTACAACAATTTTGGAGCGGTTTTGGCAAAATCTAACAGATTTCTTGCGCCAATTTGTGACTTGCGATGAAACGTGGATCCACCACTATATATCGAAATGTAAACAGCAATCAAAGCAGTGGACTAAACGTGGTGAACCGGCTCTGAAGAAGGCCAAAGTCATTCTATCGGCAGGAAAGGTGATGGCTGGGATGTGAAGAGAATCTTGCTCATCGATTACCTTGCAAAGGGGCAAATGATTACTGGGCAATACTATACAAGTCTTGTGGATTAGTTGAAGGCAGGTATCGTCGAAAAGAGACTCGGAAAAGAGTAAAAAAGAGTCAAAATCGGCCAAATTAAAGTTTGAAGTGCTTGAACATACCCCTTTTTCACTGGATTTGGTTCCGTCGGACTATCACATCTTCCTTAATCTCGGCGGGATGAGATTTGCGTTGAATGAGGAGCTGATAGCTGCTGTGGATGTCGAGTAAAATGAGTACCGTGTAGACATAAAAAAAACTTGAGCATCTACTAAATAAATATATTGAACTTCATAGGGTAATTATTCCGAAAAATAAAGCATATATTATTGAAATATTGTTATTTGCTATGCTTTAGTTGCCGAATTTTTCAGCTTATCCTCTTACATACACCCAAAACAATACTATCACATATAGATGTATATGTACGCATGTTCTTGAGGCCTCTGCTATCCGCAAGAGTATTCCACTTTAATCTAACTGTATTGTGAGCGAGAATGCAGTATTGGACTCCCCTCTCTTTATTATTTAAAGTCACCTTTATTTTGAAAAAAAAATACATATATCAACCAAATTTTATTATTATTATTGTAACATCTTGAATGTTCAACTGCCTAAATTTGATGATTGATGATATACAATTTCTAATAAACGAATTACTTCCGGAATTGGACCGTGTCATGACGAGATATATATAAAAAAAGAAATAAGAAGGAAACAAGAGATAAAAAAGAAAGAAAAAATTATAAAGGGTGGAGGGTCGTGAAATAGAAAGAAACGTGAAAAGAATAAGATAAGGAAATAGAGACAGAAGGGTAGGAGAGGGAGAGGGGCTACGAGAGAAAAAAAGAAAAAAGGAAAAAGAGGGAGACCAAAACAGAAAGGTGGGATCTCGACGTTTCGCCTCCGTCGTAGAAACCAAAGTGGCAAGGTAACTCGACGTGTGACCACGCTAGAGGCGAAACCACTTTGGTAGAAGGTTACGCTACAGGCTAAAACCTTCTGATGATATACAATTTCTTTTTGATATATAAAAAAAATGTGTCAAAAATGAACACGTGATCTACCCGATCCCCGGTTATATATTTTTCAGAAAATAATTTATATCGTCCTGGGGACTATGTAATACATTTCAAATTATGTTCCAAAAAAGAGTTTATGTCTGTTTTTCTGAAATATTTACAGACACTTTAAAATCGTCCAAATTGTTGGAAAGGACTGTATTCCAAAATCAGACAAAGTAGTAACTAAAAGAATCCGCAGCTTTTATGCTGAGCTATTCTTTCAGTCCTTCAAGTTTCATCGAAATCTAAACCTTGAAATGTCTATTTCCGTTGCTTTTTTGTAATTTCTATTTATAGGTGCATAGCCTCCTATGCACCTATAAAAAGCACTGAGAACGAGAAGCTTATCGAATTACATTATTCTCATGTTTCGCAGCGCTGAGTTCACTTCAATTAAGCTGTTAATGAAGCAAAATTGCGAGAAATCCATTCAAGATCTCGACAGTAACCGGCGCTAGATCCCATTGTCTCCGTCACATCTCATCTTCCATCTCCTATTTCATTCTGTCCGTTTCGTGAGTCACATCCGGTCGCGTAAATCGTTGATTAATAAAAGTGACAGATCAAATGTCACATTGCATCGTCCGCGTAACAACCCAACGTCGAAAAACGTGAATGAATCCGGTCAATTAATTATCAACATCGTTGATTGCACCATACGCTCGTCGTTAGGAGGTCGAAAGCTTCGACGCTCTGGCGTCAGCTGCTACCTCGTCGTTTGTGCTGGCCCACTAACGCATCTTCACGATCAATTATCTAGTTAACGGGGTAGAGTTCAAATGTTTACTCATTCATTCAGACGTGATGAGTTTTGTGCCAGTCAATGGAAATATTTTTATTACGCTCATGATTAGTTTAGGCATCGTTTAATTGGTTGCCACGGATATATAGTATAACATTCATCTTGCAAGCAGTTATGTAATTAAGAAGTATGAAAAGATATCGTAGCTAACACAGCCATGAAAATTTCTTAGTCCTCTCACTATTACAACAACGCGAAAGCCTACCTTCACTTTCATCACGTCATGTTTTTTGAAGTAGCATATATGAATATTTTTTAAAGTGAAATCTCCCTTGAACTGAAGTTGTCCGTTCAAGAGGGGTGTCCGCATAAAAGAAATATGTAGTAGATACTACAAAAATTGTGTTTTAACGAAAAATGAATATATTAAAGAAACTGGGACATTTAAATCGTATATGTATATAAATGTTTTTAAAATAAATAAGAAACTTTAAACTTAAGAAAAAAAGTTTATTTTCTTTAGATATACATGTTACATACAAAGTATAATATATGTATGCACATAGATACACAGATGTAGTATGTAATACAAAACAATGAAATGAATAGTCACTTTAAAGACGCAAAAATTCATATATTGTTGTTTGTCTTCTCTTTTTCTTTAAAATGGCGTCTTGAAACCATATTTCTAATTTAGAAAGAAGCTCCAAAGACTCTGTATCTCCGTGATTTTCGACAAACCTTTTGAGTTGCTTGGTCAGGGTAATAGCTTTACCATAATTTGGGATAGCTGCTGTTGGCACTGGAACCTCATCGACATCAGAATCTTCCGAAAGTTCTTGTATTTCAACTGGATTTGCAATTTCTTGTTCTGAATCTGGATCTTCAACATACACATCTTCATCTACGTTCAAAATATCATTAAGGTTTTCATTATCCGTCAATTTCAATAAATTCTTATTCTTGAGGATATCTAAAAGTACACTAAGAGGTAAATCATCTTCTAGATCAGATGTATCAGCCTCAGTTAACTGGTCTTCACTTTGCATATTTACATGATTAAATCCTGCTTTGCGGAAGCAATTTTGAACTGTCTCTTTGATTACTTGGTCCCAAGCGGTTTTTGCCAAATAAACTGCATCCAGTGGTGTAATTTTCTTTATTAACTCAAAAGCTGTAATAGCACTTTCAATGTTTACTAGCAGATGTTTGAGTATTAGACTTCGGTAATAAGTTTTAAAATTCTTTATAATCCCCTGGTCAAGTGGTTGACAAGCTGCTGTATAGTTAGGGGGTAAAAATAATATTTTTATATTATTTAAGCGAACGTCTTTCGGATGAGATCCCGCATTGTCTAAAAATAGCAAAATGTTTCTTTTTTCTTTAGTCATTTTCCAATCTAGGTGTTGCAACCACTCTGTCATAATTTGTCCTGTCATCCAAGCTTTCTTATTGTATTTCCAAGTTACAGGCAGGTTATTTATATTAATGTTTTTAAAAGCTCTGGGTTTAGCTGCCCTACCAATGACTAGGAGTTTTTCTTTTTCACCCGCCATATTTGCACAATGCAACATTGTAAACCTCTCTTTGGGATACTTACCCCCAACACATTTTTCCTTCTTTAATGTGAGCGTTTTGTCGGGTAGAGCCCTAAAATACAGGCCTGTCTCATCGGCATTATAGATGTCTCTCGGTGAATATCCCTTAATCAAAGAAGGACATTTTTTTAAAAACGATGAAACATCTTCACCATTAACCGAAGCTCCTTCTCCCGAAATCGCTTTAAAACTTATATTATGACGGATTCTAAATTTATTGAGCCAACCAGAAAAAGCACTGAATGTAGAATGTCCTAAAGAAGCGGCTATTTCTTTTGCTTTACATCGTATTAGCAGATCTAAATAAAAAAAGTGTTTTGCGTTTTTGTCACGATAAATCTATTGGTAATCCCACTTTTTTATCTATTTTAGAATTTAATATGAACAGAAAATCAACGCATTAATACAAGAAAACCTTATCTATCAATAAAATCATATGCATACCTGTTAAAGGAATCCCCTTATGCCGAGCTCAATTGTGCTTTAATACTTCTTTCAACATAATCACGAACAAATGTCATAAAGTTTTTTAACGATGTTCGATTTGGTAATGTATAACCCGAATACTTGCTCCAGAACGAGACAAATGCTTGTTGGTCTAGTAAAGTGAACACCTATATCAAATATTAATTGTTCGCTGTATCGTTTGCCTCAGATAGCAGAACAGTGTTTTATACTTTTTAGGTGGCGTTCACATTTCCACCTGGTGGTACACGTCAAATAACTGTCGCACTTTACATATTTAATTCTATCACCTTCGTATTTTAAATCCGACATACTTGCTACTATATTTTCTACTTTATTCGAAATACGCCGTTTCCGAAACGTACCTAAATGCGACATTTTCTAAGTATGTGTGCACTTACAACGATCAGTCGAATAATACTGAATAAACACACTTTAGTACGGGTACTCAATTCCCGTGCCGCGCGCTTCACCCCACCACATTGTTGACTAGTGATTATTGTCTGACAAATTTTGATAAACGCGAAAAATCTAACTAAAAATTCTTTACACGTTTCCAAAAATTAGTTTGATTTTGCTAACACCCACAAGTTACTAAACATAAGGTATTGAAGAATCCTTTATTATAAATACTCTTAAAAAAAGAACGGAATATCCCTCTTTTCTTTCAATACTTCTCCCCCACCCGTCACTTATACCTACTCCATACCGCAAAGTCGATCAGATTCAACGTTTACCATATTACCGATAAAATATTTGTACGAATTATCTGTTAAGGCGAGATCGGCGCTCTGCGATAGCGGACAACCGCTATGTTCGCCTGTCAGTTGATCGGTCGGAGATCGCTTGTTCTACACGTCATAACTGTCAGTCGCCGGCCGGAGCATAGGCAGCTAGATCCTCAGAGCTCCCTACCGAAAAGCTCTAATTAACTCCGGCGATAATCTGAAAATGTCTACGGTATCTTTTTTATTGGGCGGCGTACGTAATGGATTAATTGACATTGAGGGAGACGATATATGTATGTACGAGGTCGGGATTTCGACAAAGTGTATACAGTAACCTGTAACTTATCAGAATAATATGGACACCTGCTCGTATTACAACGGGATCGATGTTTATACATAGAAGGATTGGAATAAAAACGTTATTAATAGAATTAGGATTTTGTTGTTTATTATAGATATGGAATTTGATTCCAACTTGGTACTCATTGGGTCATTATTAATAGCCAATAGTATTTGTTCTTGAATTCCGCTATTATACCAAGACAGAGCGTCAAGTTTCAACAACTTTTAATTTTTGTGAGTGACAGTGCCGCTAACATGCTTTCCTTAAGCCTATCTGTTAATGAAGAGAGTGGCAATCTGTTACATGTAACATATAAAGTCCATACTTGAAGCCTTGTGGTACAATTGATCCCTAAATGCGATCCATGAGTAAATGCTTTAATACCTCATGCGAAGGCAATATTTGTAAAGTCCCCAAAACGTACAAAAGGATTTCACGAACCGTATCCCAAAGTGCCTGAATTACCACAGCTGATTACTATGCGTTGGGAAACATGGTTAAAGGCAGCGATTTACTACTGCGAACATTTTGATGATGTAAAGAAGGTAATTTTATAATTCGATCCGAGACACGCCAAAGCTATTAAGAAATGCCAGAAAATGTTTCAAGATAGTCAGCTAAAATGTGATTTAGCAAGTATTCGTAAGAACTATTGTGCATTAGCGGAGGGAATTAAAAAATTACAAAATGATTCGATATCGTTTGTGGATTCTGTTCAAGTTGTGGATGAAGTTCACGAAAATTTCAAAGTGTTATTGGCAAGGATTCAGATTTTCTCATACTAAGGCAAATTTGTGAAAGTGCGTCGAGAGATCCATTCCGTGGAAACTTCTTAAAACAGCAGGTGTCTCAGCACGTTATATAGTATATTTTTTATCATTATTTTAGTGTAGACATTCTTGCGTCCACATCGCCTATGCTCACTCTTGAAGGTGACGATTATAAATGATGCAAGTACGTAAACGTTACTGAACACTCGTTTTGATACGGCCGCTCGGCCCCTTCACATTGTTCTCCGCACTGCACTGTAACTTGCCCTTCTTTTTCGAGACTAAAAATTACATCTACCGCTGCAGAAGTTTTCCATATAAAATATTGTTGGACTCCTTTTCAGTAACGTCTTTAGAAGTTAAACGCAGTAACGCCTATCTCTCATTCTTATACAAGTTGCTACAAAGCTGATTCCTCCTTCTTGTTCAGCAAACTAAGTTTTTTAGTTCCACGGCCATCTGCGTGAGGTGTTCTACTATTCTATACGTTGTCGCCACACTCTAACTTAGTCTTCTTCAGACTTCAGGTCGCCCGCGTCGCGAATGTGTGACAACTATAATTGCATATAGTCTAATTGTGACATATTTAATTCTTTTTTGTGGCGATTGTTAGATGTTATCATCGGCAGCTTTGGTTAATGCACTTGTGTTTGTCTGCAGTTGGTGTCCAGGATATTTATAGATATATATTATAGTGTTGTTGGGGCATTTACATGTGTAATCTTTGTTTATATTTTATAATTGTATGTTGTATTTCTATATATATTTAATACCTACAGTGATATTATACATTATCCTTAATTTAGTACATATACTGTATTGTTGGATAATAGACATGTTTAATAATAATAATATTTATTGCCCAACAGATACAAATATCCAATTACAAGGCAAAAATTAAATAATTAATGTACACATGCAAACAAATTACTTATAGGTAACATAAAATTAAGGTATATGAAATTACAATACTTAGTTACCAGTTACTTTAATTTAATTTAAAAAAAAAGTAGTTCACCAGTGGTTACGAAAAAAGGAGAACGGAAAACGAATTCAACTATGTGTAACCCGCGGTCTACATACCGTCAAAAGGGACAGTAAACTGCAGTATATCTAATTCGACAAACTCCACAGAGTTGAAATTGCTACACAATCTATGTATTGGGGACCTGATGGCGATGTTTGTTCTAGGTGTGAAACAGTAAAATGTATTTGTTTGCCTAGATCGTGAACGTGGTACAATGAAGTTGATTTTACTCAACAACTCAGGGACATCAAGACCATTATGAAGTAAAGTAAATAGGAATTTACACTCAGCCTGTTTTCGACGTAGTTCCAATGAATCAATATTAAATAACTCTAGCAGAGTATTGTGACTAAATCCTTGTATCGGGTAAGTATTAAATTTTTTAAAGTACAAGAACGTCAAACACCTTCTCTGCATCTGCTCTAGAAGATGTATTTGATAGATGTACATAGGTGACCAGACCAATGACGCATACTCCAGTCGAGATCGAATAAAAACGAAATAAAGGGGAAGAATGGCTGTTATAGAAGCAAATGGTTGTGTAACACGTATAATAAATCCTCACATACTCAACGCTGATGTACAAATACTGAATATATGCTCCATAAAGGTCAGTCTTGAGTCGAAGACGATGCCCAAGTCTCTCGTAGAGGTTTCTCTAGGCAAAGGAGATCCAGCCAAGTGATAGGTATATATAATTGGAGTCGTCTTACGAGTGTAGGTGACAATTTTGCATTTATTTACATTAACTCTTAGTTTGTTGTTGACACACCACTGGTGGAATGTATCGAGTTGGCTTTGCAAATAATTGCAATCCTGAGAATTATTAATTGTTGTATACAACTTCAAATCATTTGCGTATAACAACTTTGAACAGTTCAGTTGATAGCACAAATCATTTATATATATGAGGAACAGAAGTGGACCCAAGTTACTCCCCTGAGGAACTCCAGAGCTCGGCGTGAAGTAATTAGACCCAAATCCCATGTATGTCACAAATTGCTTTCTATCAAGATACGATTGCAATAAAGACAAAAGCGAAGACGAAAATCCAATATTGTCCAATTTATTAATAAGCAGGCTGTGGTCGATTCGATCAAAAGCTTTTGCTAGGTCAATATACACAACATCTGCATATTCTTTTGGACATGTAACAGGATTGGTGTTTGAACGATTAGAAGAGTCAGAAGAGTGATTCTGTACGAGATCAAGCATCTAGAGGATTGATAATGACAAAATTGTCGCATTTACAAAACGAAAACGTAGTCTATCTCTATCTGTACCTATAACGTATTCCTTTTTCTCCGCTTACTACAGCAATACTCCATTCCTCACTGAATGCGATCCTCAACTATTCCCGCTCCCACATCTCCCGCACACTAAATAATTCATACTTTCACAACCTGTGTTTATTTACGAAATTCTATTTTTAAAGCATCCTTACATAAAATATGTTTAATTCTGGTGCGATATAAGAGATACGCTTTCTTTAAATAATCTATCACG
Organism: Trypoxylus dichotomus; assembly: GCA_023509865.1. Taxonomy (NCBI): domain Eukaryota; kingdom Metazoa; phylum Arthropoda; class Insecta; order Coleoptera; family Scarabaeidae; genus Trypoxylus; species Trypoxylus dichotomus. Next base: position 8,543,474 of record CM042077.1, read on the forward strand.
TATCGTTTATTTTGTTCAACACGGCCAACTTCTTTCCTCTTCTCTTATAAAGTGCCGCCCCTATTAACTGCGCTTGCAACGATGGAGTCGTGCCATACTTTATCCCATATCATATTTAGCTAAGACAAATATACATATGTCTTTGCCGTGATCACTCGATTATTCCAGCGCTAGGATTTTGTAAATCGATGTGCCCGGTACGGAAAATTAATACCGGTTGGACACGATACGTTCTCAATGCAAGGATTGCAATCCTGTTAAAGTTCAAACGGATATATGTATATGTGTAGGTACGATATCGTGTCTAGAGGATATTGCATGAAATTACTCGCACTTTACATTATCCATCTTTTTGTGGAAAAATGTTTTTTTTTTTTAGATAATTCTAGTATATGAAGTGCTGCTTAAGCTCGTATTGAGCTGTCTGTTAAAATTTATTGTATATCAAATTCTAAAGAATTTATTTTCTTTGTCATTTCATCTTCGGTCTACTATGCTTTGTAGTTAACTCGGAGTTGGTTATGACGTATACAACGTCTCAAACAAATTCAGGTGCACCAACCATGTAATGAATTGTACGAAAATAACTATTATCAAATTTTATGAGGTTATTATCATCTTTAATACATTTTCTTGGTTATATAACTTTTTATTCAACGATGCATTTAAGAAACAAATCATGGATGATTGAAACCAACAGGATTATAAATAGTGAGCTCTTCTATTGACAGTCCCTTCCTAATAACGTATTTATACATTTGTACTTACGAAAAAGAGCTGAATAGGCTAAACTAATTGTTAAATGTTTTCTTAACAAATTTCTTTATCAGTCTGATAATATAGATCTCTAGATGAAGGGACCTATTTTTAAATCAAAATATTCAAACAAGAAACATAAAAGTGTTTAGTCTAAAGTACGTTACCAATGATTCATTAAACGAAATATCTTTATTTTATTTATGTACCTAACATATTTCTATACAATCAGGCCAACTATGTATCCTTTCTGTCATATAGAATAACATGCATGTTATTTTCAACCATGTTAAATTATAACGATCTCCATAACAACTTTGTGATGTTTTATTAATTTGTATCCTTGTAGAAACTGTTATGTTATCATCCTTGTTAGAATAACAACTTTATACATATTTTAGTTGATAGAAAAGAAAAGGTATAACACGCTCTTCCTCAAATATCGGAGTGTTCGACTATATTCAACTCAAATTTGTCCGCAATTATTTTCTTGTTATTAAACGTAGTTGCGGTTATGTTTAATAATTACACGTGCGTCTACGTGGAAATTTACTTAGTAATATTACAGTGCTATGGAGTGACGAATCAAAGTTTGAGGTATTCAGACAATCAAGGCACGTTGTTTTAAAAAGAGCGAAAAGAATGTTGCAGGATTGTTATGTGACAACTGTCAAGTAAGGAAGAAGTTCTGTGCTTATTTGAGATTGTTTTTCCTACGCTGGTACAGGAGACTTGAAGCGAATCAAAGTTATTTTGCGAAAAGAGGGTTATTTTAGTACTGCAAGAAAATGCAATATTATCCGGACAACGTTCAATCTGCGAAAATGTTGTATTCATGCAGGACAACGGCCCCAAACACTCAGAAATGATAAAAATTTCTTAAATGAAGAATAAGGTAACGGCACCTTACAAATAATAAAATGGCTGCCGTAAAGCCGCGATCTCAACCCTATCGAGCTGTTATAGGATGAATTGGACAGAAGAGTTCGAAAATTATGACCTACCTCCATAGGCCACCTGTGAAACATAAAATATGTCAAGATGCGTATGCAACTGAAGATTTTCATGATTATGTAGTAAAATTATCCATCATGGCAAAATGCTGCTGTTATAAAATTAGAGGAGGATGTAGCAGTAGTCCTCTTGCGCCAATTTTGGTTTGGAATCGTATCCTGTATGATTGGGGATAGCATTTGGTGAGCCTTGAACCAAATCCAAGTTGAGGGAAATTTAGACGAAATTTCAAACGGGTAGCATTATGCACTAACATGGGAAGTTAGATATCAAACTATTTTAAAAGGAATATTTGGAAAGTGTCTACCGTTGCTGCCGATGCATTGCTGTAGTCGACTTCTGAATGTAAGTAGACTCTCTCCAGCATAGAAAACCGATATGTTGACCTCTCATAAACTTCCCTATGATTAATACCACTCCAATAACGCATATTTTGTTTGAACGAAATTTTCCTGCGAACCAAGGGACACGAACCACCATGACTTCTATTACTATTACGATAGAAATACGACGTCGTAAAATATTCCTATCACTGCTTGCGAAACATTAGACTTATGTAGCTAATATTGCAAATAGTGCAAGTACATATATGTTTTGCTTTCATGTATCAAGAAATAATGTAATTTTATCAAGCTTATTAGTAATACATTGCATATTTTGATGTAATACATTTAGTTTATTTCCTATATTTAATTTTTCTGTAACGTCTGCACAATTAGTTAAAATCATTTCGTTCTTCAAATGTTTTTGAGCAAAAAAATCGAAATCATTTTACCAATACATTTCTAGGCCAAAATGAGGCGTCATACAATCTTTTAATAGCAATATATTGGCAAATAGAAATTTTAAGCTAAGATTAATACCATTATCACAATTACGATGTATGTATGTACATATACACAAATAGATTTTGCAATATTTTCTCGAATACCTTACGGATATGATTTATTGGTCAAATACGATCGATACAACACTCTGTTTATGTCGGTTAGTTATTCATATCTTTCTACAATGGTCGGGGAAATTATTTATGAATTATGAATTAACCGTGTAGCGATATTTGTAGACGTTACAAATAGGAAACGTATTTTATCGCTGTTATAAATAACAACGCGGGCTGTTAATAATTAGCGATTATTTATGAATTCCTAAACAAGCGCGTAGCGTTACTAACACAAACGTTTGTTTGACGTGCTTAATGAATATCCTTAACTGCCTATTGTTAGTAAATATTTGCACTATCACCTCGTTTCCAGTGCAACAATGATAAAACAGAAATACCGTCGATACGTATCTACATAAGTTAAATGCACAAAAAACACCGAGTCGGATCCGTTTTTTTCAATTTAAAAGATAGAAAGGCGTCAGAAGAAAGGCATTTATAGAAATGGAATAAGAAATCATAAATAGCATTGTTCAAACTGGATGACTAATTTTAATGTTCTTATGTATCTAGTGACAAATTTCCTACATCTTTCTTCTGTTCTGTTTGTCTTTTCTTATTCTTCTTTCCGCAAATACTTTTTCTTCGCTTCTTTATCCTTTTCTTTTCCCTCTTCCTTTCCTCCTTCTTCTTTCTTTTCTACTGTTCCTCTTTTTCTTCTTCTACATATCTCACGAGATAGCTGCTTTAAAATATTTAAGAAAATTGGAAGATATTAATATAGACTCAATGGTATGGTCATACACAGGATGTCCCCTTTAGAACACAATTAAATCGATGAAAATTGAACGGTCATGCCACCAATTTCAGGAAGCTTTGGAATCATCCACAATAGTAGTAAATTTTGCTGTAGTATTTGCTATTATTTTCTGCGAAATCATTATCTAACAACAGTAAATTCTAAGCTGTAATATTTAGAAGATAGAACTGCAATAAATGAAACCGTAGTAAATTATGCGATAATTTTGCAACATCGTACACTAGAGAAAACAAAACAGATCATTGTATAGGCTCAATAGCCTTAAGTATCCTAATAATATAACTAGAGTTGTTGTGTGAGCTATTTTCATCGTTTGTTGAATTTAAGTAGTCCAACGTTTCGGCAGTTCGTTTACTGCCGTCTTCAATAGACGAACTACCGTTCAGTAGCCGGACTCCATAAGTTGAACAAACGATGGAAATGGCTCGAACAACAACTTAGTTATTATGACTATCCATCATCAACAATATCGCGTCAAGAGTGTCCCAATATGTTCAGTATACAGGGTGTTCCATGAAAATAATCAAGTTTACAGCAAAACATCCTGTATACTTTAATATAGTTTTGCAAAATATACCTCGTAATCTTACACAATATTCATCTAAACTTTCTTTTGCTCCATATAAGAAATGTTATATATAACACTAGAATGCCACCTACATAATTTTTTAAGCATCTGTGATGCGTGTAATGTATTAGGTCTTATTTCAAAACATATTGAACCCACACTTAGGTATTCTCATCATATTTAGAAACATGCGCATTTGTGACATTGTTTTCGTTATTTCATTTTATATGGAAATATAGGGTAGTACGTGTTCAATTTTAAAGGTGTCTGCATATTATTAATCCTTCCCCAATAAGACACTATAATTAGTATACAAATTCTTCCTTGAAACAAAGCAACTTACTAACCATAAGATATCGCATTAATTTATCTATTAAACTACTTTGTTGGAATAGACGATCTTCCTAGTTCCAAAACATTCTATTAAAAAAAAAACATGTCCATTCTCCTTACAAAATATGTACAGTACAGTTGGATGGTAACAGTATATCCTAATAGATAGTTTAAGATAATGTTTTGTGTCAATACGGTCACAAACAACCCCGAACAATGAACAAAATACAAAGTATTAGGTTGCAATTTGCCGATGCAGAAGATAACATTATACGTTCGAAATATTAAAGGACGCATATGCGTGTATCCCGTCGTCCATGGAGGGTCCCGTCTCTATTTATACGCACTGTGCAACATGTTGTGTACTCCTTCTTATGCATATTCAATTGCAACGTTTACGTTTGCCGTTTGTCAATAGGAGCTCTCTCTGATACTTGGAGCGTGTGATTGGTACCTTTTGTTGTTCGTCTCTGACTGGTAAAGTCGAGGATTTACCGTATTCGGCGCTAAATGATGCGAAAACCGCTTCGCTAATTATGTTTGATGGCTCGATGGGAATGTCTTGGATTGCGCAACGGTGTTCTATTGTGTTGGCGTTTGTCGGACTTCATTTAGAAAGGTCTGCGGTTGTAAAGAGGAACACAATATACTGAAGGTAGTTACATATTACTGTGCATCTTCATTTTTAAATCAAAATTATTAATAATATTTGTTAATAATTTTCAAAAATTCACTTAAAAACCATAATCTAACCTCCAATGTTGACATTGACATTGACATATAACAATTGACATTTTTGTGAATTCTTAGTATAACCTACAGCAAACAAAACCTTCTTCCTTTTTTTTCTACTTAGAGTCAACTTCAGTGTAAATTGAGAAGATTTGTATACGACATCATCTGCGTGTTTTAAGTGATAGTCTGCGGTCATGTTAACCGTCACCGAGAGTCTATTAGGCAGCTAGTTAGGGGGTAAAAGCGAAGCTCACCCGCACAGACAAGAGATCGCTTGTTGTGATTGGTGCACTTGAAAAATACTGAAATACAATATATTCTTCTGCTGTAGATATAGATATGGGTAAATTATGTACGTCCATATGTGTACGTAAAATACAACGAAATAATACAGGACTGGATTACCAAGAACTTATAAAGGATATTCGGTGGAAGTTTTTTAATATTGTCGAGATTTTTTAGGTGAACTTTAATGGAATATAATTATAATTTTTTGTAGCTGGCACCGAAAGAAGTGGTTCATTTCAACTGAAATACTTATTTTTGCGACATATTTTCTTCTGTTAAGAGAAATTGGTAGTGCTCGATGCTCTAAAGCCAAGAGAATAAGTAACTCGTATAATTACTGTAATCTACTGTTTCTTACTACTGCATATAATAAAATATTTTTCTTTTACATTAACAGGCGTAAAATGATTATGATATTTTCCTCATTATCTAGAAAAAAAAATTGTTTTTACATTAACAAGAATAATACTACTGTTACGCTTCTGGAATACCGGTACACTATTTAACAGATATCAAATAAATAAAACAAAAAAGATAGCGCTGTGATACAGAAAGGGTTGAAGAAAGTGACGTTCTTTCAAATAATCCTATTTATTATGAATTGTATGCGAAACACATGAAGGTAATTAGGAAATCCTAATGCAGAGGTTAATTCAAAGGTCTTCTACATGACTAATGCCCATAATCCAAGAACAACTTGACTGCGGGAGATTTTTGCTTTCACTTATTTTGAAAATTCACTTATTCAAAAGAAGCTCGGTCCACATTATTCCGGATAATAAAGCTTTAATAATAAGATTGTATACCTTGAAGAAGAAAGCAAAGAGTGTTTGTGGAATTAGATTGCTATGTTTTAAAACAAAAAGAAAGGAAAAGTACATCTTCAAAAAAAGAGAAATTATATTACAGTAGAATCGCAAAGCTGAGTATACACACAGGTTAAGCAATGTGGAAATAAGAGTATAATTTTAACAGTTACCTATTTCTGTATTCGTTGGTATTTCTTCCATGATTTACTTGATATGATACTTTTTAAATGGCGAATTTGCCTCTATTCTCCATTAACAGAAGAGAATTCAAAACCAAGATGGAGTTGGCATGATCTATCAATATAATTGTGGGAAAAAATAACTCTTCTTAATAATAATAATAATAATAATAATAATAATAATAATAATAATAATAATAATAATAATAATAATAATAATAATAATAGAATTTATTGTCCAACACAATACCAATTACAGGGTAAAAAGTAATAGAAAGCCATACATACATTGTGAAAAGACAACTTAGACACTAAAGACTTAAGAATAACTAGCGTAAAAACTAACTATAAATAAGGCGCTTACAAATTATGCCAAATAAAATGAAATTATTGAGAATTTATCTAGGTTCGAAAAGAATATCATTACAATATTTATTTGCTAAGCTACACATATTATGCATGGTGGTATTATGCAAAATATTTGTGTTCGGAATAGGTACTGCAAACGTAGAACAGAATCTAGACGGAAAACGAGGTACATGAAAGTGCAACTTAGATAATCGCCGCAATCGATAAATCCATTTATTAATTTCCAGACAAATTGAAAGCAATAAGTCTCTCATGCCATGACGCTCCAGCAAAGAATGGTAATGAGTTCCTTTAGGAGGGTATTGACCATCAATTTTGTAGGAAAGAAATTTAAGACAACGACGTTGAACTCGTTCCAATGTAAGCTGATGGCAGGTATAATAAGGAGACCAAATAATAGAAGCGTATTCTAGACAATTCAATACAAAGGCAAAATACAAGGATTTGAACATATTTATGTTACTAAATTACCGGGTTCTCCGTACTACGAAGCCAAACCTTTTAGAACAAGTTAAGGAAAGCTCTTCAATACGCTGAACACAGCTTAAGCGCCAATCAAAAATAACTCCAAGATCTTTAAATGATTCAAGCGTAAGTACAATCTCTCCCTTTTATTGTATAGAACGAATTTAAGGGATTCGTTTTGCGGCTGTAGATGATGTGCGGACATTTGTTGACATTAAGCTTGAATCTATTGGTTGTGCACCAGGCAGCTATGAAGTCATTTTTCTGAAGGAGTGCAACATCTTCTTGGTTAGAAATAGTCGAATAGATCTTAACGGCGTCAGTATAAGCCAAAGCCAGACAGCAAAGACTAACCAACAGATCATTAGTAAATAATAAAAACAATAGTGGTCCTAAGTTGGAACCTTGCGGTACACCAGAAGTATGTACAAAGTCTTGCGACCGGTAGCCATTATAAAATACGTAGTTAATACACTGGGATAAATAGGAACTCATAAGCTTGAAAAACGAAGAAGTAAATCCAAAACAATCCAGCTTATTGAGGAGAATTCCATGGCCGATTGTATCGAATGCTCACGAAAACTCTGTATATAGTACATAAACTTGACCATACTTATCAAGTATCTCACTAATATATTGAGTAACAACTGCCAAGTTAGTTACTGTAGATCTTCCAGGTAAAAAGCCACGCTGACGTTCAGAAATTGTAGACGCGACACTATTAAGTATACTGGAATAAATGACATGTTCATAGACTTTCGCAAAATTACATATTATTGATTTCGGCCTGTAATTATCAATTACACAAGAATCACTCTTTTTATGCACTGGCACTAAGCGGTCACGTTTCCACAGATCAGAGATGACAGATGTAGACAAAGAAAGATTGATGATTTTCATCATTGGCTTTGGCAGAACAGCGCGGAATTCCACCCGCAGTACGCCTATCAGGAAATTTAGCCATTATTTTAATTAGCTCATCTTCAGTTGTAGCTAATACCGACAATGCGGGATTATTAGAGTTCCCAGAATAGCTTAATGGCGAGCTACTCTACTTCATAATGTATACAAGCCATACATTACTTTAACATCATGAGATATTTGCAAACATACCTTACAACAGAAGAGAAAATAAAAAATAACACAGGATGTTTACTTCTGCAGATACTTCTGAACTTGGATATTTGTTTACAGCATTTGTACCTCCTCCCGACCAAATACAAGTACCAAACAAAGAAAACCAGATAGTTAACCTTTAAAATATTTTCGGCATACACTAGATTATCTCCTTAAGTTTATATTTGGTATAAACAAAGAACTTAGAAGGCAAAAATCTGATCGACCATAAATAATAGCAAAAGAGTAGGAAAAGAAGCAAGAGACAAGTCAAAAACCACACAACACACACGTAAACCGCCCAGATAGACGCAGTTCACGAACGTAGAAGAACCCGAAAAGCACATCGGTGAAACTGAACACCTTAAATCACTTTCCGTGTTCCTAAAAATTTAGCCGGATGATAAATCGCCATATTTACGACGCGGATAGGAATGAATGAAGAGGAGGGACACCATGAAGCATGAAGGGCTAACGTGAAGGGTCCCGTCTCGCAAACAAGGCGTACACTCAGAGAGAAGAGGTTAGATAAAACATTTCGAGGCCTCACACGTCGAAATCTAGAGAGCTAGCGTTCCGGCTAATCGAGATTTCCCCAAAAATTTCTGCATAAGTGGCGCGTACGCAACACGGTACGCGATCTCTTCGTATAACGTCGTGGGTATATCACCCACACACGAAACCTCAACGTATACACTGCAACGTGTAGCGCCTTTGATCTGGACCGACTATCACGCAGGGTGGCATACGAGAAACACAACAGTGTTGAATGTTTTGACATGGCCATGTGTTTACTGTTAGGTGTATATGGCAGCGAGCGGAGAGAAGGAAAAAAAAACGAAGACCAATGGAAATGAAAGGACGTTTGATCTAGCGCCGAACCTAAATACGCATCGTTTGGAAGTGCGTGAATTTATCAGGGACGGATTTCGTTAGGGAAACGAATGAAAGGACTGCTTCCGAGATTAGATTATTCATTTCTTGGAGTAAGAAAAAGCGACATTCGATCTTTTTATGCCGCAGATACTCGAAATGGATTATTCATGTTTGATTTTATTGCATCTTAAGAGGCATAATACCATAAATCATTATTTATGGTTGTTTTTTAATTTGGAAAATGTATATCAACAGTTCCGCAATTGTTTTCCGACTTTTTTTTAATGAACTACAGTCCCTGTCCAATTTGTTAGGGCCACTTGCTAAAGTAGCGATTTTGTTAAAATATATAATGAAAAACGTATTGTATAAGCATCAGCTTATTCAGAACTGTTTATAGACATCGTCACAACTACAAAGTGTCCAATTGCAAGTGCATCGGGTTGGCAACACAAAAATCCCTGCTCGAAGAAAAATTGTTCAGTTTTATTTCTATATATTGGACAGGTTTACGTTAACCCGTCCCACTGCTGTCAGTTTTCAGTCATTATTGTATTTATGTTAGTGATTCTATCAGTTTTTGCATTTATTTCTTTAATCGGTACCCTTTAATCTGTTGTCTCTAATCATTATACAAACAATGCCGTTTACATTACAGCTAGATACATTTGTTGTGATGGCGCATTTTCGAAGTGCGACCGAAAATGGAAACTGGGAAAATTCACTACCCTCATGCTTTCAATAGTTCCACAATGAGTATCCTGATGTGATGATAGCTTATGAAACATTTAAGTGTCATCGTAATAGACTGGTAAAGAGGTTGATGGAAACTGGTAGCGTTACAAAATGGAAGGCTGATCAAGCACCATCTGTGCTGGCAGAGAATAGAGTGGATGATATCAGGCAACGAATGGATGTTGGTCCTAACAAATCTGTTAGAAAATTGGCACTGCAAACAGATACCCGTGTGATTCAGAGAATATTCCTCTTTCATATTTATCAAAATTGTAAGTATTTCTCGTGGAAGTGCACATATGGCCGTAAGGAAGAAATTGCATATGCATACAAAATTCTAGTTATGCAATATTTACGTGTGCAAGATTTTGAAGAACGACAAAATTTCTGTCGCTGGTTTAATGAAACTCTAGGAGATGGTGATTTAGATCGCAGTTTTTCTTCTGATGAAGCCTGGTTACATTTGTCAAAATAAGCAAGCTCTCAAAATTATCGTATATGGTCAGCAGAAAATCCATATGTTTTTGTAGAAACTGATCTCCACCCTATTAAAGTTGGCTGTTGGGTCGCCATGTCAAGAAGGCGAATTATAGGACCAATCTTTTTTCACAATAAATGCAGTGCGATATAGAGAAATGCTACTAGAGCCGTTTATAAATAGCTTAGACGATGAAGAACTAACTCGTGGATATTTCCAACAAGATTGGGGCTCCATCTGCACGTACTACATTAAATTATCTAGAAGAATTTTATGAAGATAGATTGAACTCCATTGAATTTCTTCCTGTTTGGTTATCTGAAGAATAAAGTTTACAGTAATCGGCTTCACAATTTAGATAAGCTACAAGCTGCAATAATACATGAAGTGCAAAATATTACAGAAGAAATGCTCCAGAATGCGTTTAATAATATGAGAAGACGAGTAAATTTATGTTTGCAAGATAATGGTGCACATTTTGAAAATCATTTGTAATTTATTTTATTTTGTTACAACTGTTGAATTTGATATTTTTTATGTATTGCGACTTTATTGTACTGCTTTTTCTTCTTTGTGAAAAACTTATAAAAATAAATTTCTTATACTTATTTGCAATTTCTAATTTTCTCAATTGTATGGTTATTATTTATCTATCTATATCAAGTTAGTAAATTTAATGATCATCAGTATTTCGTTTTTCTTAAAAAAAGGTATCAATTCAGCGATGGAATTGAATGCAATACATGAAATTTAATTATAAAGGTTATGAATACAAACTATGCTAACATAACCTTTACATAAGATATTCATTTTTGATAACTAAACATAATAAGAATGAAGTTACCAAGTCAAGGCAGGCAATATTACAGTCTTTCCAAATTAAATCTGGCGTTGCCAACCTGGTGCACTTGACCTTGGACACCCAGTATAACTAATATTTTCTAATTCTTCCTTTAGCTTTTATTCTTTTAGGCATGCTGTCTATGCAAGCATTAATGGTATGTCTAATAATAGCGTCATTTTACCACATCCTCATTATTTCTTACTAATATCTCTTCTCGAATACACGCGTGATTTTAGAACACTTCACACGTTCTCAATTGTATTGAGGTCGTCAGAATTTCTCAGCCAAGGTAGCACTGGTGAGCGTGCGTTTCCGAAAAAACTTTGGATGGATTTAGTCATGCGGTATGGTTGATTCGGATCTAAATCTTTGATATATGGCATCAAGACATCCTCCAATACATGTTTATATTGGTGTTAATTCATCGTCCCTTGGCAAAAATACAATGGTCCTGGACTTCTGACTGATATACAAGACCATACCATAACTGGCGGAGGGTGTTTCACGCTTTTTAGTACACTAACTTCATCAGAACGTCGTCTAACAAATAGAGCTCTTTCGGACATGCCTTCTAGTTTTGACTCGTCGCCGAGTACGATCTTTAACGAAAAAACATATTCTGTCTTACCATTCGCCAATCTTTAATTGTGTAATATTGATGACGTTTTACCCATTTATAACGTGCTCGCTTCATCCTCGCTGTTAGTCTTGATAATAATAGGTAAGAAGTCATTAAATGACACTTTCGCAATTGCTTAGAATGATATTTGTGGAACATATTTAGGTAGGTATTGTAAACCCTATTAATGATTTTTATACTTATATTTATAAATTATCGTGTTGGAAACACAAAAGCTTACATTTATAAGGTAGCCCTAATAAAATGACCAGGGACTGTATATTCTATCACATCGCACTCTTTTCAATGTATGACGATTCTATTTATTGCTCTAAAATAGCATGACTGTAATTTAATTTTATTTTTGTTGTACTTAACAGCCTTTTATAGTCTAAAAAGAAAATATATGGTCTGAAATATCTACGGATATATTAGGTTAATGTACAAGTTCGTATAGTTTTTATTGAATTCAAAATGTACTTCCTTTTAACAATCCTAATCAAGCTGGTGTGAGTGAGCACCAATTTTTGCTCGATGTTAGAGCTAAGACATCCGTTTCATATAAGTGCGTGAAATTTAATCATATCCCACAAATTCGAAGTTATCATGAAAACTGTAGTCAATGAAGTGGTAGACATAAAACCAGATTTTATTAAATCTATCAATTCTCTTGATATTGCTGAGACAACTAATATCTGAGTTGATGAGTGAAACCATGCAGCGCGATGTTGTAAAAGCATTGTAGTAATTAGGTTATATTTATGTTGTATAAGAACTATCACGACTTGTTTAATAATCTTGATCAGGTAAAAGTTGTGATAAATCAAACGAGACGCATAGTAATGTGTTTATCAGAAATACATTTAATTAAAAATATATTACATAATGAAATATATATTAGTGGTCATACGTTAATGGTTAGTTATAATAGCAAAGACCGAAAAGGCAGGGCTATATTTTATATAAGAAATGATATTAAGTCCAAAATTGAAACTAGTAAATTTATAAATGGAATATTACGATTTTAACATTTATTGTATGAATAAAAGATTGAAGCTCAATATTAACCAGAATCTATTGAAATTCTAGTAGATGAACTGTTAGGTATTCAACAATGACTGAAAAGAATATGAATCCATCGCTATCAGAATGCTCACCAACATGGATTATTAATTCCTTCATTATTTTCTCTATTGCTAATTCTTTGCTTCTATATTGTTGTTCCGCTTTCTTCGAGTGTTTACACCCTACTTATAAGTCTCTTGTTGAAAACGTGTTAAAAAATCCATCACAAAATTTTTCGACTTCGACTGTTGACCGCCTGACATACTGCTTCATACTTGCCCACACCATTTCAATTGGGTTGAAGGTCAGGTCAGGGTGATAAGAACGCAAGCATATCATGGTTACATTTCTTAAAAACTGTGTCTATATCATACCTCTTAAATCGTGGTTTGTGCATTTCAATTACATTATATAGCTCTTTCTCAAAATTCATCTCGTGATGATAGTCTCCTGTCGTTTCTGATGATCTCCATCGAAGATAGTCACCAGGAAGAAAACCATTTCCTCTCCAGCGTTAACAATATTACTTTTCTAAATTTATTAAATACATGTAGAAGTGATAGGTGTAAGTCCCCCGTATTTCTAAAGCTCTGTGTTGATGCCTCCATAACGGTCGCTTTTCTGTATTTAGTAGTCCTCAAGACTTCTGGCAGTTTTGTTAAATCTATATCATCCAAACCTTTCACGTCTACTTCTTGCATTGTTGTTTTGCTAATATTTTTCTTGTACCAGAGCTGTTCATGTTTTACCGAGTTCTCCTCGTCTATGTTGTGTATTTGTAATGACGATTGCAAGGACTGTGTGGATGTACAATTCACAGGTATAGCAGTAATGTTTAATGGTTTCATTACTTAAGCTATGTCTTCCATGTATGTCATTTTCAATACTACTTATAAATCAATCCCAGGGTTGTTAATATATTACATGCTTTCTTTGTTTTTCTTTCACTGCTTCTTCCATCTCATATGACTATGTGTTTAATCCTTTCTTCTTTCTGAGTTTCTGTTTTTTTACAAAAGACTAGATTCCGCTTTGTACTGCTTGTTTATATCTTCTTTCTTTTTCGAAAAATACTAAAACAAAAAAAATGCAATGATTTCTTATTAAATTTATTAATTTATGTTAAAAGGACAAAATCTATTACATTTAGCAAATATGTATGTTAATTAGGTCAGGATTACAATAGGTAAAAAAGATTTCTTCAATGAATTAGCTCAGTTTGACTGAAATACATGCACACATACTGACAAAAAGTAACAATGTACATGAAACTTCTTCACTGATATAATTGATGGGACCATTTGAATCCCTACATTGTAATTTTACAAGCTGCACCTTGCCACTACACTGCAGGAGACTTCCGAACAACTGAAGAAAGTCACAACAAGCATGCATCCTACAGATTCCATGCTGATCAAGCGATGTAATTGTATACAGAATAGGACGTTAGGGGTTCCTTGGAGTGTGACAATTCCAAAGGAGAAGGAATTGATGTTCTAGGAAATGACTTTATGATTTCAAGTGCAGTCTCAAAACAAAAAACAATTATATTCGCAAATAGTAACGCAGCTAAAAATACCATATTATTCATTACACCAAAAATAATTTATAAATCCAGTTGTAATACTTTAGAGTACTATTTAGAAGGTATCTTTCAAACAAGAATGCAATAAATCTACACACGAACTACTGTTATATTGCGTTCCGGTTAAATTCGTTGCCAACTGTGACATTTACACGCTACTGGACGCCTGTGCCGTCAACAATATAGCAATAAACCGTTCATGATCTGGGCGCAGCAAGACCATACGAACTATAGAAAGCTGTCTTTCACGGTGCGATCCCAATAACGTCCCGAATAGTTCGTTCTTTGGTTGCGAGTGTAAGAAGAGATTATGTTTGCATTATTCGCCGGACGTTTCCGTTGAAAATCGATTGCTGTTGTGCAAAATACGTCGAAGTTCTTTCGTACTGTTTAATGGTAAACGTAAAAATATTACGCTGTACTGTATATACGGTTTCCGTCGAGTGAAAGAGTTGACTTGTTTGCAAGCGATTGATTGATTGATGCATGAATTTGCAGTGTAAACATTGACCTTCTGTATGGCTTGCTTGCAAGATTTTAGAGGAAACATTGTCGGAAATTTAGGAGTATTATGTGATTTTACAATAATTTGTAGATTATTTAGTGTTATCTTAGAAACACTGATAATGGTAAATTACATTGTTTATTGTTACAGCTTTGATTTAAAATGGGGACACTGATTCTTTAACTTTGTGTGAGATTTCGTAATACCAAGGTACGACGATCATTAAAAACTTGAAAATTAAGACTTCGATAAAACTACTGACAAGGCTTCTCTAGGACTGGTACAAGAACATCGCATTGCTTTGACGTCTGAATCAGCCGATTTCAGAATACAACTCCCTCCAAAGGTTTGCACAATTTTTAGACTTTTGCAAATATCTTGGAAACTATAACAGATATATTTTTTTGTTAAAACATAATTTGGCATATATTACACTATGCCAAGGAGAGTGCAAATTATTTTCAGAGAAGAATATATGAAATTTATCACAAACAAAATAAACTAAAGCTTTAGAAAAAAGAACATTTAGACAGACAGTTTACAAGGAACTACTACTACTAAACTAAAATTTCAATGACTGAATACTAATTTTAGACGTGTTCGCACATGTTTTATAACAGCATGTTTAAAGAAATAAAGAAGAAAATACGTATTGCATTGAAGTTTGCGCTATCATGTTTAAAAGCAGGACAGATAATGCCATTTAATATGAAAATAATCATAGCAGCTGACGAATATACGTGCACATGCGATATACGATAGTCTGATAAAATTACAACTTTCTTCCAATTTCCAACGTAATTAAATTTCCGAAAAAAATCGGTCTCGGAGGGGACTTGAACCCAACATCTCTATATTTCCGGTATAGCGTGCTGCGAATGGCCTCGTGGTGCAAGGGTTTAGCACGCTATACCGGGGATATAGAGATGTTGGGTTCAAGTCCCCTCCAAGACCGATTTTTTTCGGAAATTTAATTACATTGGAAATTGCAAGAAAATTGTAATTTTATCATTACTAATGCCAACGGTGGTTTAGTATTGATATCCATATTAATATTAGTATTAATACAGATGTTAGTTTATACGATAGTCTAATAAGGAAAATCGATAAATTTCCACATTTACATTTAGAAAAGCAACTTATTCTGTTGCTAAAACTATAGAATAAAATCCTCTGAAATATTGCAGAATATATTAGAGAAAAGCTTTTAAATACCTTAAATTTGCATTTCCCGCCATTAACATTACAAATGCTGGTTATTCCTGCTTGAGCAGCGCCGTTTCATGCCAAATTTTATGTTGTATTTATTGTTGCTATTAAAAGTCCCGCATTGCAATAATCACCATGAATACCTTACCAACAATAACAGAAAAAGCAGATGGGCTGTCAATAATCAGAAAACAACTAATTATACTGGAGGTTACACCAAAAACAATGTTGCCAACCGCACATTACTAAGTTTCTGGGATGTAATCCAAAATGTTCAGTTACCATACTATTATTTAAACAAAATCTACAGACGTCTGCTCTTATTCTAATATTGTTCTAAGTATGAACATACTCTTTTGCGTTGAAAATTTGAAAGAACTCGCCTTCATCTTCATCTAAATTCCACACCCCCATAGAAAAACTATTGATTCACATTGTATGCCGTAAAATAACCTTGGTGGAAAAATATTTTATCTCCATTAGAACATGAGAAACAGCCACGTTATTTAGAGAATATACGCGGCTATTTGTAGCCGTCTAAAAAAAGTACATTGTTGCTCTTTTATGTAACGAAAACTACGGACACAAAGGGCGAAAATAAGGGCGACCACCTTATCTGGCCATCTAGATCGACGTACCCAATTCTCGATTATATCCATTAGTCGTAGCAAGTCGGTCCGTTGTACGAAATCCGATACTTTACCAGTAATTGTGCTGAATGGAGAGGGCTGATTATTTATCTAGTAGGCTCCGGTTACTTATTACACCGTAAATAAAAACTCCATTCATGGCCAACGCGATACCGATTCTTTTGCTACGACTTAATCCTCCGAATTTCTACATTTAAGATTAGTTATCCGTGCCTTAATCAGATTCGACAGAAGAAAGAAAGAGGTTAATAGCATCTTAAGGATGTCTTTTTTTTGGTAAATTAAGAGCAAAGGTACGGTTGTTAGACAATTATAATGAAGAAGGATACCTTTTACAATCTCTTTTCTTGTACACTGCGGGACTTATCGTAATAGAGGTCGATATACTATTACTTCTTTTTTTTTTTGGTATACGCAACTCATAATCAAGTTCGTCAAATTGAACGAAAGATAATTTGGTTTTTGTGTGCGAAAGGAAAGGATTCTACGAAAACGTTTTTTCGCTTCGAATATTACAATCTTTCAGAAGCGGTTTATTTCTAACTTTCATCGTATCTGAATGTGTAACCGGAAGCTTCATAATCCTTCCGTGATGTGTTTATACAGCGGCCTCTGTGTTGCCGCTTTTACCGAACGAACACTACCTATAGCGATTCGGGTTTTTGACGAGATCCGTATTGTAAAAAGGGAGGGGTTTCTTCGTTAATCTCGGGGAAATATTTACGAACGAAAATATGGTTCATGTTTGCGATAATAAGAGATAAATAAATTTAAGCTGTTACTAAATAAACAACTGCGTGCAAGAGCAAGAGATCGTCCGGATTCGTCTTATTTTTTCTTATTATTCCAAACGTTATATAGTTCGACGAATAATGTCTTCATACATAGGCAATTCCTTATTTGACAGAAGGATTCGAATTGTATGTTTGGATGAACATGTCTTACTTAATCCTAATAATAAGAATTATTGTTATATATATATACAATGAAATTCCCCTTCGCGGAACACCCCTCTTACACGGACACCTTCCTTAAACGGACAGTTTCTCATGGTCCCGACCGGCTCTCAAATAATTTCCATTGTATTAACTCTTTCTTGGACGGACATTCTCTTCAACGGACGCGGACACGAGAAAATGTTCTCTTAACCAGACAAAAAAAAAAATAAAAAGAAACGCCTTATCTTATTTTTATATCGAGAGTATTGCTATTGCATTTCACAATCGCGCGGCGCGCCAATTTCGCTGGGACTTCCCCGAGTAAACCGGAGATTTACCGACTTTAATCTTTCGGTATAAACGCAGCCTATGTCGTGCATTTCTACCAGGCGTGAATTAGGGACTTCTCCAAGTTGGTCGGCGATTTACCGTTCTTATTCTTTGGGTGTACGCTTTCGATTGAATCTGCTTTCAATATTCGTCTGATGTCTATGCGGAAGAGACACAGTGGGCGACACATTCATTGTAGAAATGGCTCCAAATAGAAAAATTCTCACGCTTAAACAAAAAGTTGAGATTGTTGAAGTTTACAATAAAGAGAAATTAAGTGTAAGGAACTTATCTAAGCGTTTTAATATTGGAAAAACACAAGCTGCGGATATAATTAAACATAAAGAAATCCTTCTAAACAAATGGATGTCGAACAGCAATTTGAATGAAAAAAGAAGCTTTTTGACGGGTGATGGTACTAAAATTGACAAATTGTGTTATGACTAGTTTACAGCAGCTCGGCATAAGGAGATTCTCTTAACAGGTATGCATATGATTTTTTTAGATAAGGTTCTCTTGTATTAATACGTTGATTTTCTTTTCATATTAAATTCTAAAACAGATAGAAAAAGTGAGATTACCAATAGCTTTGTCGTGACAAAAACGCAAAAAACATATTTTTCTTTTTGGGTCCGCTAATACGATGTAAAGCAAGAGAAATAGGCTTCTTTGGTACATTCTACATTCAGTGCTTCCTCAGGTTGGCTCAATAAATTTAGAATCCGCCATAATAGAAGTTTTAAAGCGATTTCGGGAGAAGGAGTTTCGGTTAATGCTTAGGATGTTTCATCGTTTTTAAAAAAATGTCCTTCTTTGATTAAGGGATATTCACCGACAGACTATAATGCCGATGAGACAGGCCTGTATTTTAGGACTCTACCCGACAAAACGTTCACATTAAAGAAGGAAAAATGTGTTGGGGTAAGTATCCCAAAGAGAGGTTTACAATGTTGCATTGCGCAAATATGGCGGCTGAAAAAGAAAAACTCCTAGTCATTGGTAGGGCAGCTAAACCCAGAGCTTTTAAAAACATTAATATAAATAACGTACCTGTAACTTGGAAATACACTAAGAAAGCTTGGATGACAGGACAAATTATGACAGAGTGGTTGCAAGACCTAGATTGGAAAATGGCTAAAGAAAAAAGAAACATTTTGTTATTTTTAGAGAATGCGGGATCTCATCCGAAAGACGTTCACTTAAATAATATAAAAATATTATTTTTACCCCCTAATTGTACATCAGCTTGTCAACCACTTGACCAGGGGATTATAAAGAATTTTAAAACATTACCGAAGTCTAATACTCAAACATCTGCTAGTAAACATTGAAACTGCTGGTACAGGTTTTGAGTTAATAAAGAAAATTACACCACTGGATGCAGTTTATTTGGCAAAAATCGCTTGGGAAAAAGTAACCAAAGAGACAGTTCAAAATTGCTTCCGCAAAGCAGGATTTAATCATGTAAATATGCAAAGTGCTGGTCTTCACTTTGCATACTGCAACTGAGGCTGATACATCTGACCTAGAAGATGATTTGCCTCTTAGTGTACTTTCAGATATCCTCAAAAATAAGAATTTATTGAAATTGATGGATAATGAAAACCTTAATGATTTTTTGAACGTAGTTGAAGATTTGTATGTTGAGGCTCCAGATTCAGAACAAGAAATTGCAAATCCAGTTGAAATACAAGAACTTTCGGAAGATTCTGATGTCGATGAGGTTCCAGTGTCAACAGAAGCTATCCCAAATTATGGTGAAGTTATTACCCTGACCAAGCAGCTTAAAAGTTTTGTCGAAAATCACGGAGATACAGGGTCTTTGGAGCTTCTTTCTAAATTAGAAATACGATTTCAAGACGCCATTTTAAAGGAAAAGAGAAGACAAACAACAATACATGAATTTCTGCATCCTTAAAGTGACTATTCATTTCATTGTTTTGTATTACATACTACATCTATGTATCTATGTACATATATTATACTTTGTATATATATATATCTAAAAGAAATAAACTTTTTTTCTTAAGTTTAAAGTTTCTTATTTATTTTAAAAACATTTATATACATATACGATTTAAATATCCCAGTTTCTTTAATATATTCATTTTTCGTTAAAACACGATTACATAAAAAAAAAGATCTTACTCAAAAAGTTGTAGAGACAGTTTTATAGAAATATCCTAACTAACATAAACTACAAGCAACACTACATCAACAATCACAACTATATACATATGTATGTATATGCATAGAGATTATGGAGGCATACAACATGTACAGTAACTCACAGTGAAAACTATGCAGATATATAATTTGGTAAAAAGCTGAAAATGTTAGGAAAAGTAATAATTTGCAAAAAGTAAATTGAATGTATTATATCTACTATTCTTGAAATACATTACAAAAATAACAAACGAAATTAATTCGAATAGGTATTACGAATTCCAACTAGATAACATTACAGCGGTTACATATTCAATATCACAGTGGAAATGATGCAGCACAGTACACAAATTTTATTCGACTAAGGAAAGTCCGTAGATGCACGTGTACTTTACCTCTTTATCTGTTACAACTGTGAAGTACGATTTTATCACAAGCCGCTTATAATTTAGACTAGTTCACCATGGGTCGAGAGACAACGTTGGAAGAGCGAGAATTAGTAATTTTTCAACGAGAAATTGCAAAAATATTAAATAGAAGTGCATTCGCGATACAGGATATTATTGAACGATATAATAGCAAAAATACAGTGAAGAACAAGTGCAAAATAGGTCCAAAAATAAACATTTAACGAGCATGAGGAGTGGTGGATTTCGACTTTTGAAAAACTTTTTTATTCTCCTATAAGAGTAAATTTAATCT
The DNA here is from genome assembly GCA_023509865.1 of Trypoxylus dichotomus. NCBI lineage: Eukaryota > Metazoa > Arthropoda > Insecta > Coleoptera > Scarabaeidae > Trypoxylus > Trypoxylus dichotomus. The sequence goes on from CM042077.1 coordinate 8,564,511, forward strand.
TTTCGGCTCAGATGGGAAGGGGAATGTGTGGACGAAAAAGAATGAAGAATTAAAACTGCAACATTTAGAACCAACTGTTAAACATGGAGGTGGGCATGCAATCGTCTAGGGATGTGTTTCTGCTGCTGGTGTTGGAAACCTTCATTTTATTAGAGGTAGTATAAATAGGTTTATGTACTTAAACATCCTTAAACTGAATTTAGTATCTAGTGCCAGGAAGCTTAACACAGAAGATGATTTTCGATTTTACCAGGAGAAACAAAAATGCATAGTCATCGAATATCCAATAGGAATGACCTTAAAAGATGCTTTGCTATGTTCCAAAGAGATTTCAATCAATTACAAAATCTAAAGAAAACCAAACTAAATACTAATTGTTTCTTTTTTAACTTTCAAAAATAATTAATTCATTATTATTGTAGGTACATCATTTTCACTGTGATGATGAATATGTAATCCGCTGTAATGTTATCTGATTACAATTCGTAATACCTGTTCGAATTAGTTTTGTTTTATTTTTGTAATGTCTTTCAAAAATAGAAGATATAATATATTTTATTTACTTTTTCCAAATAATTATTTTACCTAACATTTTCAGCTTCTTACCAAATTATATACCACTGCATCATTTTCACGGTGAGTCAATGTATAGCTCGAGGTATTAATAAAGACGCTACACAGCATGTACACATACAAAAAAAAGGAAAATAGTAAATTCCTGTTTTACATTTAATAAGAGTCATCATCCGATTACAGGAACCTACTCTTGGTACAATACGCACACAGTTTAGATTTGAAAGATGTTACGGACAGCAACTTTAAATATTCCGACACAGAATTGTATAAAGAAAATATTTGATACATAAAGGACCGTTTAAAAATTTCAGAGTGACAAAGAGGTAGTGACAAAAGGTGTCTAAAGCGTAAATTTAAATTGTGAACGTCTGTTGGCAATCTTAACTTATTGTACAAATAGATAAGTTGCTTGAAAGTCATAATTTTGTGATATTTAATAATCTCATAATTCTTGTCTCGATGTAGCTGCAGCAGCAAAAACGGCCTATTTTACGTCTGCCCATAGACTTTCTATGGAGTTAAGGTCTGGCGATTATGTTGGCCACACTAGAACCTCAACAGAAGCTGTCCGCAATCGATCCTTAACCCTACGAGTTGTTTCAGACCTTTGTAGAACCAGTAATGCGACATTTTTTCCTCGGTGTTGGACTGCATGACTGTTTATAGTCTAACTAGAACTATAAATTGGTCCATAGTCTTCTGTATACAAAAGATTGGACCAACACCATAGTATGAGAAACTTGTCTATACCACAATAGAGATTCCTCGATGTTTGACAGCCTTTATTGTGTAATTTGGATTGTATTCCGTTTCTATCGGTCTTCTGACATACTGTCTTAATTTGTTAGATCCAAATAATACAACCATTACTCCCATCTGACCACAAGAAATTCCGCCATCCAGCAGCTGGCCAATTTAAAAGTTCTCTAGCAAACCATAATCGCTGTTGAACGTGTCGCTTTATCAAACAATGAAGATGTCTATGATCTTGGATGTCATTAAGTATCTAGATCGCCATATGTCTGAGGTTTTCGGGTGTACTATGTGTGATTGTGTTGTTTCCGTTTGCTCTCCGCGTATTAGAGGAGAGAAACTCGAAGTAATGTTGTTATACACATGAGTTAAGATTATACACTTATTAAGGTAAGTATTCCTTTCTTTTTAAAATTACCTTAACAAGAGTCCAAGTACCAGAAGTTGCACAACAATCGAACTACTTTCTTTTGCTAAATATTCCGGTTTGTTCTTCACTGTATCGTTAAAAAAATTTCCTAAATATTCTCGGCCTTTACCAGATTTAATACCTTGTGATTTCTTTTGTGGGAATTCCTAAAGAAATAAGATTGCAAACACGAACTTCCCAAGAATACACGACAGGAGTTGCCTATAATGCTAAGAACTATTTCAAGGAAAATTGATAAAAATGGTATATATAGTTAGCGAAGTCACACAAATCTTTTTATAATTCAAGTCTTTAATCTAAAAACTTTTAGAAGAAGAAAATTGAATGTATTAAATACGCCTGTTATTAACCGACATTCTTCCATAATTTTCTTGTTTATTTCTTGACTTTCGTAGACTCAGAAATCCCTATTAAACCTGGAGATCTTCAAAGCAATTCTGAATTGTGTACTTAAAGCGAGTAAAATTAGGATATGAAACCATTTTTATTTAACGTTTATTCCGAAAAACTGTAGTTGTTAGAAAACAAACACTCATATTCCAAGATCTCTAATTATATCTATTTTTTCCTTATTACCGTTCTAAGCTACTCAGTTCAACGAACAAAGCGTAAGTCAAACTTGAGATACGGATCTGACAACGCGAACGGAATGACGGCGCAGAGTGAAGAAAGAAGAAAATAGTTCACTCATTAGAAGCTCTACACAAGACGCATACGTATGTACGTCCGTGTGCTGTTGTATATCTAAGCTTGTAGCGTAACAAGATGTATGTACATGCGCTGAAGATATCCAAACGATTACATCGGTTATTTGCTCTTAATTAAATTCAAATAACCGCTGCTTTAGTATACCGTACCTCAGGATCTATGGCGGCGCAACATGTTAATTAAATGTTGCTGTAGCAACATCTTACTACCTTGCGTCGGTATGAAAGGGTACATCGGTAATTATACCGTCGATCAAAATTTTGGTTGTAACGGCAAATACGTCATTTATTCAGATTTATTTCTGTAAGACATTGAAACTGATGAATTTAAATTCTTGAAAAGATCAATATAATTTTATTAACGTTAAACACGTTAACTCAAACAATGTAAGTGAAGTAACTCAGAAATAAGACGAAATGAAAATTTGAAGGATAAATAATAAGTCGCGAACGCGCTATTACAAACAAATATTTTTGGAAAAACAAATTCGTGTTACTTCGAAAGCATGAGAATAAATGTAAGCACATCACCAGTTATAGCAGTGTGGATGGAAGAGATTATTTGAATAAAATTAGATGTAAAGATGTATAACTTCTGTAGGATTTTTTTTTAACCTCTAAAACCATAAAAAGAATCAGCGTAAATTTGCAGAATTTGTTGTACGAAATACACATTTATTATACAATCCTTTTCAAGTGTCATTAAAATTAGACCGTTGATAGATTTTAAAAAATATTACTACCAATGTTCATACTTTCCACTTAGACGTTTAAACCTTTTATTATTGCAGTGCTTCAATTTCAATTTACGCAATTAAAATTATAACACAGTTCTTTTGAAAGAGAAAAAAGAATCCAGCCACTATTTATATACACCTAACACACTGACTACTACCAACTTTTATCAACAGATGTTTCGTTTAGCTCCTTAAGCGCTATAAATTTACCGTAGGTGTTGTACGTAGCACCTAGCACCTTGTAATTATCTATCCCACCGACTTGCGTCGATAGCGGTGAAGTTATGGCGCCGATGACCGCTTCGGTACGATGATGAAGTATTATTTCGTTAGCGGCGGTCCTCCTCTTTCTAATTGAAATGGCAGCACGGTTTACGTTAAATATATTAACTGTTAACTTTATGCCGAAGTGCGTTCTGCTAGCCAACACATTGTTTCGAAATAATATTGACAGCAACGCCAACTAGAATTCTGCTTGGTAACGTTTATGTTGAGATATGAGGAACTCCTTTGGGCATAAGTAAGTAAAGCCTTTCTCTTTTAGAATATGTACATGCTAGCATATACACTAGGGAATAAAATAGACACCAGGTAAAGCGGTATAAATATGTAAACAGCTAAATTCTAAGAACGAATTAAGAACTTTCTCTTATCATTAGGGTAGGGGTAGATGTATCGGAAGGAATTCGTCATAGTTTAGTATCGTTACAACTATGCCTCGCTTACATGGTTCGAGTGATATTAGCGACTTCACGCGGGATCGCATCGTTGGCTAGAGTGAACGCGGCGCTTTGCAACGTCAAATAAGTAAATTTTTAAATATTCCGTTGTCCACAGTTAACCGTGTGATTACACAATTTAAACGCAAGGAAAAAACAACAGTGGAGCGAAGACCAGGTCGTGCCGGACCTTCTGAAAGAAGTAAAAGGGTGCTTGTGCGCGAGGTGTTAAGAGAACCGCGAAAAAGTACAGCTGAGCTTGCGGCAGCTTAACAGAAAAGTCAGCGCACCGTTCTGCGATACCTCCACAGTGTGGGGATGTATAAAAGGGTGGTAAAGAAAAAAGCTCTCCTTACGGCGTTTCAAAAACGGCGCTGAATGGCTTGGGCAATCGAAATGCGAACGAAGCCCGAAGAGTTTTGGCGGTCTGTCATTTTTTTAGACGAAAGCAGATAGTGCCAATTCAGTGATAGTGGTCGTACGTGGGTATGGAGACATTCGACACAGCAACTGGACGACAAATTTTTGCATCAGACGGTGAAATACGGTGGTGTGAACATCATGGTGTGAGGCGCGATATGGTATGGTGGAAGATCGCAATTAGTAATCTGCGACGGAAATATGAATGCGGCAAAATATATCCAAATATTAACAGAAGAACTAGTACCGATATTCGACAACGCCATTTTATCTAAAGAAGACGCCACCTTTATGGAAGATGGAGCACCCTGCCACAAAGCAAGAACAACAACCACATGGAAAGAGGAACAGGGGATTCGGATTTTACCATGGCCAGGCCAATCACCAGACATGAATCCGATAGAGAATGTTTGGCACATAATCTAGACAAATGTGGCGAAACGACCCCGAAAACCCAGCAATAAGGAAGAACTCGTAGCAGCTGTTACAGAAGAGTGGTTAAATATTCCAGAAGACACCATTAATCATTTAATAGATTCTATGCCACGACGACTCGCAGCACTTCACGCAAGTAAAGGTGGATCGACAAAATATTGGTCTAATTTAAAAATTTTGAAATATTGTGTATATATAACGAGAATAGAATCTTTTTTTTAATTAGTAGGTGTCTATTTTATTCTGTCACCCTAGTGTACATATGTTAGTTGACGACAATACAGGTTTTTCTAAATTTAAGCCTTCTAAGGATTTGTGAATATCCCTTCCAGTCTTGGATTAAAAGTATGCAAAGGTATGCTTGGGGAATTAATGGCTAATGGGAATCTATTTGAGGTTTCCTTTTTTAAAGATCTTGATTCTAGAAACTGATCAAAGTATGGTTGTTTTCTTTTGAGAAAAAAACATCTCCTTTTTAGCTCGTGAAAGCTCGTTAAACACTTTGAAATTCTTCCTGGGTGTTCTAATTATACGGTAAACAGGATTGAGGTAAAACATCCCAACTTAAAATGATTGCTGCAGCTTCTTCAACAGCGATTCTGTAGGATTAATTGAGATTAAATTACCTTCTTTACTTTGGTTTCTAATAATTAATTAATAAACCTGGAACATTTACACTAATCTACAAAGATTTCCTTAGAAGAACAGCTCCCATTGATCCCCATTAAATTTAGACTTCTGATTTTGAATACTTCATCAGAATTTGCCCACTACTTATATACTATACTTTTGCATAGCTAATTTTCGAAACTGTTTTCAATGTTTAACGTCACAATGCCACGCAACTTTGTGAATAGCCCTCATCAAAAACAAATTATAAACTGCACTTCTGATGTAACGTTGAAGATCAAAATATAGTATCGGCTTGAGGTATCCGTTGTGTAAATATGTTTTCCCACACACTAGCTGTCCGAATAAATAACCTTGTCACATACCGCTTGCGGTTTCAATGATATGAAGAGAGATAATATTCCATTCTTCAGTCTGTTACTCCTGTACTTCTAAAATTGCTGGCATATCAAGTAAGTCAAGACATAAAGTATTCAAACCTCCTTTCAGTTATAAAATCAGTGCTGGACAATTCAATGGAACTTCATATACCATCCCCACCAGATTCTTGGACTTTGGATACTGAAGAGGTGACTTCGAAAGCGAAGAAACCAAGGGAACAGATTCTTACTTTATTGGTATGTCCGAAGAGCCGCATAAAATTAGCCTGACAAGTCTAAGTCATTTAGTCCGCGATCTGAATTTGCCCAAAAATCTAGAAGAATTCTTAGTTTCAATATTCAAGGATAGAATTTATCAGATAGGGAATATTTTCAAAATATGAAGACGTAGTATTCTATTACTTTACTATTCAGAAGATTGTGTACTTCTTATAACCTCCTCGAAAGCTAGTCTTAACAATGTTCTCCTTAATGAAGATGAACAACCTTCTATTCTCATTGGAGGAGTTTTACGAAAGCACTTGGAGAAAAAGGAGTACCAAAGGTTCCGATGGCAAATTTCTGTGGATTGAAAAGTTGTAGCGCTAGTACTAGATTTGTAGTTGGAGCATACAAAGTTTCGCTCTTTGCTGTGTGAAAATATCATTATATTAAGATACCATTACCAACTCCCAGTTTTAAGAATGTAATTTGTAAGTCCGTCATTAATTCAACTGCTGCCACCTCCTTACATTAAATGAGGGTTGATGAGAAACTTCGTAAAAGTAACAAACAAGAATACTGAAAGTTTTATTTATTAAAAGAAAAGTAATTCTTGCAGAATAAGTTGAAATAAGAAGAGAGAATATTTGTGGGATACCAAAGATGCCTGTTTCGATAATATCTTAGGTGAAAGAGATGCACTTGCTTGGGGCTTTTTCAAAACTGAGGTAATAAACTTTCTCAGGATTAAAAAAGCTGAAAACTATATACTGCTGGTTGATGAATTGTTATAAAATTACAAGGATTTAGAAGCAAATATGTCCTTATCCATAGTCACCATTTCTTAGTTCATGTGACATTCAAAAATTTAATTTTGTATATCAATGTTGTTATGGCAGGAAAGAAATGGAGGGACGCGAAGGTTTCAAATATTATTAGCAAAATTTGCGCAAGAACACTGAAGTTGCAATGAGTCGAAATTTTGGTGCCCTTTAACCTTCTAATCTAATTCTAATTTTTATATACAACTTCTGGTAATGGTTCTGATGGACTTTGGAGAACAATTGCCAACGCAAGGCTGGATATTTCGGCAGGACAATGCAGCTATCTATAATAACCCGGATGTTTGATGTTATTTTAAGTAGAGGACCTAATACTCACTACGCTTTGAAAGAACTATAAATTTTTTATGTATTTATTTTATTTATTAATTTTGTGTTAATAGACCTATAGAAATTTTGCTGTTTTAAGTTATCATTATTGTAAATATTCTCTGTATAAAATGTAATAACATTTTTTAAATGTTATTTTCTCTTGCATTTGTGTTTCTTTGTAGTGCAGCATTAACATTGATGCATTAATTTCGGATTTTAAGAAAACCAAATATTCTGTTCAAAAGTTCAATTGTAACCATAGAAATTTCGCTAAGTACATTAACATTATTGCTTGGAGGTTAGAACATTGATTACTATACGTTCCAAAATTTCGAACACACATTTCAAACACCCGTGTATTCTTACATGAATTTCCGTCGGCATCCCACTTCTTCAATGCCCCACTTTTCTTCTTCAACTTTACGATATCCAGCGCCACCTCGCGGACATACTACACGGCGAACACTTTGATCAGGTGTTAACCGTACGGAAGGGCTATGCTAATCCGCGGCAAGGTCCATTATATGATCTTGCGTTTTTCGTACAATCACGAACTACAATACGGCGGCCGCGTGCACCCTATAATTATCGCGCGGATTTGATTTTACCTCGTGAAGGAAGCGGGAGACAAAACGTGCTACAAAGGCGTGCATGTATGAATGCGCGAAACTCGAAATAGGAGTGAAAACAATGGACGTAACAATGGAACTGTTATTATTACGGGTTACGCGGTTTTAACGTGAAATAATTGGGTTTGGGCGAAACAAGTTTTGTTGCTGGTACATAATTTCTTCACTGAACAATAAGAAATGATGACTAACGATAAATCTGGATGAAAGTAGAGTGTGAAATGATTTAGAATAAGAAATTATTCGTTGCTTTGCAAACAATTTCAACAGTACATTTCGAAATTATTAAATATGGGTTCATATTTCCATAACTTTTCTTTGCTACATTTAAAGTGTCTAAAATTATAAAAAGAAATAATCTACAAACATTTTAAAATTTCAATATTTGTAAATAAGTATTTAACCACATTACGTTGTTAAATTTGTTTGAACAAGTCTTGGAAGAGTATAAAAGAATGTAAAAATTTACAGAAGTATTCGATTTTGCCGAAGAAAATAGAGATTAACTAAACATATGATACCCACGGCAATTAAAAGAGTTTAGGAACTTGAAGGTATAGACTGGGTTAGTATGTTGATGGGAGGAAGAAAATGGGCGGGTCTGATAGTTTCAAATATTATTAGCAAAATGTGCGCAAAGGACACCGAAGTTACAATGAGTCGAAATTTTCGTGACGCTAGTATAATGGTTTGGGCGGCTTTTATCTTCTGATCTAATTCTGAATTCTAAGTTGAAGATGTACTGGGTAGAATGTTGATGGGAATTTGTAATTCTTGAAGCGTTCTCGATGATATGTATTGTGCACTAACATATCTTTCCAAAGTATTAGAAGCCTGTTCCATTGAACTACCATCTGGAGAATTCCCTCCATACCAACTTCCATCATCCTCCTCATCACCTGCATTTAGGTCTAAACAAGATCTCTCTTTAACTATTTAAACTGCGATGTATTTTACGATCGAAACAAAGACATAGAAGTAAAACTGAATAAATTCACACATATCTGTGGAATAATCAGCAGAACGTTAAAAAAAGAAAACAAGAAAGAATATGCAAATAAAATTTTACAAGACGACCGTAGTGCCCATCCTGTTATACGGTAGTGAAACATTGACATCAACGAAAAAACAAGAGATGAAATTTCCAAGAAGAATAAAAGTTTGCACAAAATCTGATAGAATAAGAAGTTTAGATATAAGAACAGAACTAAATGTCTTCGATATAAATGAGAAAATAAAGGAAAACAAAGGTAAATGGAAGGAACACGTAGAAAAGATGTTTAGGAAGACGAAGTGTAGGCAGACCAAATAAAAGATGGGTATCGTAACAAAGTGCCTAAAACTCAGGTTTATGGTGAAGAAGAAGAAGAAGAAGGAGAAGAAAGCGGGATCTCTCTCTGTGTAATCTGTTTTGGTGGAATGTTGCTGATTACCAGTACATGTTCATTTGTTAGCGAGCAAACTAATACCACTAGGAAATTATGCTAATTCTGAAGCTAGAGTAGAAAGTCGGATACTTTTCAATAGATGTCAGTGCGAGCGCAAAAATGTATATGTAATCAAAAAAGGCACTCAGCATGCGTCGTTTGTTTTTCACCATATTAAATATTATACTTCCGTTTAGTAGGACAAAAGCCGTTTCAAATTGCTACACCAACCTCAAGTGGTGGCGAATTCTTCATAATACCTGAAAATACTCAATATCTGTAGTGCAAACATCTACCAAAACTACAGTTTTTGGACTCTACGAGGGGACGTCCAGAAGTTCGTGGAATGGAGAGGATGGAGTCGGGATAGCTGCGCTCGCTAGGTCTCATTCTGATTGGCGACTCATCATTAGTATATAAGTTAAGTTGCAGCCCTATAGTGTCAGTCGTTTACGAATAGTTGCCTGCTAAACAAGTAAATCTGGAAGAAAACTGAAACTATGGAGGAAATTGAACGCCGTGCTGTGATAAAGTTCCTTACAAAGCAAGGAAAGAACGCTCAAACCATATTGAATGAAATGGAAACCGTTTATGAGGATCAGTACCCTAGTAAATCAATGATTTAGTGGCATAGTCTTTTTAAACATGGTCGGGAGTCGATTGAAGATGACCTCCGCTCAGGACGGCCAGTTGAGGCCACCACATCAGCCATCGTCGAAAAAGTGCAAACATCTCTACTGCAAGATGCCCGTTTGAAGAAAAAACAATTATCTGCATTAGTTGGAGTATCAGATTCCACCATTTTGCGTATCCTACATGACCATCTGGGTATGACAAAAGTCAGCGCAAGGTGGGTACCGAGAATGCTCACGTCGCAGCAGCTCGTCTGTGCGTCCAAACAATTTTTGGGGCTGTGTGGAGATAAATCTGCACAGATTTTGGAGCGGATTGTTACCGGAGATGAAGCATGGGTTCATCACTTTGAGCCTGAGTCCAAACAGGAGTCCATGCAATGGCATAAAAAGGGGACACCACCGCCAAAGAAATTCAAAGTGTCAGAATCGGCTGGAAAGTTGTTGGCTTCTGTTTCTTGGGATTGTGAGGGGATATTACTGATTGATTACAAAGAAAAAGGTAGGAGCATAAGCGGAGAATATTACGCAGCGATATTAGAAAAATTAAAGGAGGCCATCAAGGAAAAACGTCGAGGAAAATTGACCAAGGGTGTGTTGCTCATGCAAGACAATGCGCCGGTTCACAAGAGCAAAGTTGAAATGGCTGCTCTGCACAAGCATGTTCCCCAATTAAAAAAAGAGCCTTACGTGGAAGAAAGTTTTCCGACGACAGTGAGGTAAGAGAGGCAATTTTGGGCCATTTTGAGGCGAAAGATAAAAGATATTTTTATGATGGTTTAGAAAAATTAATTCATAGATCTAATAAATGTATTGTGCTTAAGGGTGATTATATTGAAAAGGAAAAATAGATTTATTGTTTTATTTTATTTAAAACCCTTTCATTCCACGAACTTCTGGACCTCCCCTCGTATCACCTGCTACGGATCCCTACAGCTAGGACGAACGTGCTCTGGCGAGCGCCGTTGGTGCACTCGGTAAGAAACTTCTTCGATAACTATAATTTGGATTTGCCATAGTTTGTCATATTTTCATTTTTTTTTATTTTATTTTAATGTTTCATACTAGTGATATTTATTATTTAATTATTTCTTATTAGTACGTCATTTTTCTTTCCGGTATTTTTTTCTTGGTTTATTTTTAATGCATTACGTGTATTTAATTTTATTTAATATTGTGTCCATTTTTGGATGTTCATCTGTTGAGCATTTAATAAATTATTATTAAAATTATTCCGAAACGTGTGTTCATACTAATTCATACAAAAGCATAGATTAGATGTTCAAAATGTTTTTCAGCGGTCCAAATTTAATATCTAACAACTGTATATAGATCCGGAAAATATTGAATCTAATTCTTTACTCTTATTACTTCACCGTCATCTTTCAACGTTCGCCGCCAAGCAATAAATATATAACGTATAGCCTTTTTTAAAAATCATCTCTGTTTTATTTCTATCGTACCGATTCCTGTATTGTGTGCGCGGCGGCTCCCGAGCAACCCAACAACGGGAATGTTGTTTTTTCGGGCTAACATAAGCTCCTATTTATGTAACATCTGTGTTATTATAATCGCTAATAGAAGAATAACAACAAGTCAAGGGTCCGCCCGGCTCTACCAGCTCGCATTCGTAATACAACCGCACGACTCACGGACACGAATCTACACGCACACACCGAAAACGGGACGCACACATGCGCGTAGCGATCGTACTGCTCGGGCATCGGCGTGTTTGTCGGGAATTTTAAAGAATTTTGACCTTTTGTTGACCAACTCCGCCGTTGAATAGGTGTCGGGTCTTTACAAATATTTTGTCCAATATAATACCCCTTAAACTAAACTTTTATTATTAATGACGGCGCGGTATTTTCCTCGACGAAGAGAGTCGTCTAAGAATCACAGACATCCTCCGTTTTAGTCTGCTTAAATGGCTTAGAACTTTGTGTGTGGTGATGACAGTTTTGATCTTTTTGTGGTAAATCTTTGGATTTGTGGATGGGAGTAAGCTCAGCTGGTATATAAGATTTTATTAATAAAAAGCAAGTGTTGAAATTGTTGTCCATAATTTTTCTAAGTTTATATGCCTTCTAATACTGTTAAATGCGTTTTGCAACACTGCGAGCGTTACTAATGCACGTTCTTCTATAATTCTTTGCTGTAGATCTTGCAAATTAGCAATAGGAGCCTTAAAGATCTTATTCTTTAGGCGAGGAAACATGTAAAAGTTCATAATTGTGAAACAAGGTGATCGTAGTGGAAATTCAACTTCCGTATCGTCAAAAACTCATGAAGAAAAGCAATATTTTCTTGTTTTCTCTTGTCTGTCTATAATTCATCGTCGTGCAGTTGTTCAATAATTTCATTCAAAATGTTTCTACACCTCCCAGGATTAATTGTAAATTGTAAAATTTAATTCATTACTCCACATCCGAGTATTTTGAAAATTGTCCTACCCAGAGAGATGAAACCACACTTCATAAGAGAAAAATATCAAATTTAGCAGGTTATCATCTTGCATTAAATTATTTGTAAACCATTGGCAGTAAGCAAGACATCTAGGAGAGTCTACTTTCTTTACAATTTTCGGGCTTGTTCCATAACAAAGTCCAATCACTAGGGAAAGATGTTTGAAAGGTATTGTGGGTTTCTTTTCCATCTGTTGATGAATATCATGTATAACCGAACGAACAATTCTACATTATACAATTACAGCTAACCCTTGGAAGTGCTCTCTAAAACCATCCAATAGCACGCTGGATATACACTCAAATTCCATCAATTCATATTCCAGTTTGAAAATAGACTTCAATCATGCACGTTTTTTGCAGTCTATTTATAAACCATATTTGAATTTATCCAAATTCAATGTTCAAACATGCTTTCAGCAAGTCCTAACACATTAACTGTTGACGGTCAATGCCACTGTCAAAATAATTTTCAAAACCCTTACGTTATAATAACATGCGTTTAAATAAATTTTATCTTAAGGCAGCCTTTAAACTTATAAATAACAATTTTATCAAATTCCTGTCAACTATGCATCTGAGTGAATACTTTGTCAAATTGACAACTAGTGCAACTGAAAATAGTACAAGTAACGACAAAAGTTTCTATTGGAATAGATTATTAGAAGTAAAATTTATTGGAACGCTTTTTACCTGGCTTAAGCGTAGACATATGTTTTTTATTTCAATGTCATCTCCAACCTATACTCCATTCACGTTAAGAATGCAGTAGATAGCGCTACGATTGGCCGCTGTATTACACTGGTGAAATTTAACCGATGGAACCGTCAAATGACGTATTTTAAGGTCTATCTATTCTAAATCTGCATTCTTAACGTGGATGGAGTATAGAAGCTGTACGATTCACGGTATAAATGGCGCCAAATTTAAGAAATAATCCCAAATTGAAACATCTTTTACTAATTGAGTCATCACCATTACATCGGCAAATAAGGATGAATATACAGAAAAAAAAAGGTTCCTTTCATGACTATTTCCAAGTTTCCGCCTTTCGCTAACATCAAAACATCATCCGAAACCTTCACTCAATACCTCCGATACACACATAACAATGCACCAGAGTATGCGTATCGCTTCTCACAAAGAAACAGACATTAAAGTCATCGGCTACCGTAGAGTATACGTCGATCCCTTCTTCGTTCGGGCCTTTGCCGCTTGTTTTGTCTTGACCCTGCCATCCGGACCGCCTTCCGGAAAAAAGCGAAAATACAAGGGGCCGACTTTAAGGACGATAAACCCGAAAAAGCGACTCCACAACATTGATTGATGATACGGATTGGACGAATATTGGAAGCCACAATATTTTGGAAGCCGAGCAAGGCGGCAATCGTTCAAAGCGAAAGCGCAAAGCCAAGACACCGAAAGAATAAAGAAACAGAGACTTTTTCTTAGTCCTCAGTCTCTGCTAGGCAATAAATTAGCTCGATGATCGTTATTTTTGCTTACCGAGTAAAATATGAGCTGCCTAATGTGTCGTTAAGTTTCGGAGGAAACATATATTACAAAAGGCCAGCTTGAAAATATACCGTTGATTTCTGGTTAGTTTCGTTTTCGAACGGAACAATACCGCTGCTAACATCTATTGTTGACGGTGTCCCGGCGGGGGATAGCGGTTTATGCAAAAAACGCCCGCTGAGAAAATTGCAATATATGCAGTGTATGGTCGCGTATCTGATCACCCAAAACATTGGGGTGTATTTATACGTTGTATACCAATTGTATTTAAGTAGCATTTGTGTTGTTTACTCTGTTGGTGGAAATCATGAAAGAATATTTTAGGAATACATGCGCATGGGAAAGAAAACTCTAAATTACCTTTTTGTGAAACAGTATGTAGGCATCTATTGAAAGAAATAGTAAGCAGTTACATACAGTCCGTTATTAAAATGTATTTAACTTACACAAATATGTCCTTACGAAGGAAAATAAGACTGATTAAATATTAACAAAAAAAAGGCAAAAAAACATCTGCAAAAGGATAAATCTACACAGCGTCTCCACTCAATGACTGAATTGAAGATTTCTTTAACAATCTAGAATTATGTTATAGTTCTACTAGATAGGCATCTAAAAGTTCTGTAATATGTGTATACATAAGTGTTTCATTTGCAAAAACCGATGAGTATAATTTTATTTTAAAGAATTTAGGTTTCACGTTTGAAACCACGTCGTTTTTAAAAGAAAACAACGACCCCGGAAGTTTTTAACTAAGTATAATTTTATCACAATAATAATAATAATAATCTGCGCCAGGGGTGCTCAGACTTGAACTACTGGCGATCTACTTCAATATTGTTAAGACTACAAGCCATCGACTCTGTAGATGCCGCAAGTATATGCGATACAGGATTGTAGTGTAGGAAGGTAGAGTGTATCAAGGCTTAGATAGGTCATAGGTGTGGGCTCTAAAAAGGTTAATCAAGAAACCGATATCCAAAAATACGCCTTCATTGGTTTTTACAAGACGACGTTTTAGTTACTAAACTGAACAAGTCTTTGGATGTCGGCGCATGGCAAAGTCTTCAGCGTAATTACTAATTGCTAATCGCAAGCATGATAATATATGTTCGTCTTAATTATATTCATTTTGGAAAATGCAGGCTCACACAAATAAGTTGACCCAAACATTGCTGACAACTGAGTGGCAATTTGCTTTAGATTTGGATATTTACCTTGAGATATAAAATACAAAATTTTGTATCAGATGCTGTGGCTTTGAGATGTACATATATCTGAGATAATCTGCACTACATCATTTTCAACAGAAGATGAGTCCATATTTCTCAATGTTTTTACAGGAAAAAGGATAACTCATAAAAGTTGAGATATTTGTCAATTTACTAAAATCATAAAAACGTCTTTTAAATTCACCTAAAATATTTCTCTCTCATAAAATATCAAAATTCAACTGAGGAATCCTTGCTTTTAAAGACGGAAAATGTTTCACATCCTTTCTTTTCAGTTGATCTATCATAGTTACAATTTACTTTCGAATGCATCTATTGCGCTAATAATCTCGCTAATAGTTTTCAAAAAAATGCTAAATCACTCAGCCATTTTTCGCTTTTAAGCATCTAAGTGTTACCACCTTTTACGTGTAGAAAAGCAATTATTTCAGGGAATAATTCTTGAAGCCTCTCTAGGAATTTTCCGCGACTCAACCATCTTACGTCCGTGTTCAGCAGATTCACTATCTTCCAACTGCAATTTGACGAACCGTCGTTGCAAGCTTCGGGCATGCATAGAATTTACAATTTTTATTGCGATATTCATAACCTCCTCCATGTTTAGAACCACACAAAGAACACAAAAATTGTTGATGTTTAATGTATTGAAAGGAGAAAAAAGAAGGAAAATCGTCATTAGCTCGACAATGCAACAAAACCATTTTTGTCTCCTGTCATGGCTGATGCTCCATCTATTGTAATGCACATTAGTTTATAGATTGATGGCTTGTAGATTGTTACAAAATTTAACAAACAGACGTGTACAACAAATTTTATCCGGCGGTAAACGTTTTCGGTGGTTAAAAGAGGTTTCAAAACCATCCGTAAAAGAGACACGTAAATAGGTAAGACTGAAATTTGCGCAAGATCATCTGAGATGAAATCATGAGTGTACCAACGTCAGTTTTTCTGACGAGAAGAAATTCAACTTGAACGAGTGTGATGGTTTCAAATATTATTGGAACGATTTGCGCAAGAAGACTGAAGTTGCGATGAACCGAAATTTTGGTGTGCAATGGTTTGAGCGGCTCTACCCATAACAATAAAATCCCTATGTTTTGAGATGTTGGAATGATATTCCTATTTCAACATTGACCAAATTGATAGACAGTATGAAGGCCCAGGTGTTTGAAGTTATTTTGAATGGAGGATCTAACACTCACTACTAAGTTTAGAAAGAATTATAATGTTTTTATATTTATTTTATCTGTTAATTTTGTGTTAATGCACTTATTAAAATTTCGCTGTTTTGAGTTACCATTATTGCAAATATTCTTTGTATAAAATGTAGCATTTTTTTAAAGCTCTTTTCTGTTGCATTTGTGTTTCTTTATAGTTCAGCATTAACTTCGATGCATAATTTGCCGAAGACATTAAGAAGACAATTCCCTTCTAAGTATGCCCCTTTGGACGTCATGACTTTTTGGGTTGTGTTTATTGTTCCGTAATGGGAAGCATTCAATTTTTACTTAAACTTTGGAAAGAGAAGATAACCACATGCAGCACATCCAGCTCATTGTCGGTTAGAGATTTTTTGCCAAAGAAAAATATCTCAACTCTCCAACACCCGCCCTACAGTCCAGACATGGTTCCATGCGATTATATTTTTTAACGGTTAAGTGGAAATTGAAAGGTTCCCATTAAGGAACAATAAACAACATCGAAAGAGTCACAATACAGGTTCAAAACAATCTAACGAAGCAGAATTGTCACCAGGAATGAAAACCTCGCTGGAGACGCTGTATGCATTCTAATGGAACATACTATGAAGGGAGCAACATCAAATTGTAGTTACATTCACTTAAACATTTTAAAACTAATCATTCTCTAATTCTGAGACATACCATGTATTATGTCCTCTAAAAGAAGTGTCTTTCGTCAAAATGTTAACGTATTGGCGTTTTTAATGTAAAGTGAAGAATATTATCTTCATTTTAGTTTGTGGTACTCCTTTTATATTGCGGAAACGTCTTGTAATAGATACTATTTATATAATCTTCTATTGAATACATGTTATTAATACGTAGACTTCCACAGTAATAAGAGTCAGTAATAAGCGAAGTACTTCAGGAATTAGACCCTGTCATGATCTTTGTGTTAACTAAGCTTTTCTTCCCGATAACAACTAACAGCAACCACTAAATATGCAACGATGTCTATATATTCCAAAAATGAACGATCAAATTCTTGCTTGTATCATGTCCCTCACATATTCAAACACACGTATACACAGAGCTTTAAAAACGTTTTCTGCTCCAACAACGCGCAATCTTTGCGTCCTGGCCACTGTCCGACTGCCCCACACTGACACGTAACATAACATAACACTCATACAATCAAACGCGAGCAGAGAAGACAAGACCAGTCCCGTATATAGGGTTCCGCGTACCGTGTCAGCGTAAACTGTTCATAATTGTTTGTTTACGTTCGCGATGGTGGCAGCACTGGCACACTGGCGGAAGTCTTTGATCTCCGCGACGCACAAAAAAGTTGTTTTCAACGCTGAAGCGCGGCCGAGGCGGTTGCCAGCGTCAACTTTCTCTCTCTAGGCCGGGTTAGGCGTTGCGTGTGTATGGTGTGCGCCTTCTGCCTTCGCTTCTTTGAAATACGGCGTTCTTCTTTTGATTTTCGTTCTTGGCGCGTATGCGCAGGTGTTACATGAATCATTTGTCGGATCGTGGAGGCTTGGATACGAAAATTTGATCTTGATAAGGCAAGAGATTCGCATAGTGTTTCCCTTTGAAACGAAGTTTAATGTCTAATAAAGTCCTGACTTACCACATAAGCAAAGAAAAGGGTCTTTACTGTACCAAGGCTAGTAAAATCCTTGCAAGTGCGAAAAATAAATCCTGATAATTTAGAAGCGGCTGTCGCAACATCTGAAACATGGTTAGAGAAGGTAAACTTTTCTTCATATATCACACCTAAATCTTTAATAGAAAATTGTCGAGCAATATTAATATTATTAATACAATACAGAGAATCGATTCTACATACCCTTTTTGTAAAACACATGAAGAAACAATTATCTACATTGAATTTTAATTTATTATGCAGGTATGAATCAAATCTAAATTACGCTGCAGAAGGTCAATATCATTGAAGGAGTTAACGGCGTGGTAGATTTTAATATCATCAGTATAGGCTAATAAAAGGCAGTTAATGAACTTTAAAAGATCGTCGATATAAATATATTAAAGAGGAGCGGGCCGAGGTTCGATCCTTGAGGCACTCCAGAGTTAGAATAAAAAGTTCGAGATTTAAATCCATTAAAATAAACGTAATTAAGTCTGTTTAGAAGATATGATCGAATTAATCTTGGGAAATTCCTGCTGACACTGAAAAAACAACTTACGATGATCAACCAGGTCAAAAGCACGGCAAAAATCAGTATAAATAACATCCAGTTGACCACCCCCATCCACGGTCTCAGCTGTTTGCGAAGTCTATGCCAAGTTAGTTACAGTAGATCTACTTGCCAAAAAAATCATGCTGAGATTCAGAGAGATATGATTTAATACCATAAGAAAGACGTTTATAAATTAACACTTCAAAAACCTTCGCAAAAGGAGAAGTTATAGTCACAGGTCTGTACTTGCCAATATTGAAACTATCGTCCTTTTTCAAGAAGAAATTCTGGTTACTTTCTATACATCAGTGTGGACTAGATTAAAGATTATACATAGAGGAGTGGCAAGGATAGTAGCGCGATCCTTTACAAAAAAAGCAAGGAATCTTATCATCACGAGCTGCAAATTTGTTCTTTAAAGTCTTGATGTATTGTATTACTTCCTCTACCGAAACAAACTGCAAACACAACGGTGGTAAGCTGGAAGCAATATCTGGAGGATGAGAGTCCAAAGACTCAGGTAGAAGAAACACCAGAGAATAATATGGCAAAAGCACTAACTATCAATGTTGGATCACTGTATTCGTTAGTGGCATCAAAAACTTTACCAGGAAGTCTGGTAGCGCCCTGATGAGAATGAACGAATTGCCAAAAAGAACGTTGATTTTTTGAAAGGCTCAGTTTGCTATTGCGAACGTATGTATTATAAGCTAAACCAATGTCCATCTTTACCAACTTACGTAATCTTTGAAACTCCAGTCTGTAATAATTGTTTTGGGTCAATTTCCATTTTCTATGATAATAGGACGTAGGATACAATTCGTTGTAAAAATCAGCCAAGTTAACTTTTTGGTGATTCGTAAGATATAACCAAATGATTGTGAATAAATCAAAGTATAGGTTTTAATAATTTGCTTTATAGAAATTATACCGAATGTTATTGTTAGAAGGAAACGGAAATACCTTAGAAGGTTTGGCATTAGATACAGTAATATCTAGAGCGGGGTGATGATTATCTTCAACTAAAAGAGGGATAATATATTGCAAAACTTCTACTCCAGAATCAAAATTAGACAAAACGAAATCCAAAATTCTATTATTCGAATTCAAAATGTGATTAAATTGGCGCAGATTCAGAGACTCTACAAAAGATAGGAATAAGCTTAATTTACATTCAGAAACGCTAGATTCAGATATGAAATTGGGTACATTAAATTTACCTGCAATAAGAACAAGTCCATCCGAGATAAAGATCTCGAGTAGGTCAAGGAAATGTTCAAAAGATTCGTGATCAAATCGGGAAGAATATAAAGTAATATTAAATGATAATAATATAATTATTAATATATCAATTAAGGGTACCGATGTCTGAAATATTAAGGTGTTAACGATGATGTTGCAAACAATACATTTAATAATAGTCGTAGTGTATTCAAATATCGAAAATCGGTTAAGAAATTTATCGCCCTCTGTTCGCCATCATCAATATAATACGGCATTTATACAAATACTAACCATACGCGTACGAATCCCAACTTCAGATATATCCGATGGCTTTCGAAATATATCATCGTCTTAATCTTATGACCGACAGTGTATATCTCTCAGAGGTTGCTTCCCGTATAACACCACTGTTACTAATCCGTGTACATTACATATGCAATCTATACTTAATTTCTCTCGAATAATAACACAAATATAAGTTTCTCTTTTCCCCGTCACACGGGGCCATCTCTAAGAAGAGGATCATAAATACTTTCCGTGTAATTATCCAACGTTACGGTGTCGTAACCTATTTCGGCCGCATGGTGCGTACCATTCCAAACGCCAGCTTGCTACCGGTTCGCCCGCTACCAACCAACAATACCGGGCAATAAAACGTTCATGGTCTGGCCGCTATAAACTACTTAGTACTACTTAGTGATTGATGGACGTCTAAAAGAATTTTCTCTGTTTCTTTCGTTACGGCGACACTCGATCCTGTTGTTTTCGTGATTTATTGAAGGAAAAGTCACTTTCTGTACGCATTATCCGTGTATCCGTGCATAATCTATTATCGAAAGCAAAATACAGAAGAGGAATTGAAAGGAGCAATGGAAAGTCGATGAAGGAGTTGTAAAATAATAATTACTGTTTTAAGTTTTTTTATTTATTTCGATTTTCACGATACATAATTCAAGATTTAGCCACAGCACAACAACAATTTCAAACACAAACATGATATTATGTAGATATCATCTACGAATGTCACTAAATGTCAAAGAGATTAATCAAACAACCAATTAGAAGTAGGTGAGGGGTGGAGCACGAGGATCCGCTCACTTAATTTCTCAAATAACACATGGGCTAAAAAGTCCCGGGCCTAACGCATAGATGACGCTAGTTTTATTGCAGTCACCTTTCTCTCAGTTTGTACTAACCTTCAAAAGACAGCTGTTAAAATTTCATGATATTCTATTCATTAGTTTGTGAGTTATTGTGCTAAGAGTCACGCTACTTTTGTTATTTTCAAAACAATGGATCAAAAACAATTTCGTGTTTTAATTTTACACTGCCTTTTGATGGGAAAAAAATACCGTTCAAGCGAAGCAATGGCTTGAAAAGTGTTATGGGGACTCCGCTCCATCAGAAACAACAATAAAACGTTGGTTTGCTGACTTCAAACGTGGTCGTAGAGATACCGATGATGCAGAACGCAGTGGACGTCCAAATGAGGCGGTAACACCAGAAAACATCAAAAAAATCCACAAAATCGTTTTGAATGATTGAAAAATGAAGTTGCGTGAGTTAGCTGACATCGTAAAGGTATCAAAAGAACGTATTGGCTTTATATTGCATGAGCATTTGACCCAGCGACTACTGGCTGTTCGTAGACCTCAAGAAAATGCTCGCCGGTAAGAAATTTCGCACGAATGAAGAGGTTATCGCTGAAACTGAGGCCTATTTTGAGACAAAAAATAAATACTTCTACAAAAGTGGTATTGAAATGTTAGAGCCGCGCTGGAATGATTGCGTTGCTCTTGATGGAGATTACGTTGATGAATAAAGCTAATTTTGAACCAAAAAAACCGTGTTTTCTTTGTTAGGCCCGGGACTTTTCAGCCCATGTGTTAGTTTTGAAAAACTTGTTACTAACCAGGAAAGGTTTCCCGGTGTCGAATTCACAGTTTTCTTAATTTAATTCTTGAATGGAAATAGACAGCACAAACTTTAAACGCAAATGTTGTACCTTATCGAAAGGTCTTTCAGGACACGTGAATGTTGTATACACAGGATGTAGCATTTAAGCGCCATTTGTGCTACACACCTGATCATGGTAATATGCAAGTTGTTAATCTTGAACATCCTTTATGGATTTTAATTCATGGGACGTTCGAATGGCCCAGGTCTATTGTCTATATAACCCGACTTGTACTAGCTACATGCAAACAAGTTGATATATTTACAGGACGACAATTGATTGCGTATAAATGATTACAATGTTATGACATTATTTCGCAAATGGAGATTAACATCATAATTTGAGATACGAACCAGATCAGAAAATCGTCGATTAAATCCCTTCCATATTCGAAATCCATAAAAGCCCAGTGGTTGAGTCATACCCGTTGTTTTCTTCGGTATTGTCGGTATTTGAATATCTTGTTGGATTCTTTCTGGAAAGACTCTGGACAATGGCCTGTCCATGAGTTTAAAAGTATGACTTTTCGGCCCAATGCTTGGTAAATAAATATTAAGAAGCCAATTGTTAATTAAATCAGTGGTTAATTTACGTTAAGATAGGGTTTGAATAACTACGTTTGCAGGTCGAATTAGGGTTTGTTATATTAGCAATGGAGACATAAGCTTACCAGATACAGATTGTTAAGATTACAGTTTAAATTCTGGCACTGTCTGCGCATGTGTATTATGTTAGAACGGCATTCCTTGTGTGACACAGTAGCATGGCAGACGTACAGTAAAGTAGTAGCAACATTTAGCATTTTATTTCATTTTTAGCTTTAATAAGCAAGCGACAGTTTGCACGTTTGAAAGAATACAAAATCTCGTGACGATTTAACAGACCCAGATAGCATACTCAGCGTCGGAGGAAGATTAAGGGCTGCAAACATGGAATTTAACCAGAAGCATCCTATGACATTACCACGACATAAATTGATGGACCTTATGATAAGGCATAAGCATTTGAAAAAATTACATGCGGGGAATCAGACTTTACTAGCTATCATTAGACGCGAGTTTTGGCCAATTAATGGCAAGAATGCAATAAAGGGGGGGTTTAAGATCATGTACGACATGTTTTCATGTCAATCCCCGAGGATATATTCCTAAGATGGGCGACTTACCAAAAAATCGCGTTACCCCTGCTCAACCGTTCTATAATACGGGTCTTGACTTTGCAGGTCCTTTCCTGATAAAGGAAGGTAAATTACGCAATCGCTCATTCATAATACAAAATCTCGATGATTTAGCACATATATTGTTATATTATAGGATTGCGTTAGATGCACTTGTAGCACCGCCTTTATGTACGATTTCTGCTTGGTTTTGAATTCGTCAAGTAGGTACACAAAAAAACAATTTTCTGGTATATATTATCAAAATATCTAGAATCGAACAAATACCGCCAACATCAAAACATGTATATCCTTAAAATTGGTATTAAAAGACAATAATACCTAATGAGACTAATTAGTAGCGCAACCCATCCAATTTGGACACGACGATGCGGGATGAATGAGCTGGCGCATTGTCGTGGTGGAAAAGCACTTTTTTTCCGCTGCAAACGAGGCCGTTTCTCTTTAATACTGAATCGAATCAGATCAATAAAGCTCTGTAGTATTGCCCCGTCATCGTCCTTCGCTTCTGCAGATAGTCGATGAGGATCACACCTTGGGAATCCCAAAGAAACGGTCGCCATGACCTTTCCCGTCGATGGAACGGCCTTTGGTTTCTTCGGAGCCGATTCGCCCGGAAAAATCCACTGCTCCCACTGTTCCTTGGTCTCCGGTATGTAGTGGTGGATCCAAATCTCATCCACGGTTACGAAAGGCATGAAGAAATCCCTTGAATTGGGGTACCCATCGCGCCGGAAGCTTTTTCTTACCTAAAATTTCATCTAGGATATGGAGTCGCCAAGTGACAGTCACAACCGGTACGAATCACGGGTGTGTTTTGAATCAGGTGCTGCAATCACCGAAACGAAGCTTCCGAAGATCATCATTAAAATTGAATATCAGTGATCGATTGCTCCGTCGAATGTACAAGAATATTGGTGGGTTCGCATACAAATACAGATACGGACAGCGTCTGAATGCAACAGTCGTGTGTTGGCTGCGGATTATGAGGACGCGATGATCTTGTGGAATATGTTTGGTTTTCTGATGAAAGCCATATTCATTTAAACGGTTTCTTAGATTCGAACGCCCCGGCATAATCTTCGAGCAACACCTTCATACTGACCGTGTTACCATTTGGTGTGTAGTTTCCGCACGTGGCATATTGGGTCCGTATTTCATTTAATGAGACGATGGAACGCCGTTAACCGTGAATCAGGAGCGCTACAGAGAAGAGGTTATCACACCATTTCTGCATGATCTTCAGCAATTTTGTCGTACCTGGAACCTACCACGTAATCAACAATGATTTAAGCATAACGGGGCAACCTGTCACACGACTAGGGAGTCTCTTCGAATGCTGCGCAATCATTTTGGAGATGTCCTTATTTCGCTTGGCACCGATTTCTCATACCCATCACACTCACTAGACCTAACACTACCTGATGTGTACATATGGGGAATGCTGAAGGAGGTTGTTTTCCATACCGATCCACCGTCTGACATTCTAGAATTGCGGATTAAAATTCAAGTTTTCTTTCACGACATGCAACAACCTGTGTTCACAGACATGTTTGCGAACCTTCCAGAACTCTACGAATACTGCTTGAAACTGAATGGAGGGCATCTGTCTTATCGGGAACGTCGTCGTAAATAATGTTTGCAACGTTATATAATGTAAAGTAAATACATGGATAATAAATAATATACGTTTCATAATTTTAGGTATAAGTTCTTAAGTTAATATCACCTTTAGAACGTCCTGTATACTTGAAAATGGTTTAAAATTAATAAAGGATGTTAAAGATGAACAACCTGCATTAATTGCGTTTCCACATTACTACATATAATCAGTTCTAGCATAAGAGGGTGGCGCTTAAATGCAACATCCTGTATATACCACATTTTTGTGTTCTGAAAGACCTTTCGATAAGGTATAATATTTGCATTTAAATTTTTTGTTCTACCTATTTTCGTTCCAGAAGTATCAAGACTCAACATACATACTCTACTTACCTATCAAGTTTCATTAAGATCTGAATTTGAGACGCGGGAACCTTTCCTTGTAAGTTGATTGGATTATAGGTTAATAATGATGGTTTCAAAGTGCTGGGGCTTGAAGTACGCATTTCATTTATGACGTCACAATGTTAAACTTTCCTGAAATAGCTTCTTATACCCACCGAAGTTATGCTTGAATTTACAGTATAAAACTAGTACTGCACCGTGGAAGTGAGTCGGTACCTATTCCTTTACAGTTGATTTCTCTTTATTAGCGCTTCCAATATTAGGCAGTTTGGTTCGGTAAATGCGCGAGGAGAAGCTGTAAGAATCAAATGGGAAAAGGAGGAAGGAAGAAAGAAAAAAGAAAAGCAAGAAAAGAACGTGGAATGATGATGATGGTGATGATGATGAACGAACGACGGCACCGAGAGAACATTTGTTTTTCCGAGAAAACTTGTTGCGCCCTAACAAATTGTCTATTTGGTTGTTTTAATCGGCCGATTGAGGCTTTTATCTCGGCCCGGTGTAAATAAACACGCGGCCGAGAGCGCGTCTCTCCAAAGGCAAAGGACTGATTATTTTTCGTGGTAAACACTCACTTGATCACTCAGCGCAATATAGCAGGCGTCAAAGGGGATCTGTAAATATTTTAATCTCTTTGTAAGGAGCGTAAACAGAACAGAATTCGGAGCATTATTTTTCTCTTCCTTTTACCCGCCTACTATCCTTCTTTCTCTATTCGATACTCTCTCTATACACGCTGTCGAATATCTAAACCGATGTAACACCCGCTTCTTAGCTGCCCGTTGCCAACAAATACGCGTGCAGTAACGAGGTTACGCGATATGTGTATTTATTCGATAACGTTTTTTTTTTTTTTGATTTATATTCGCGGAATAGGTGTCATAAAAGAAATACTAGAATCTGCACAAATTTTAATGTTTATTTTTCTTCGCGTACAGAAGAAAAAATCGGTAAAGCGAAAGAGATACGGCAAGGTATGGGAATAGGCGGGCCTCATTTTAAAAACATTTACGTAAATATTATGCGAAAGAATCGGATCTGTTTACTGTTTTAAGGAACTTTTACTTTTATCTTACTAATTGTATTTGAAATATTTCCAAGATGGTTAAAGCTTTGATTATACAGTGATACCTATAAAAGTGTGAAAAATTTGATTCGATCAGATTCTAAAATTTTCTTCTTTCTCACTGGGTTGACAATAAAGTAATTGCCGATTTTCTTATACAAATGAAACATGATTTTGTAATATAATTACTAAACTTTACTCCATAATATACGAGGTAAAGTCATTAAATAAGTCACTAACTGCTGTGGGGAAGTTGAAAATAGCAGTGAGCTATTTCCCTATCTATCCTGTAGGTGTCAGCACAATCCACTTTTATGATACTCGAGTGACACTTAAGTACCAAGACAACTGACCGAGGAATACAGAAGGATTCGAATGGACTTGCCTTTGCAACACCTCTCTCGGTACGCAAAGGTACGCTTAATAAGATTGTGGCTGGTGATGAGTTATGGGTACACCACTACCAACCCGAAACAAAGCGTACATCAATGCAATGGAAACATCCTTCTTCACCGTCAACAAAGGAATTCAAAATTGTGATCAGGTGGTAAGGTTAAGCTTACCGTATTGTGCGATTTTCATGGAGTTCTCCTAGCCCATTTCCAGAATAAAAATGAGAACGTGACTGCTGAATCATACTGCAATGAGAACGTCCTGCTGCATTATAATAATGTCAGGCCGCATTCGGCTCACTTAATCCAGGGAATTTAGAAAGAAACTTCTTAAACCTTCAACTTACAGTCTCGACAACCTAGCCCCAAGTGACTATCCTATGTTTGGTCTACTCAAAAAGCATCTTGGCGGCAAACATTTCAAGCGTGATAACTAGAGACTGGATTATATGCAAAGTGAAAAATTTCATTTAAATTATTTATTATATTTTATGTAAAGTTGATTAACGTGAATTAACTTTAATCGGTGTAATACATCTACATATAGACGTAAAATATAATAAATAATTTAAATTCAATTTTTGCACTTTGCATATAATCCAGTCTCTAGTGATAACGATGTTCAACAAGAGGTACCAACCGAAACACTTTTCTGCAGCAGGCATTGGAACATTAACAAAGCTATGGGATACATGGAAACTTTGTTGAAAAATAAAACTTGTTTCTGGTTAACTATTTCTCTAATTATTATAGTAATAGCTAGCTTTTTGTGACTTACTGACTGAGTTTTTCTCGTATTATCCAATTTGATCAATCACCTTTTGCCATCTTCTCAGCAAATTCATTATCCCATGCTCGTAGAACTTATCACCATCAGTCTTTATCAGCAAAAAACTGATCTAGCTGTAACTTCGCAGCTTTATCATCATTAATACCATTCAAGAAATTTTGCAAGGCTTTGAGCAAATAACAATCAGATGGCGCTGTCAGAGCTGTGCGGTGTCAACAATTTTTGCTCAGTGATCAATGATATGTGTGGCCTAGTGTTATCACGGTGGAATGTAACACCTTTACGATTCACTAACTCTGGCTGTTTTCCTTGAGTTGCAGAGCTTAATTTGTCCTATTCCCGACGATACATATCTGAATTAATCGTTTGGTTCATAGGAAGCAACTCAAAATACCCAATACCTTTGTAATTCGATCAAACCGACAGCATAATCTCCTTTTGATGTATTTACTATTACTACTTTGTGTAGTGTAGGGTTTACTACAACTACACAGTGAATTATACAACCATACAGCCCTTGCAATCGTGCACACCATCAACACTTATATTAACACTATCTCGGTAGGCAGGATTAGTTATACATTTTTTAGGTCCAATCAGAATAACTTCAGTCTTGGTGGCATTCAAACGTAGTGAATGTCTCATGGAAACAATCACCAATCGTTGAATATCTGAATTGAAACTACAACAAGTACCTTCTAACCATTCTGGCCCAAAGCAGTGATATAATTGCGTGTCATCAGCGTAAAAATGGCAATTACTGAATTTCACATGATTAAGAAAGGTACAAGAATAGATAGAATATAACAGTGGTAAACCGGATATAATTGGAGTAACTTCCTCCATTTAGGTAGCTAAGCATCAAATGCCTCGCATCATGCTCCAGACCGATATTATGCAAAATTGCTGACAATTCATGCTTAATTGTACCAAATGCCTGTGAGTAGTCAAGCAAACACATTATAGTCAACCATTACTATAACCGTATTTTGCAATATGTAGTATTGTTTTGTGTTCTGCTATAGTCAAAATCAAGTTAAAGTGGCAAGGATGTAAGCGTAGAACTTCATGACCTGAATAAATTGTCAATCATCAAATACGTTTTTTCATTCTTATCTTTCTTTTGACCAAATATAGTAATTCAATTTTAAACATAGCTTTTACGTATTGTATATTATTTTCCTCCAATACTGTAAGATTTCAGCCTTTGTAGCAGTAAGTAGTTTTTGCAGATTTGTTTCCTAGTACACTGTAATGTGGTTCATTATCAACTATTATAAGCGATGGTTGCTCTAGAAGTAGTATAAATGCACCGCCTGGAATTTTGTAGGGAAAATAACTATTGAATACATAGGCTTTCACGGCTGTAGTCAATAATAAACGAACGGTATCCGGAAGTGGACCGTGTCATGCTAAAATCTAAGAGAAAATGAAGTAAGAGTAAGAAGAAAAACAAAGAAATAAAAAAAAAGAAAAAAGTAAAGAAAGGTGAAAAAAGAGTAAGAGAAGGAAAGAGAGAAGGGGGACAGAAAAAAGAAAGAAAAAGAAGAAAAAAGAAAAGAAAAAAGCGGATTCAGAGATCCCGTCTTTCTCTTTCTCCATTTCTTTTCTTTTCTCTTCTTTTTCTTTTCTTTTCTCATCCTTTTTTGTCAACCTTCTCTCTTACTTTCTTTTCACTTTTTTTCTTTCTTTGTTTTTCCGTATCATGACACTGGCCAATCCCGGAAACAGTACGTTTATTACCGAAAACAACTCTTTTTAGAATCAGCATAGAAAATGACGTAGTAAATAATTTAGGTTTCTGGGTCGAAACCGCGTTGTAATTGCATGAATCCCAGGCAACTAGAAGCGAAAAGTCGGCATGGTTCCAACCCAGACATCTAAATTCTTTAAAAGAAAGAAATCCGGAACATCATAATAACGTATTTTTTCCAATATATACATCATTTGTTCATGAACATTTTTGACTTCCTTTAACATACCCGTGTTGTATAAAGTAAAATTATTTATCTAAAAGTAGAATGGTCATTTATTTTGTACATGACCTGTGGGTAAAGATTCACTGAAGCGATATTACATATTTTTCCTAATAGGATCTCGTCTGTTTTAATATTATAATTACTAACAAATACAAATGTTTTTCTCATTTAAAATTGAATCTTACAACAGATTTTTCAAGGTGACCTTAAACTTATGAGCAGTAGTGTACTTGTACTCCAGATTAATTTGTGCTAGGTTTTAAGAAACTTCGTGTAACTTTCTCATTATATTGCCAAATTAATTGGTATTGCTTTTTCTTGTGTCAATTCACATTTGTAAATTTAATAAATCTTCTGCGGAAAAGGTTCTGCAAATTTATACTGCAAAACCTTGGTTAACACCATAATCCATAATGTAACCGCACCGCCTATGTGTAAATTAATCAATCATCATTTTATCATATACATTAGATGCTGCTTGTATTTTCGGGAAATATTTGCACTTTCGACACTAGAAGCGGTCAAAATTTATAAGTATTTTGATATACATTTTCAGAAACAAATCCAATTAAACTCCAATAAACTTTTACTGTGGGAAACTCTTCACTTTCGATCAAAACCATGTTATTACAGCACCAAATTCCTTAAGACTCGAAAGAAAGAAAAAATCCAATAACTTCCATAATACATACTTCCAAACTCAAAACGAATTATTTTGCGATTACTTAAACATTCAATTGACCGTTTGATCGTCTCAACAATTTCGCAAGAGCTTAGTATCGGTGAGGGTCTTTACGAACAACACAGAACTCACAAGTATCTTGGAAAAAATCCACCCCAAAAGTCTATTAGACGGAATAAAACGCCTTTCCTTGTCGGATTCTATCATACCACTTATTTACTTCAAAAGAAGGAATTTAGCGTTCAACTTACGCGTACGTTATGTATGTACATATTGAAAAGTCAACTATTACGGTGTAAAAAGGGGGTGAACGGAAACAAAAATATCAAGCGAAATCAGAGAGGGAGACGATGAAGGAACAGCGTGATGACGACGATTATGATGGCTGGTTGTGTTTCGTTTTTAATATATTAAACACCCCTATGTACGCGATGCCGCTGTGTGCCGGTTGTGTGTAACGAGAGTCTCTCCCATGGATTAGGAAGACCGCAGGAGGTCCCCCTGCAATACGATCGTCGTCTGTAATTATTGTGTATTTATTTTGTTACATGTTTGTCGAACAATAGATGTTAACAACGAATATGTGATTAAGATATACTTTTCCTCTTAGTTCTTTATTTTTTTTTCCTCGTTGAAGCGACCGTCCAATTTTTTGGCATGTGTCTTCTATAATACCCTTCCATTATCTGCTTCAATGTATGGTCGATAGATATAGGACAAATTGAATTCGTATATGATGAAATATTTGGACAGTTTTGATGAAGTAATGGTAACACTACCTTCATAAAAGTAAATAGAAAACTATTTGTTAATTAATAATAATAACGATAATAATAATAATAATAATGTTTATTATCCAACAGTATAAGTACTAAATTAAGGAAATGTGCGGAAATACAACATACAATTGTAAAATATAAACAAAGGTTACACATGTAAATGCTCCAACAACACTACACTAGGGTCACAGAATAAAATAGACACCTACTAATTAAAAAAAAGATTCTATTCTCGTTATATATACAAAATATCTTAACATTTTTAAATTAGACTAATATTTTGTCGATCCACCTTTACTTGCGTGAAGCGCTGCGAGTCGTCGTGACATAGAATCTATTAAGTGATTAATGGTGTCTTCTGGAATATTTAACCACTCTTCTGTAATAGCTGCCACGAGTTATTCCTTATTGCTGGGTTTTCGGGGTCGTTTCGCCACATTTGTCTTCTGGATTATGTGCCAAACATTCTCTATCGGATTCATGTCTGGTCATTGGCCTGGCCATGGTAAAATCCGAATCCCCTGTTTCTCTTTCCATGTGGTTGTTGTTCTTGCTTTGTGGCAGGGTGCTCCATCCTCCATAAAAGTGGCGTCTTCTTTAGATAAAATGGCGTTGTTGAATATCGGTAGTAGTTCTTCTGTTAATATTCGGATATATTTTGCCACATTTATATTTCCGTCGCAGATTACTAATTGCGATCTTCCACCATACCACATCGCGCCCCACACCATGATGTTCACACCGCCGTATTTCACCGTCTGATGCAAAAATTTATCGTCCATTTGCTGTGACGAACATCTCCATACCCACATACGACCACTATCACTGAATTGGCAGTGTCTGCTTTCGTCTAAAAAAATGACCGACCGCCAAAACTCTGCGGGCTTCGTTCGCATTTCGATTGCGCAAGTCGTTCTTTGCCGCCCTTGTATACATCCCCACACTGTGGAGGTATCGCAGAACTGTGCGCTGACTTTTCTGTGAAGTTGCCGCAACCTCAGCTGTACTTTTTCGCGGTTCTCTTAACACTTCGCGCACAAGCGCCCTTTTACTTCTTTCAGAAGGTCCGGCACGACCTAGTCTCGGCTTTACTGTTGTTTTTTCCTTGCGTTTAAATTGTGTAATCACACGGTTAATTGTGGACAACGGAATATTTAAAAATTTACTTATTTCACGTTGCGAAGCGCCGCGTTCACTCTGGCCAACGATGCGACCCCGGGTGAAGTCGCTAATATCACTCGAACCTTGTAAGCGAGGCATAGTTGTAACGATACTAAACTATGACGAATTCCTTCCGATACATCTACCCCTATCCTAATGACAAGAGAAAGTTCTTAATTCGTTCTTAGAATTTAGCTGTTTACATATTTATACCGCTTTACCTGGTGTCTATTTTATTCTGTCACCCTAGTGTATTATATCAATAAATATCCTGGGCACCAACCCCAGACAAACACGAGTGCATCAACGAAGGCTGCCGATATTAACATCCACCAATCGCCTCAAAGAAGTATTAAATATGTGACAATTAGGATATATGCGATTATAGTTGTCACTAGTTTCGGCAGAGAAGGGCAAGTTTCAGTGCCGTGCGGATAACAACGTAGAGATTCTCTTGCGTTGATTTTTAGTATTAAAGTCGTCTTGGAAATGATTGGAAATATCATTCGGTGAGCCTTGAACCAAATCTAGGATGAGCGAAATTTTCAAGAATTTTCAAAGTTTCAAAATGGGTATGCAACTGAAGGTGTTGATGACTAGATTGTTGGAGAATTATCGATTATGGTGAAATACTTAATATTTTAAAATTAGAGAAGGATTTAGCAATGGTAATTATATTTTTGCACATTTTCAATGGCTTTTATATGAACATCATAATATGGACACCACACAATTGTGGGATACTCAAGTTTAAAACGCTCAAAAGAAAAAAAATAACGCTTTTAATGAGGATACGTCAGTAAGCATTCTGATGTTGGACAACAGAAAATCCATGGACTCTGTATCAGAAGAAACGATTTCCGTAACATAGTCAATAAAATCAAGTGGAGCATCAATTGTTACCCGAAGGTCTTTAATCCTACTGCAACCAGTTAGTAATCTAGTGTCGATTGAATAATTGAACAAAACAGTAACTACTTTACATTTTAATATATTAAAATGTACTCTATTTGAGATGCACCAACCTGACACCAATTTCAAGTTTCCTGCGGCTTCAGACAATCGATCAGATATCGTTGATGAATAAAATAAACAGTAAAGGGCCTAAATTGGAACCAAGCGGCACACCCGATGTAATTAATCCGTGTGCTGATTGGAAGCCACTGTAGGACACATAAAACCTGCGACCAATCAAGTACGTACTCGTTAGAGTGATAAGTGGATCACTAAAACCGAAAGTGCGTAATTTATGTGACAGTATACCGTAATCAATACGATCGAATGCCTTTGACATATCGGTGTAGATGCTGCCAACTTGACCCTGATTGTCCAACACCCGCGCAAGATATTGCACAAAATGTTCCAAATTACTAATAGTCCATTTGTCAACAATATTCACAATATATGTATGTTTATAGATTGCTATTTCAAAAACTTTCGAAATATTCGATAGTATTGGAATTGGTCTATAATTGCTGATGTCTGACCGTGCACCACTTTTAAATATAATTTAAAAGCATTAACAAAATACGCTGGCCTACAAAAAAGCTGATCCTCCTAAAATATTATATAATATCGCTTCAATGGCATGTTTCATGCATGTAAATACATAGCTCATCCGTTGCCTTTACTATTGATAAAGGAGAATTTGGCGACGAAAAATTGTTCGAACGCTTTCAAGTGTTTCCGTGTCCAAGAACACGTTGTTTGAAGTAAAATAACCACTCGAGTCCGTCTATTGTTTCCGGCACGGCCATAAGACTACTTGATTTCGTTTTCAGTTCCGTTCGCGACTTGCTTACGTTCTTTTCAGACCATTGTTTGTCAAACGTAACCGATTGTTTGAGCCACAGGAAGACGGTTATTCAAACGTCGTTTCAAGAAGCCACTCGTCGATCGCTGGTGGTGGATGATGCAGACCGCGCAACGTCATATATTTGTCGATATCCTCCGATCATTCGAGCCGAATATATACAGCATGTACATTTTAAAGTTGTATCAATATCGGAAGCGTCAACATTTTTTCTGAATCTTTGGAATTCCAATAATAGTACAACGACGGAAATTACAATTAAAGCTAGTTTCTAGATAATAAATTAAGCAGGAGCTATGGGTTCGAATCTTACCGGTTATCGTGATTTTTTTATGTCACGGATTAATTAATTTGAATTTGAAATTTATCATACGAGCAAGATATTTCTTAATATTACCAATGCCGATGTTTCTGCCACTGTTATAATAATAAAATCCTTATAGTAACGATAGTCAATTTCTTGATATGACATTTTCTTATGAGGTTATTTAAAAGGTAAAGTTTATCTTAATAGACCTAACATGATAGATAAACAGCAGAACTAAAGGGACGAAAGTTAGAAAGTTCGATTAATTATATCCGGTGTTATTTGCAATGTACAGCAGAAAGTTATTAATTAATTCGGACATTGTAATGTCGTAAATGAACATTTTGAACATCTACTTTAATTATTTGTTTATTTGCTGCTACTAACTTCTTTAACTTTTCTTTTCAACAGATTCCGAAAACGTCTTCTTGCAAAATGAAATTCAGTTTATTGTTGTCTCAACATTAGTTATGTATGCATATGTATACATAAATGTGTATTTTCATCTGTGTTAGATACATACAAATAGCATGAGGATGCAGTAAATGTATCTAACCAGATACGACAGCACTTAACGTATTAGACACTATACTTCGCAATGAATCCGTAGTTGAAAGTAATGAAAAGTTCCAAGATACAAGATCCAAGTTAGTGGAGGTGCCGACTGTGACTAGTCTGAGATTAGACTGAGACTTATCATTAGACGTTCAAAATTCATATGAAGTCACGGTAGTCATGCAATATATGGGCATAGTTCGTTTCACAACAGAGCGACACAATTAATAACGCACTTCCACCATAATTGATAGAATGTGGCTTTTCTTATGGAACTCTTGGTATATTTCTTAAGATTTTCAAAGATAATTTCATTTACAATGTGAAGTCTTAAATTCGTTACTGCTCTATGAAAAATAAATAATGAATAAATCAACGACCCGAAATTGTTAACCGAAATTAGTTCTATTGTCTCCTTTTGTTGGTATTTTTTTCTCGAAATTTATTTTTCATAATACGTCTGATAATCTTTAATTGGAAGCTTTTATTATTTTCTTATGAAGTAGTGAATATAAAGAAAATTTCGATGAGAGCGCAGGATTTGAATTGCCCGCCATGTTTGGTAGTCATAATGACACGTGATTATGACGTTAACAGATAGGATTGATTTATTATACCCAACATTGTTTACCGCAATTGTTCATAATGATCTCCATTTTGGTGCTATAAAACCTTGCGTACAAATTATACACCTCGTCCATCCAACATTTCAGACTGAATTACAGCAATTTACTCCCTGTATTTTAATACTTTGAACGTATTAGATCGTATTCTAAACACTAAAATTTTGAAACAACCGCAAAGTCAAAGATTGTGCGATCTGGGTGACCATGAATTTTCAAAATATCTACTTATAGTAGAATATTAAAATACAGCACTTGACAAGTTTTTAACTGGTCGGTAAATGTACAAGGATGTTCCATTCTGCATAAAAATTGTTTGAAAAAGTGTTTTGAATTGCGTTCTCGTTTTGCAATAGTGGAATTGTGTTTACCTTAACATTTGCAGATGTTGTTTACCAGTAACAGTAACACTTACGACATTGTCATTTTATATTTCCTCAAAAGAAAAACAAACAAACACAGACTATTGATAAAATTAGCTGTAAAACTGTAGTAAAGTATGAGTTTCTTATAGTCAAGACCTTCTTGAGTGATTGCATGTTGATTTTCTCTTAACCATATTCGATAATTTTGAGTATTGGCACCATCATTAAGAGAAAAGTGGATTTGTTCACAAAATATGAGACATCCATTCCATCTCAATCGAACCCATGAGTCGCAAAGAAACTAGAATACTTAATTTGCCTCCTTCAACTTTAACAGTCGTTGGTGTTTATGAGAATACGTTTCAGGACTTTGCTATTAATTTCAAGCAAAT
Source organism: Trypoxylus dichotomus (assembly GCA_023509865.1). Lineage (NCBI taxonomy): Eukaryota > Metazoa > Arthropoda > Insecta > Coleoptera > Scarabaeidae > Trypoxylus > Trypoxylus dichotomus. The sequence continues at coordinate 8,600,210 of CM042077.1, forward strand.
TAGTGTTGGCTATGTTTTGATCTTCCTTAATAAGAGCTTCTACAACCTGGGTATCATTAATTCTGCGTTTTTCTAATCTCGGTAGGTCAATTGCAGGTCCCGTTTTTTCAAATTCGCCAATCAAATTACAGTTCAGAAGAGGTTGTTCTCAAATCCATTTGAATTACGAAATTTTCGTCAATGAATGATGTAGTTTCTACCACATTTGTGAAAATATTGTACTGTACTATTTATTCTTGTTTGCATATCCATTTTTTAAAGTTTAACTCGTTTAAATTTATGTCAGGGTCAGTTTTATTTTGAAAATAAATCACTAAATTGCAACCGCTTTATTTTGACATTTATAGCAGTAGTTGTCAGAATGAAACTTTCTACTTTTCCAATTCCAAATTGCAATTATGTCTTCTTAAAGTAGTATAGGAACCTAACGTATATCCTTTACTTTGTGCCAACCAAATTTATTGGAAAGGTGGAGAGAGACTTAGCACATATTATGAAGACATATTTCACGGAATTGAGAGATGAGTTATTTTAAAAGTAATCGTTGTAAGTTAGAGGTCTTTTTATTCTTTCAATATTTTATAATGTTGTTATATATAAAAAGTAATATTCAATTGTTCTTCTGTTGATTGCATGTGAATTGACATGAAAAATACTTTTTTAATTTTTTTCTCCTTAAGGAAAGGATTTGTTTCTCTAAAAATAAAATTTAACATATAAAAAGGTGACCTTCATTTATCTCATTTATAATGTCTTTTAGAAACTCAAGCTGAAAAATTTGGTAACTAAAGCATAGGAAATAGCAACATTTTAATGGTATGTGTTTTATTTTTCAATATAACCTCATTCAAGATCAATACATTTATTTAGCCGATGCTTAAGTTTCTTTATGCCTCTATAGTACTCATTTACCTTGAGCTCCTCAAAATGGCGCAGCTATCAGCTCCTCATCCGAAGCAAATCTCATACTGCCGCGTTGTTTCTTAAGCTTGGGGAAGAGATGATAGTCCGACGGAGCTAAATACGGTGAATAAGGGGGATGCTCAAACGCTTCGAACTTTAATTTGGTCAATTTTGCTTCGACAATTCTGCTTTTGTGAATTTCCGCATTGTCTTGATGGAAAACTGGACTTTATTTTTGCTTTCTTCTGAGTCTTTCTTTTGGCGATAGCTGTCTTCAATCGATCCAAAAGTTTAGAATGCTATTGTCCAGTAATCGTTTGTGCCTTTGTAAGGTAATCGATAAACAAGATTCCCTTCAGATCCTACAAAACGGAAACCATCACCTTTCCTTCCGATAGAATGACTTTGGCCTTCTTTGGAGCCGGTTCACCACTTTTAGTCCACTGTTTTGATTACTGTTTACTTTCGGGTGTGTAGTAATTGATCCACGTTTCATCGCAAGTCACAAATTGGCGCAAGAAATCTGTTGGATTTTGTCGAAACCACTTCAAAATGGCTGTAGAACATTCCATGCATTTGAGTTTTTGCCGTGGTGTGAACAAACGCGGCACCCATCTTGCACACCGCTTAGACATGTCTGATTTAACATTTAAAATGTACGTCACCCCTTTCTCTGGAGATGCTTGTAGCCTTAGCAATATCTTTCAATGTTGATCGACGATCAGCTTCCACAAATTTCAAAACGTTTTGCACACTTTCCTCAGAAGTGGCTGTTGTTGGGCGTCCAGAACGGGGATCGTCATTTGTACTCATACGACCTTCTTTAAATTCATTCACCCATTAACAAACAGTCTTAAAAGAAGGAGCACACATTTACCATATCAGAATGAACTTCAATATTGTCAACAAACTACTTGACAAATCGACATGAAGTTTAGCACTACGTCATCGAAACATTAAGCTATAAAATAGCGTCGAAGACTGCTTCCACACAGAGCCACTTTATAATTAGTTGCCGACTTTTTTAGCTTACCCTCGCAACTACATTTTTAATAAAATATTCAATAATCTTTTCTATCTGAAGCCAACTTTTACAGCGGTCACTGTATATTCGGCCATCCATCTGGCGAAGGTTATTTAGATGTCAATCTTTTCGGACGCGAAGAGCAATACACACAAAAAGAAGACGAAAAGACGTATCTATTGTATTTATCGTGTTATGGCTAAATACCACATTAGTACCATCTTCATGGTCAATATATCTATTAGGTTGACGTTCCATTGTTGGTAACAGTGGTGTATCTGGCAGTGACGCGGCACGCCTACTTGAATAATAGTCTCCGTGGGACCATTAGGCGAGTCCCGGGACGCTGACGACCTGACGGTCATCGTATCGGAAAGCCAACGCTATGCTTTTCATTTTCAATAGGAGGGTGCTGGAAGAGTTGTGAATCCGTCGCAGATTTAGATCAGTATTGTCGCCTGTTTTTTGTGTGCGAGCACGGAATCATGTGTAATGTATGTAAAATAGGTGATATACCTCGTGTACCTGCCGTGCTTAGTCGCTGCATAGAGCGAATTGCACCATAAATTCGACAAATTGTATGTAGCTGTACACTCTTCTTAATTAAAAGTGACATAAAGGGTTTACGTATTTCGTTTGTTATCGCATCAAAGTGACACCTCAGTTAGTTTCGTTGAATGTTAATTTTAATTTAAATTATGAGCTTTTGCTTTTTTGAACATAGGGTGAGTGATATAATTGTTGGCTAAAAGCCAGTGATTGGCCATTTGTTTTATATAACATGATTTTAAGCTTTACGTTTATTTGTAGAATACCACTAGATGGCAGCATTGCTTTAATATACGATCAAGATTTCGTGTGTCTAAGTTCGTACAAACGTGTGCCAGCTGCATGTGTTATACAAGCTGATTCAAATTAAGTGCGCACCATTGCTATCTCTGTTATTACTATTTTCTGAAAGTAGGTTAAATTAGCAAAGTTATAGTGTTTTTAACGTTGATCAATATGCAGTATACTAAAAAATAATTGCACGACGCATGTTCGAGAAATTTTGAGGTTTATATTTTTTTTAAACACCTGTATATCTTAAAAAATGTTGAAGTTATGATGTAAAAGTTATCTTTCAATTCCGTTATATCAAGTCTCTTGGTGAGAAAATCAATTCTACGTATCAATAATACACTTCCTCTTCTACTACGATCCCTTAAACCAATGTTTCTATTACATTTTAAGACGTTGTAGCATGAGGAAAAATATTCGCGGGGTCAGCCGAGTTTCGCTTAAGGCCACAAAATAGTACTCACACAAACACTATACACGAACTCATTGGTCTTGTTCTTAATACTCCGAAACTCTTGATAGTATAAAGAAAAATGTAAGCTATTTTGTGGAATCAGTTTTTGCCTGTACATCACAGACAACAGAGGGAATTCCACTAATATATCTTATTTTCAAATTTTTTTCACAGTGACGTAAGCGAAAATTTAAGAATTCCTTACACTTTTTAAACAAATCTTTTTGAAACATTGTTTCGTCGACTTTTGTATATACTAGGGGCACGATAAGTTCAAATGCACGTCATTAACCCGACGTCATACATATAATCAAATGGCGTCATAAATATGGAATGCGACCACACAAATAAATTAAAAGTATTTTATATTAATACATAATTATAACATAATACTTAATAACTAAAGTAAATTTCAATGGATAACGCAACACACTATTTTTTACATACAAACGCTCGTTTTATCAAAGTTAAAAATGTAAAAGAAATAATTATTTACTTAATTATTATATTTTCCATGTCGCAGTGTTTTTACGTTGCTGTTATATTTGGTGAAATACAATGTTGTCGGTTGTCTTTGGTCCGGCCATTTTAAATGTTGACAGTTCGTAGACTAGGTTATATTAGTATGTTAGGTTAGGTTTGATAGCGAGTTTGTGTGTGTGTATCCTACAACATCGTAAAACCTGACGTCACGATTTATTGATGTCATTTTTGAATTCATCTACTGACTTTAACCGGGTTTTTTCCCTTAAAATAGCTCGAATAATAATAACAGAGAATTAAAGAAGAACACAAAATCAAATAGCCAATTATTTTTAATAATTAAACGTGCAAAATATTTAAACTCAATTATATTCTCGTATACTCCTTAATCAGTGTTAAAAACGCGATTACTTTGCTAATTTAACCCATTTTCTAGAAACACTAACAGAGGTAGCAATGGTACACACTTAATTTGAATCAACCTGTATAAACTAGAATAACTACTACGTGCATATTTATAAAAACTTATTTTGAATCCTAACACATTGTACATACACAGACATTGTTCGTTGCGCAAACAAGCCCTCGTAACTTAACAAGTCCGCCGTTGTCAAATAGGGACACAATGGTAGCGCTATGGCATCGACAGAGGGAGAGAACAGCAAATTGGCTTGATTTCAATTCTTGGTGCTGCTAGTGTCACTTTCTGCGCGAGTGTCACGCCTTCTATATTGCGGTTTGTCGACTGAAGCGAAACTGCCGACCATAACTGCTGACTTCGTGTCAATAATGGTATTCAAACTCGTCTGCTGATCTTATTATTATAAATAGAAGATATTTCGGTTGTACAACATCAGGGGGGTTTTACGCGGGGGAAATTTATCGCGTTGTGTTTAATGATCATAAATTTTATACGCCATTAAAAACAGTGAATCTAGTGTACACAATTCCTTCGCATACATTCTACGTCTTATTTCTTACATTAATTATATCTGATCATAAAGCAATATCATTTACATGATTATTTTGACACAGTTGGAAGTAATAAAAAGAAATAAAATGAAACGCATAACCGACCAGTTATAAATGAAAGGAACCTGTTTGTTTTATAGCCAATCTAACGTGTTAGAACATTTTATTATTTCTCATAAACTAACCTGATATTATTTATGATTCTGACAAGTATATTCCAATAAAAAAAAATACGATTATAGATTTTATATTCTGGACTTCGGGCACCTTAGTTTTCGTTGAGATACATTCTTGTTCTTTTCCGTAGAAAAAGAAAACCATGGTACATTTTTATAGGCTACACAATAATTGTTGTAATAACATCGTGTTCTTTTTCGCCCTAGTATATGCTTTTCCTATTCCTAAGATGTTCTAAAATTTAAAAGTTTACTATACGAGACATGTCTCAGAATTAATGAGAATTAATAATGAGAGTGATTAGTCAAAGAAATATAAAAAATATCAGTAGGACATATTAACTTACAACAAGTCGAAGTATTTGAAGGAGTCTTTGCAGATGATGCGGTGGTTGTGGTAAAAAGTGAAGAAGATTTACAAAAAAAATTAGAAATATGGAACTCCGCATTAGGAGAGAATAGAGAATAGGAAAAGAACCAGTGCAAATGAGAATTCAAGTGGAAGGGATGGAAATCGAACAAGTAAAAACGTTCCAATACCTAGGAGTGATATTCAACGGGGTTGGGACACCAGAGGCAGACATCGATAAAGGCATAGAGGAAACAACGAAATTATACTACGCTATGAATAGTAAATTTATAAACAAGAAAGAAATCCCTGGAAAAACGAAAATAAAAGTATATAAGTCTATTTATCGACCGATATTAACCTTTGGCTGGGAATGGTGGATACTAAACCAAAAACAAAGAAGTAAGGTACAAGCCATTGAAATTAAGTATCTGAGAATAGTTAGAGGGTCACGAAATACGATAGAATAAAAAACGTCGATATAAGCGAAGATTTAGAAATTTATTTAGTACTGGAATTTATTGAGCAGGGACAACTGGAATGGTGAAGGTATCTGCAAAGAATGGATAAAGAGACACAACCCAGAAGAATATACAAAGCAAATATTGCAAAATATAAGAGAAGAGGAAGATCAGGGCAATGTCATAGCGAAAATTTTGGGGAAAAGGTGTAAAACATGGACTGAAGCAGCGAAACTGGCAAAGGATAGGAAGCCGTGGAGGAAGTGGAAAGCTCTAAAAGAAATGACTTCCGACACTATTTATATGGTACATGGTGTAATCCAGTCTTCATAATTACCAGAGACAGAAGGTAGCTTAATTGTAAGAAAACGAATATTTGTGCGAGGATTTTGTTGTTGACATACCTCATTGCTATTAGATTTAACTTCTAATATAGATATTTCCTTTTGTAATCGCTTTAGTAAGTGATAGTAATTATTTTCAAATGTGACAAGTTCCAGCTCTTCAAGTTCACTATCTTCTAAAATTTCGATTTCACACTGTATGTCTTCAAATTGTTCGAAAAGACGTTTCAGTTTCTCTAGTCGATTATTAAGATCAAAAAACTCTGACACTGATCCAGGCGAATCTAAATGGGTGTTTGTTCTGGAGATAAATGCTTTAAACTTGCTCTTTTGGTTTTCAAAGTTTTGAGATCCATCTTCTCGTGAACAATTGTAAGGCGATTGCTGAGATGTATTGGAGAATATCGCTGATATCCGACTCGAAGCACCAACATGTTTTTAAAGAACAAGACACTGATTGATTTGTTGATGACTTGTTACATCAAACTCATGCACAAGTTCTGCTTTTCACCACCCACGGATCGTAATACCGTATACATAGTTGTTAATTTGATTGGCGACGGTTTGTATGAATAAGTTTCTGGATCCAACAATTTACACTGTTAATCATGGCACAGACTAATGCATTAGATCATATATGGTCAACAACCGGCACGCTGTAAGATTTGATCCGGCCCGCGAGATATTTTGAAAAACCCAATTAAAAGAAAATATTACACTACTTACTCATACTCACTCTAAATGAGGAAGATGAAGTGATATGAGATTTGTCGCGGCCCGCGAACGTATTTGCGTGCTAAAGTTGGCCCACAACATGTCAAAGGTTGCCCATACTTGCACTAGATAGTTTCAATACATTATATTAAAAACCTTACAAAATATAATAACATACATAAACTATAACTTTTAGATTTGAAAAAATATAATATTGACTATTGACTTGTGACAGATGTTAATCCTGTTAATATTGAATTTGTTAAATTGGTTAATGTCCGGACTCATGGGTTATTGGATTATGTATACACTAAGGTGACAGAATAAAATAGACACCTACTAATTAAAAAAAAGATTCTATTCTCGTTATATATACAAAATGTCCACCTTTACTTGCGTGAAGTGCTGCGAGTCGTCGTGGCATAGAATCTATTAAACGATTAATGGTGTCTTTTGGAATATTTAACCACTCTTCTGTAGCAGCTGCCACGAGTTCTTCCTTATTGCTGGGTTTTCGGAGTCGTTTCCCCATATTTGTCAGGATTATATGCCAAACATTCTCTATCGGATTCATGTCTGGTAATTGGCCTGGCCATGGTAAAATCCGAATCCCCTGTTTCTCTTTCCATTTGGTTGTTGTTCTTGCTTTGTGGCCGGGTGCTCCATCCTCCATAAAAGTGGCGTCTTCTTTAGATAAAAATGGCGTTGTCGAATATCGGTAGTAGTCCTTCTGTTAATATTTGGATATATTTTGCCGCATTTATATTTCCGTCGCAGATTACTAATTGCGATCTTCCACCATACCATATCGCGCCCCACACCATGATGTTCGCACCGCCGTATTTCACCGTCTGATGCAAAAATTTGTCGTCCAGTTGCTGTGACGAACGTCTCCATACCCACGTACGACCACTATCACTGAATTGGCAGTATCTGCTTTCGTCTGAAAAAATGACAGACCGCCAAAACTCTCCGGCCTTCGTTCGCATTTTGATTGCCCAAGCCATTCGGCGGCGTTTTTGAAACGCCGTAAGGAGAGGTTTTTTCTTTGCCACTCTTTTATACATCCCCACACTGTGGAGATATCGCAGAACGGTGCGCTAATTTTTCTGTGAAGTTGCCGTAAGCTCAGGTGTACTTTTTCGCGGTTCTCTTAACACTTCGCGCACAAGCACCCTTTTACTTCTTTCAGAAGGTCCGGCACGACTTGGTCTCGACTCCACTGTTGTTTTTTCCTTGCGTTTAAATTGTGTAATCACACGGTTAACTGTGGACAACGGAATATTTAAAAATTTACTTATTTCACGTTGCGAAGCGCCGCGTTCACTCTGGCCAACGATGCGACCCCGGGTGAAGTCGTTAATATCACTCGAACCTTGTAAGCGAGGCGTAGTTGTAACGATACTAAACTATGACGAATTCCTTCCGATACATCTACCCTTACCCTAATGACAAGAGAAAATTCTTAATTGGTTCTTAGAATTTAGCTGTTTACATATTTATACCGCTTTACCTGGTGTCTATTTTATTCTGTCACCCTAGTGTATATATATTAGTTTTAAAGTGTTTAATTCAATATATTTCCAATTTAATATTGTCCCCTTCCAAGTACATTTCGCTCAGCGTCTCCAGCGAGTTCTCCTTTCGTGGTAACAATTCTGCAAGGCTGTTTAGAACCTGCTTCGTGACTCTTTGGATGTTGTTTATTGTTCCCCCATGGGAACCTCTCAATTTCCTCTTAAGCGTTGAAAAAAGAAAATAATCACATGGACCCATGTCTGGACTGTAGGGCGGATCTGGGAGTACTGGAACCTTTTTCTTTGCCAAAAATTCTCTAACCGACAATAAGCTGTGACTGAGGGCATTATCCTGATGCAAGATCCACACGTACAACTCTTTCCCACAAACGTTCAAGGACTTCGCGATAAAAGGTTTGTTGATATTTCCATATTGAGCTTCTGTGCCTCTATGTTAAATGCCTGCAGCAACCGCTCAAGATCATCTTCACTATCTGCAAACAGCGTTGCATCATCTGCATAGCATAAGACCTTTATAAGTTTGTCCCCCATTCTGTAACCATGATTCACCCATCGTCTATTATCTTGTCTATTATTAGGTTGAAGAGTAGTGTTGATGTTTACATCGTCAGCTGAAATCGCACTTGTCTTGATTACGATGTTGTTGCCTGTGTTAAGCTGTCTAATTGTTTCTACAATGTTTGGGTGGATTCCCCTGTACTCCAGCTCATCCATAACGTCCTATAAAATACACATACGCTGGTTTATCATATTCGATGGCCTTCTCTATCACTTGCCTAACAACCATGGAACGATTTTTCCTGAAACCTTGTTGTTCTTCGCTCAATGCGGTATGGCACAAAATCTACTCATCTAGTGCGCGAGTAAACAGTTTCATGGAGGTGTTCAGAAAGACTATTCCCGGATAATTCGCAAGATCTGATATGTTTTCCTTTTTAAATAGTGATATATTAATAAAACTAATCATTCTCAGTAATTCTGACACATACTTAGTATACCAAGTATGTGTCAGAATTGCTCAGCATAATTGTGGCCTAGATGTTTAAAATTGCAGTATTTCGTTCTTCATCAACGATCATTTAATTTCTTAAGCAACAGAATTTATTTTTGTTTTTTCTTATTAATAAAATTTATGCCACTCTTTTAATGGCTTGTTTGTAAAAAAATTTGTCAGGAAAGGTATTAAAATTTTTATGGTACAATTTAGACAATTAAATGATTTGTTTAGATAAAGAACAATCAGAAATTGACGATGATGTCATTATTTGAAAACCAAAAATAGCGAAAATTTAAAATTGATACAAGAATGCATATTTTTATAAATAAAATTGATAATAAACAGATACTTTCAGATTTAATGCATTTTTCCCATAACTTTGCAACGCACAGTATATGGCGGTCTATTTTATTATACATGTACGTTTCCTAAGCATAACTTAAAAAAAAATATTGTCAATATATTAGTGCCATAGCAGGCAACACTTATACACCAATACCTATAATTTATTATTTCTAAAATAAAGTTGTTATGGAGAGCAAATAAAACAATTTTTTGTATGAAATATTTGTTATTCTACAATTGGAATGCACCCAATTAAGTATTTTATGTCGTTAACGCTTTATAGGACACTTTTAAACGTTTCCATTCCTCGTAGACAAATCATTTTGTGCAATAATTCTGTCCAAATTTTCGTACTATATTCATACGGGAAACGTGTTATACCGCAGACCAGTTCACATTAAGCCTGCAAAAACGAGTGCGCACTCATTGATGATACATTTTGAAAGCGATCGGACATTCCCGAAGTCCGGATTCATACACGTCTTGTTAGTATGTGTATGAATACCAGATTAGATTAATGATGGCGAATCGACGGCGTTCTTTGTTATGTTCGATGAGTGCCAATAGATATGTATCTTAACCGATTTCCGATATTAGAATACACTGGCACAATTATTAAATGTATTGTTTGCGATATCAACATTTTACCGTACAGTATTTTTGTGTGTAAAACACATGGTAATAGCAAAGAACACCGGTTAAATGCGCAAGGTTATGTACCATATTATAAATTTCTATATGATTTTATTTGTACATTGAGTATCCACAAAATATTATAGACAATGAAAAATTTCGGAAACTTTTCTTTAGGCTTTTCATCGGGTGAAAAACACGATTACAAATCAAATAAAAGCAGAGTTAAAAGATCAAAGAAATATGGCTGACGGTAGATGAAACAACAAATGCAGTTGAGCTTCTTGTTCCTTCTTGCCCAACTTGTAATGTTAGTTATGGATAGGGGGTTCGAGTATGGTGCAAGTTGGAAAGTTACTAAAGCAATCTTATCCTCAATTGCTTCGTGTAACCTGTTTGCCCCATGCATGTCGTCTTGTAGCTGAATTTATTAGAAACTGTTATTCAAAAGTAGATCAATTTACAGTTTCAAGCAAAAAAGTTTTTATGAAATCTCTAAAACTCATTAGTGAGTTTTAACAGGCTTGTCCAAGCATTCCCCAGCCAACGCAATTGGTATTGACGAGATGGGAAACGTGGCTTAATCCTGTTTTATATTACGAGAAATTTTTACACATTACTAAACCTTGTATCTTAAATTTAAATACGTAAGTAGGCCAAGTAATTTCAGTAAGTAAGCGGCTGGTTTCAGATATCGAAATCCATCGAAGATAATACATCACCTCAAAATCTCGTTAGAAAATCTAACAGATAGTATAGGAAGATTAACAACCGATAAATTGTAGCGGTTATAAATAAGAATCCCGATTTTCCAACTATAGTGCATATACACAAAGGTTTAACTGAAAACTAAGGATGAATATGATACGAACGATCCTTTTAAATTCTCGAAATTCACATAATTAGACGTACAACGCTCCTTTTCCAAATACACCAACATATTTTCATTTCGCCCTAGGAGTATGACCGAGTCATCACTGGAATGTAGGCTAATGACACAATACTACAGTGAATTTTTGTATCACCCTACATCAACAACACAATCAAATAAAAAAACTAAAATAGTACGTAATTACATTCATTATTTTTAATGTTGGTAGTAACCGAGCTGTACGCTAATGAGAAACCACCCGTTTCTGCAGCCTTAGTTTGCATTGCACATCAGCACATCAGAACTCTACCAGATTCCCGACATCAGACTTGTACCTCGATGCATATTCCTACATACAACGCTGTACGGAATTATCGAAAAGAATAACCACAATGAAACATCGCGTCACGGTTCCAATAAACTACAATGCGACAGGCCGTATTCGTCGTAAAACCAACCCCAGTACAAACCGAGAATATGACCGCTCAATCAACCCGGGCAACTAACAAATAAACATGTTAGAGTCGTCGTCGTAACTACAGACCGCACACCCCGTATAATGACGGAAAGGGCATCGCGATTTTGAACCGTAAACCGTATCCGCGCAAAGACCCTTTGCCGAAACTCCGTGTGCACAGATTAACACGCATGTTTAATAAATAGCCGGATTTGGCAGCTGTGTGTTCGAGTACCGAAAAGACCTTTATCCCAAACGGCCAACTCGATTGCTGGTCGACGTTGAGGATTTAGCAGCGCGAATGGGGGACTGCAGTGAAAACCTGGACGACAATCGTGATTGTTGTGACACAATAGCGCAAACAAATTGTAATAATATCGATGCGCTTTTGCGGCTTGTATAAATATAGTAACAATGCGTCGGTTTTGATTAGATCCTTATTGTAAAGAGCGGTTTATGAAGCTATTGTTTTTTTTTTGGCATATTTTTGGAACGCTTCTTAAAATATCGTCACTTTCAAGCAAAAATTATGTTCCACTTCCAACGAAATTTCTTTTAATCGTTTAGTTACACACAGAGGGAAAACGTTATTAACTCAAACAAATATGCATTCAGCCAAAGAAAAGAAGAATTGTTTCAATGACGGCAAAGATATATTTGTTTGATTCAAAGATATAATTTATTTGAAGTAATTTATTTGGTTTAAACATATAATCTTTTTAAGCAAATAACCCGATTGCTTTCATATTAAAATATATTTGTTTGACTTTAAGAAATATATATTTGATTGAAAACTGTATATGCATTGGTTTAACAAAATATGTCTTTGGTGCAAAGTCTGTAGTACTGTTGGTATTACTATTTCACTGCTGGTTGCTAGGATAGACGCTCTTTTGTAAATAATTATAGTTACCACAGTAGTGTTTGTTCTCGTATGCTGAATTTTTGGTGCTGCCCTTGTATTTTAATGTTTGAAGATGTAGTAGGACTTATTTTTTAAATTTTTATAAAATTAAAAATTCCTCATCTTAATTCATTACAGAGTATATCGGTAAAATTAATCAACTACAAAAGATGAAGTAACCATCCATATGGGCAATTGGGGTAAAAATGTGTTAAAAATACACAACTTTTTCAAAAATAATTTTATTACTTATACTTTTACTTACAAAATTTAAATTTAAATTTTATTGATTTTTCTGAAATGGTACTGGAGCTATTACGAAATCAATTCTTTTAAAGTCGAAGCTAATACACTTTGTTTCAGTTATACTACACTAGGGTGACAGAATAAAATAGACACCAGGTAAAGCGGTATAAATATGTAAATAGCTAAATTCCAAGAACGAATTAAGAACTTTCTCTTTTCATTAGGATAGGGGGTAGATGTATCGGAAGGAATTCGTCATAATTTAGTATCGTTACAACTATGCCTCGCTTACAAAGTTCGAGTGATATTAGCGACTTCACCCGGCGTCGCATCGTTGGCGAGAGTGAACGCGGCGCTTCACAACGTGAAATAAGTAAATTTTCAAATATTCCGTTGTCCACAGTTAACCGTGTGATTACACAATTTAAACGCAAGGAAAAAACAACAGTGGCGCCGAGACCAGGTCGCGCCGGACCTTCCGAAAGAAGTAAAAGGTGCTTGTGCGCGAAGTGTTAAGAGAAACGCGAAAAAGTACAGCTGAGCTTGCGACAACTTCACAGAAAAGTCAGCGCACCGTTCTGCGATACCTCCACAGTGTGGGGATGTATAAAAGGGTGACAAAGAAAAAACCTCTCCTTACGGCGTTTCAAAAACGGCGCCGAATGGCTTGGGCAATCGAAATGCGAACGAAGCCCGAAGAGTTTTGGCGGTCTGTCATTTGTTCAGACGAAAGCAGATACTGCCAATTCAGTGATAGTGGTCGTACGTTCGTCACAGCAACTGGACGACAAATTTTCGCATCAGACGGTAAAATACGGCGGTGTGAACTTCATGGTGTGGGGCGCGATATGGTATGGTGGAAGATCGCAATTAGTAATCTGCGACGGAAATATAAATGCGGCAAGATATATCCAAATATTAACAGAAGGACTACTGCCGATATTCGACAACGCCATTTTATCTAAAGAAGACGCCACTTTTATGGAGGATGGAGCACCCTGCCACAAAGCAAGAACAACAACCACATGGAAAGAGGAACAGGATTCGGATTTTACCATGGCCAGGCCAATCACCAGACATGAATCCGATAGAGAATGTTTGGCACATAATCCAGACAAATATGGCGAAACGACCCGAAAACCCAGCAATAAGGAAGAACTCGTGGCAGCTGTTATAGAAGGGTGGTTAAATATTCCAGAAGACACCATTAATCGTTTAATAGATTCTATGCCACGACGACTCGCACCACTTCACGCAAGTAAAGGTGGATCGACAAAATATTAGTCTAATTTAAAAATTTAAAAATATTTTGTATACATAACGAGAATAGAATCTCTTTTTTTAATTAGTAGTTATTCTGTCACCCTAGTGTATATGTGGATAGATAACATACCAAAATAATGTTATCTTCAGCATCCGATTATAATAAACAATTTTTTTTTAATATTTCAAGGTTATCGCTTGCACCGTTAATAAATAAACCTGGCTTATGCTTAGCTTGACTCCTTTCAACACATTTTAATAAAATACCCTCAGCTGTAATATTCATTGACAAAGTTGTTTTGAAATGTATACGCTGTAATGTTATCTGGTTAGAATACGTAGTACCTGTTCGAATTAGTTTTGTTTTATTTTTGTAATGTATTTCAAGAATAGTAGATATTAACATGTTTAATTTACTTCTCCTAATATTTTCAGTTTCTTACCAAATTATATACCACTGCATTATCTTCCTTGTGCGTCACTGTACTTCACGCGAGCCTCATTTAATTGCTCATCTTGAATTAAATGGTTTGGTACGAAATTTGATCCTATAAAATGACAAGTAGAACTTCCCGGGTCGCAACTTCAACGAATTAGTATTTTTTGCAACAGGTATGGCAATCTTGGTTTCTATAGCATATATGACAATTCGGTATCCTGCAGGGACACGTATAAATTTTCTAAAGCTCTCGGAAAACATGATTACCCTAGTTCGTAGAAATTATTCATAAATGCGTCGAAAACCACCCTGAAAATAGTTTTATTACATATCGGACGGTTTTACCCTTCCACTTGAATAAGTTATGGTGTTTCTATGCAAGAAACTCGCGAATACTTTAAAATTTTATTAGAGAAAGCCGAAAATGTTAGAGATAATTTTAAAGTTATTGTCCTTATTTTGAGCATCTAATCAGGTTATACAAAATAGTTTTGCTTTTTATGTTTTGTTATGACAGTCGAGAACACCATTTCATTAAGTCGGGCGAAGGAATCTTATTCCAGGAAAGGCCAATGCACGATATCAGTCATTAATACAAAAAGTAAAAATAATAATACCACCTCTACAAATACGATTGGGGTTTATGAAAAACTTTGAAAAGATATTGAAGGGCTAAGGTGTTTGTTTTCAATAGTAATAGGCAAAGAGAGATTGTATTTTTGTTGGACTCGAACATGTGAACCAATAAGTGATAGAATATCTGAAACCAAATTAACAGCGCAGGAAAAGCAGCGTGGGTGTGTCTGGTGTAAATTTCTTCGATCAGGGAATTACATTATTTAATATCTCTTTATTTTTTTGCTTTATGTTGGAACATCATACGTTCCTGTTCCTGCCTTTAGTTCATGATAACATCGACTGCAAATGTTATTTTGGAATTGCGTCTGGGTTAAATGGCTAGATTTCTGTAGAAAAGAAGCCACTGTTACTGAGGTGTCGCAGACTTTGCTGAAATCGTGTAGACCGATGACCAAGATTTTCACTAATATACTGGATTGGTTCGATCAATGTGGTAGCAGTTCATCGTACTCTAGTAAACCCATGTTGCTGAATAGTGTAAAGTGTAAAACCTCTCATAAAGGAGTTGCTCGGAAACTTTAGCACAATTAAACAGAATACCAATTGGTCTATAATTATAAATATCAGTTACACCACTTTTTTGAAAATTAGCGTAATCCTGCTAATTTCCAAGATCCTGAAAAGGAAGGTGTGCGGATGGTCATATTAAACAAGCTTAGTTTTACGACATTGGCTTTTACGACAAAATGAAGAATAACCAACCCAAGAGTAGTCAGCTATATGTCAATGAAACTTAATATTTTTAATTTTTATTCATCTTTGATCCATAAATCACCAGGGGCTCCCTCGGTTTGCGCCAAGACGTCGTAGAAAAGTAAACAGAGGCGCCTCGAGAAAAAACCTCTACACGTAAAATTGGGTCTCATGAAAAACTTTGTCAAGGTATCGAAACCCTAAGGTGATTGTATTAGTACCTTTGAGAAAAGATCCTAAAAATAACAGAATGCAAAATAAAAGATGGTATTTTTGTTGGACTTAAATACTAGAAATAGTAAGTAATAGAACATCTGAAATCAAATTAACAGCGCTAGAAAAAGCAACGCGGACATGCATGGTATAAGTTTTTAGAAAATTTAAAGGTGCTACCAGGGTAAATGGAATCCTATTATGTTACCAAACTGCAATTAGAGTTTAAGAAGAAATCGAAACGCAATTGAACCTAATTTGATCATCTATCTTTTATTAATTATCATAAATGCTTTTGTTTTCTATTAAAATTACTAGACGTCATTTCAAGACAAAACCAAAAGCTCAAATTTATTGGTCGGTGTTATTACAGCCTTGGGATCCCATCTCAAAAATATTATGTATTCATCAACACTTTAATATATCCACATAAGTCATGTAATAGAATACCTAAACGGTACCGAATCAACAGAAAGACGATTGCAATATACTCGTTACGAATTTGGGAAATTTCTCCCACCCCAATAAAACCTTCCAAACTATTCAGTTATATCAATAAATACATTATTGAGATGTCGTTGCCGGACGAGTGCACCATCAATTTATCTACACAACACGTGCGCATTTGCATCTTCCCTTTTGTATGGTCCCTTTGCGTACTTTAATTTCGTAAAAATACTCGCGCTATCGCACGTTCCTATCGACGTAAAGTACGCGCTAGAGGGCGCTAGTTAAATGTTTATTATTAAAACGTAGCACGTGGCCGACGGAACGTTCCTCGTACTTCACGAAAGAGATCGGCCCGCAATGATGAGCACGCGAAGACGTGACCAGACAATAGCGAACTGTCCGTGTGGGGCGCTAAGAGTCGGACGATTAGATACATTGTAGAACGAAGCTGTGTTCGTGGATGGAAACGTTATGTATTTGATGATAAACAAAGAGTTACCGCGTCAGGGATTTTGCGAAATGAAAACAAAGATGAATAAGAAATGTTTGGTTTGATATACCTTGTTTAAGTTGCGTTAGGTCACGTCAGGTCATATAACATCATATCACATCACGTCTCATTACTTAAATTGTGCCCAAGATTTCGAGAAAAATTAAGTAAGTATATTCTAAAAGATAACAAATTTCCGTTGTGATTGTGGCAACAAGAACCATCTTAACACATGGGTCCTGGGCCTAACAAAGAAAACACGTTTTTTTTGGTTCAAAATTAGCTTTATTCATCAACGTAATCTTCATCAAGAGTAACGCAATCATTCCAGCGCCGCTCAAACATTTCAATACCACTTTTGTAGAACGATTTATTTTTTGCCTCAAAATAGGCCTCAGTTTCAGCGATAACCTCTTCATTCGCGCGAAATTTCTTACCGGCGAGCATTTATTCGAGGTCTGCGAACAGCCAGTAGTCGCTGGGAGCAAAATCTGGCGAATACGCTGGATGTGGGAGCAATTCGAAGTTCAATTCATGTAGTTTTGCCATAGTTTTGATTGACTTGTGACACGGTGCGTTGTCTTGCTGAAACAACATTTTTTTCTTTGCCATATGCGGTCGTTTCTTTGCAATTTCGGCTTTCAAACGCTCCAATAACGCTATATAATATTCACTGTTGATGGTATTTCCTTTCTCAAGATAGTCGATGAATATTACACCACGCACATCCCAAAATACCGAGGCCATAACCTTTCCAGCCGATTGTTGTGCTTTCGGGCGCTTTGGACGAGGTTCACCAGTTGCCGTCCGCTTAGATGATGATCGTTTTGATACCGGAGTGAAGTGATGGATCCATGTTTCATCCATTGTCACATATCGACGTTAAAATTTCGGTTTATTACGTTTAAACATGGCCAAACACTGCTCAGAATCATCAACACGTTCTTGTTTTTAGTCAACATTGAGCAAACGCGGCACTCACTTTGAACAGAGCTTTCTCATAGTCAAATGCTCATGCAATATAAAGCCAATACGTTCTTTTGATATCTTTACGATGTCACCTAACTCACGCAACTTCACTTTTCGATCATTCAAAACGATTTTATGGATTTTTTTATGTTTTCTGGTGTTGCCGCCTGATTTGAACGTGCACTGCGTTCTGCATCATCGGTGTCTCTGCGACCACGTTTGAAGTCAGCAAACCAACGTTTTATTGTTGTTTCTGATGGAGCGAAGTCCCCATAACACTTTTCAAGCCATTGCTTCGCTTGAACGGTATTTTTTCCCATCAAGAAGCAGTGTAAAATTAAAACACGAAATTGTTTTTGATCCATTGTTTTGAAAATAACAAAAGTAGCGTGACTCTTAGCACAATAACTCACAAACTAATGAATAGAATATCATGAAATTTTAACAGCTGTCTATTGAAGGTTAGTGCTAACTGAGAGAAAGGTGACTGCAATAAAACTAGCGTCATCTATGTGTTAAGCCCGGGACTTTTCACCCCATGTGTTATTTTTGATATATATTTCCCATTTTTTAAAGACCAATATTTCAATAATTGAAGACCTTGATGCAATATTATAGGTGGGAAGCACAAAAAATAATTTCTTGGCAAAAAGATTTACTGACGTAATAAATAATGAACATAACAAAAACAGCTGCGAAACATTATTATGCAATATTATCATACATTGAAACAAAAAATAACTTTGGACATAGTTAACCCATTGACTAAGTCATCAACAAAGACAAATTCGAGATCGACCTTATTCTTAAAATAGTAGAGGAAGGTGTTCATAACAAGTTCTACCACAGATGAGCTAATTGCTATTTATTTGTTTATAAAATTCATTGCTAAAACAATATTGGTGAATAAGTTTTAGGGAAATTCGCAGACAATTTACTAACAATTGTCATTAATAATGGGGAGTGCTAAGGGGAGCAAAATGTTGGTGTACAGAGGGACTACATCGAAAGAAGCCAATACATAAATTTTCGGCAACCTGAACTTATTAATCGCTGTGACATAAGAACTAATTTTAAGATATTAGCTATAAATTTGACTACCTTTTGTATAATTGTTGCCACAAGAGATTATAGGATGTAAAGAATGATTTGTTTTATAAACTTTGATCAACCGATAGTATTTCGCTTCTATTCAGTGTGAGGGCGGATATTGCATGAATGAAAAGAACTCCAGAAGTTAGATGCCTCTTCGTTTATTTTGAATGGTTTTCCGCAATCGTTGTAAAGTCTGACAATAAACAGCCGCATTGATCGTAGTCCCAAGTGCCATAAATTCAACAAGCAAAACACCGTTTTGATCCCAAAACACTATAGCCATAACTTTCCTGTTGTTGAATGTTTGTTTGAACGTTTTCAGTTCGTTCGGTTAATTTGAGTGCATCCACTGTTGTGACTTGGCTCATTCTTCGATGAATTTTAGCTACAGTATTCTCTTCTGCTCAAAGGAATCGAATTACACTACGCAACTCGCACTTTGTGGAAGAATCAATTGCAGCACCCAAGTATATGTGCCTGCCACTCAGCCGAAAATGGCTTAATGACGTTGCGAGTGGCAGATATTACAATGGAGAAAATGCGGAAGTTAAAAGAAAACAGCCCTCGTACTAACATTTATCTTTTTAAATGAAATTGGTAAATTAAATTTAGGATCCAAGGATAAAAATAAAATATATTACTGAGCAAAGGGGCAGGGAGTTATCCTATTAACTATCCAGTTTTCTGATCGTTGAACTACTAAAATATCAAAATAGATACCATTAAATACATTCGGTAACTCAGTTTCGTAGATTATGCGATTAGCAGGAACAAATCCCAACAATTCCTATCCATAATCATACATTACACGTTGCATCTACTATTTAAGAATTTCTACATTCTTGAAGACGTATTTCTTAGATTATATGACCAATTACTTAATAATACTATATTAATTGATTATAAAAATATATATTAGTTCTTCCACTCTGGCCACACTGTTCTTCAGACAAATTAATAACGACAAACGTTATCCCATAACTTGAAAGTTTCCTAATGGAATACAACTTGAAGGTGAGAGTCTATGAACATTTTAAAAATATGCTTTTAAGAAATTCTTCAGTAAAACTTCTTCACTACATTGTTGAATTAATTAATCTTGTTTTTCTAGACGAATTAAACCCTTTTTTCCCAACCACCAACAAACCCATAAAAATTACCAGCTTATTGTCACCTCTCCGGCGGACAAGTTGACGAATGTTTTGCTAAAATAAATAAGCACCAACGAGCATAGAAACGTTTCGCGCCACAGATATTTCACAAAGGTAACGATGCGCATTGTTCACGGGATGTCAAACAGCCCCGAAAAGTTTATTTACAGATATTTTGGGGAGACTGATTCGCCCCAGAATAAAATATTCCATAAATCATATTTAAGTTCCATTGTAATGGATGTGTCGGTGTAACGGTTAAATTGGGCCATCACGGTACGCTCGCCATCTCCACACCTTTCTTTCTCCCTCTAGCACGAAACGCTTTGTTAAATCGTACGGACGGTATTGCATACATTCTTCGCCTTCTGCGTGATATATTTTATTCATATTTTCGGGTAGCCAGTCGTGTGGAAGATGTTAGTTCTTAAAGCTTTTTTCCACTGTGGTTCTGTCAACAACGTCTGTGGTCCGGAACAATGATGCGGCCAGGGGGGTACTCCTCTTACTTCTCTTTTCATTTTCGGCGTTTTGGATGCGATAGCAGAAGGCATTATGGTTGTTGACTCTGTATTCTGTGTAGTTATTTTTTTAGATTCGTTTTTTTCTCACGTGTTCTTTTAATTGCACATTGATGTGTGTACGCATTCGGGTATCTTGTTGGCTTAAAATTTGTATAATTATCCCCTAGATGTATTCAAAAAATTGTTCAAATTTTAAAGATACCAAACACTATCTCTCAAATCAATAGGCACACTAGACATACTGGAAACATTTTTTGAGTCTATTATTTCAAATGGTGTCCGTGTATTTTAAGCTCATATTTTTTAAAATTTTGCTTTTGTAACCCAAAATTTAATCAAAGGAAGCTAGTGTAGAAACGGAATTACTGGACATAAATATTTCTTATTAATGAAATCATGTTCATTCGAAAATTTTGTTGTATACTGTAAATGCTAAATTAGATAGTAAGCAGTGGGATTACATCCGCACACCATTAGAAATAGTGGAAAGCTTTGCTGGTTTTACATAGACTTAAAAAATTTATTAGAATAAAATGTATACAAATATTATATATTAAATCCACTCGCTCAATAAATTTCTGAAACAACTCTTTTGTTTTAATTATTTAATTTAAGTAAATAAACGATTTATTTCATTACACCATACATTACACGACATCTTACTCTACATATACATGGCTACCAACTGTCTTTTACATTCAGGATAATGAATTTATTGTGAAATCAATTAAAGGTTACACAAACAATTAGACATGTGTATATTGAGATATATGCATATACAATTATTAACAAACGAAATGATATATATATAATGATAATTTGATGTTACAATTAATTAAACAATTGATATTTGAAATGAGATTAAAACGTACAAATATGTAGTTAAGAACATCGCAAGTCACAATTTCATTTGCTTGCATGCGTATAAAAATATTTAATTTATAAATTGTTTATTCCTTTATTACTAACAGTACAATAAACCACATTTCTTGGAAATATATCATTCAGAGAGTGGGGAGTGTTATATTTGAGTTAAGGTAACCCCATTGGTCTCAAATCGGGGCTACATGCTATCTTACTGACCATCTTACTCCTCAGAGTAGGATATTCGCTTTGATTAATATGTAAAAGTTCATTAAACCGGAAGACGCAAATTTTTTTTTCATCCTATTGTCGCAAGAGAACTCCATTAGACTTTCTTCTTCTTACGAAGTGAATTCTGGCGGAGCTTGAGTACATAAAAGATTCACGCAAATTTCTCGGTATTGGTTGGCTCAATGCATTTTGGAGTGAGTTTTGAGAAATGCTCCTTGAAGAGACACAGCAACTCCTGTGAAACAACGACTTTATTACAAGCCACGCATGTGTGCAATTCAGGCAAACAATGTTGACAGTCATCCTCATTGATTCTTATCAACAACTGTAAATTTTTCCGAAACGTCGCAACCTTCTCCGAAAGTTTCAAAATGTGCATGTTATTGCCTTGCAGAAACAGATTCAAGGCATTCAGCTCGTACAAATATCTTAGCTTCAGAAAGAAAATCTAATTCAGTCAACAATCTCAGTACCTTCCTCTTGTAGAAAAGTGTAAATTTCCTAGCGTAGCTCGAAGGCGTGGGATAAAACGTTGCCATGTGAAGGCCGTCGTAAACTGCAGTAAGAGAATGTTCTAGGTCTTTCTAGAAAGTTCTAGAAGATACGGGAGTAATCTACTCTAGATTTTCTAGAAAGTTCCATTAACTTCGAAGCTGTTTCGAAATGTTCATTCTAGAGGTGCCCCTGTTTACTTTCCACGGCATCACGGCCTGGTGTACACTCAGGAGGAATAAAAATTGTTTAAATGCTATATGCAGACTTGTAAGATTTATGGATCAAGTTAAGTTATAAAGAAAAATTAGAAATATTAAGTTTCGTTGATATATAACTGACTGCTCTTGGATTGGTTATTCTTCATTTTGTTGTGGTAAAAGCCAATATCGTAAAACTAAGCTTGTGTAATTTGGCCGGGTGTCTTCCTTTTCAACTCCATGGAAGTTAGTAGGATTACGCTAATTTTCGAAAAGGGTAGCGAAACTAATATTTATAATTATAGACCAATTAGTGTTCTGTTTAATGTGCTAAAATTTTCAGGCAACTTCTTCATGAGTGGCTTTACACTTCACAATATTGATCATCATTGGTTTACTGACGGACGATCAGTTACTACCAATTTGTTCGAAGTAACCCGGTATATTAACGAGCATTTTGATAAATGACTTTAAATGGATTTCATTCAACCCAGATGCAATTCCAGAAATAGCATTTCCACCCAGTCGTGTCACGATTCAAAACCAAGAAGAGGTAATGTGATGTCCCACATAATCCAAAGTTAAATACAAGAAATAAAGAGACATTATACAATGTAATTTTGTCATCTTTTAACAAAATACAAAACGCTGTTGACGATTATCTTGACCTACAGACATTAGTAGCTTAAAGTGTTCCTTTAATTTATACGATTCTAATAGTGATGAAAATATTGACTAATTCTACGAAAATCAGTGTTTTTTTCAGACATGCTCGGCACCCTAAACGAACAAGGGATGACACCTAAGTTTCATAAAACGAATAAATTTTAAGAAAATCGTTCTTGCAAACCACATACCTGTACATGTGTTTAAATTTAAGAAAACAAGAGAAGAAGAATCTTGGTTTTGTAAGGTATGTAACGAAGACCAAATTGCGGACATGAAATTATGTTCCGCTCGCTGGGTGTCCCAAAAGTGTTTTCCAGTTTGTTTGGTTCACTGCAAGAACACAACTGTTGAGTGGGGAGGAGGGGGAATACCAATCGTTTTCACCTTAATGGCCATGCAAATAGGTAGAACAACAGAAGCGTGAGAGGCCATTTCACTCGCCAAAAA
This sequence comes from Trypoxylus dichotomus, assembly GCA_023509865.1. NCBI lineage: Eukaryota > Metazoa > Arthropoda > Insecta > Coleoptera > Scarabaeidae > Trypoxylus > Trypoxylus dichotomus. The sequence continues at coordinate 8,623,750 of CM042077.1, forward strand.
TTACCGTTTGAGCTGCAATGTCGGCGCAAGGAATTATTATATAGAAGCCCATACTACTTTTTTGAACAGTAACTGTCAATTCCTGCCAACCTTGTAAGATGTTAATGGTATTAATTTGAACAGTTGGTTCCAATATAGACCGACATATCACACGTATAACGTGTCCTTACCAGTTGTTCGTGCAATTTTCCAAGGAAAATCGATATTCAGATGCAGCGACATAAACTGGCCTGCACGAAGCCCCATCACATTAACTTGCCTTTTATTGAAGCTTTTCACCATTTTTTTTAATAGTTCTCAGTAGTCTCATATTTTAGTTCGGTTGTTGTTGTGTTTAATAAATTTGTAGCTTCATACTGTGAGGTTTATCTTAAGAGTTGTTTTAATTTCTGTGCCAGATTTATGGCATTACATACATATTCCAATGAGGACGCCATGACCAAATACTAGACTTGTAAGAGTGCCATGGACTGATAAAGTTTGGGATCAATTTTCTTTTAAATAATACCTAATTATATGTTCAACTAAAAGAAGAAGGAAAATATTGGGGGAAAAAACCAAAATGAGAATTTATAAAGCAATAATACAACCAACAATCTTGTACGCGGCAGAAACAATGCTAATAAAAAACAAGCAAGAGAAAGATAATACTAGGCTCGATAAAACTGACAATAACGAACGCAGGCGTAGAACAAATTGTGAGGTAGCAAATGAGTTGGGGGTATGGGCGTGGTCAGAAGAATAAAGCAACAAAAACCAAGATGTTTGGGATGTGTGTGGAGAGATGGGAAGAAAACTACAATCTATAGTATCCTGGAGTGGCAACCGGGGCGAAGAAAAAGACGAGGATGATCCAGAACTACTTGGCTGCAGGAGGTGAAGGCGGACTTTGGTAGAGCTGGCATCTACAGATGGCAAGAGACGACCAAAGACAACAAATGGAGAGACCTATGCAAGAAGATATAAGACAAAGAGAATGGAGATTGATCTACCCTGCAGATCTTTTTTAGATCTGGAAAGCTTTAGAAGCGGCGATACCCCAATGGGGTGACTGGCCATTATATTATATATATATGCTCAACTTCCTTAGAAAGTTTACTATCCTTAGCACTAAGATAGCACTTTCTACAAATCTGATTCATTGAAATTTAATATCTTGAATTAGTAAGTTGTGTCCTCCAGTTTCCGGATGCGTAATCCCGATTAAAAGCTCCTAATTATATCGCAATAAAACTCGATAAACAAGATTAATTTTACGACGTCGACTTTTACAACAACAAAACGAAGAACGACCAAACCGAGAGCCATCAACTATCAATAAAACTTAACGTTTCTGATTTCGTAATTAAATCTATTCGTAATTCTACAATACAATACCCATCTTACGAACATCAGGTAAATATTTTTTCTTACTAAATCCGATACCATCCATTCCAGTACCACGTTTAATTATCCCTAAAGCGCCGCGTTTCGTAATATTTAATGGCCGTACAAGTCGGCATTAATTACACAAGCTGGATATATGTATGTGTGTATGTAGGTAACTGCATAGTCGAAGGCATCGATCCTAGGACGTTCGATAGTTCTTTTTTCAAACAATCGTAAAAATATCGGTCCACCTTTACGGGTGATTATAAAATAAGATTTAGTAAGATTTTACGATGACTGAAATGCCGTTTTAATAATTTCTTAGACGTTTTATTGAGACGTATCGTCCGTCCACGCATCTATACAGTGTTATTTAAATCTTTCTAAGATGTCGTTGTTAAATCTTTCAGAAGATCTTTCGTCTTTTTTCAATCTACACCACTCATAATGTACAGTAATCGCATTTAGAAATGTACAAACACTAAAATGCAATTTAAGGTATTTTTCCCAGAAAGTTCCGTCGCCGTAAGTAAGTTATACGACAGCGTTCTAAAATGTTTCTGCAATCGGCAAGAGATGGCGCACTTTTTTATGGCAACTGTTAAAATTTCAGACGCCTACTGCAAACAGTTGTTGCTCAAGAGTGTGTTTTGTGTAGCAACTCAGACGGTTTCGCAAAAATGAACAAAATCGAATTTCGTGCAGTGATAAACCACTTCTGGATGGCTGGGAAAACTCCCACGGAAATTCGAAATATTTTACTAGAGGTTCATGGCGCATATACTCTATCATTTTCGATCATCGGCTTCTAGGTGAGCGAGTGAAAACGTGACCGCACAAGCACAAGGATGCCTGAAAACCGCTACCAGCGATGAAATGGCCGAGAGGATTCGTGATGTCGTATTAGCCGATCGCCGATTGAAGCTGAAAGAGATAGCAGAGACAATAGGTATCTCGGAAGAACGCGTTGGCCATGTCCTACACGAAATTCTGGGTATGAAAGAGCTATCGGCGCGATGGATACCGCGTTTGCTCACACCGGAGTAAAAAACGAAATCGGGTGACCGCTTCGGAGGAGTGTCTGGTGAGGATCCAACGCAATCCAAGGGATTTCCTCATGCGTTTGGTAATCTTGGGACACTTGGATCCACTACTACATACCGGAGACCAAGGAACAGTCGAAGCAGTCGACTTTTCCGGGTGAATCGGCTTCGAAAAAAGGAAGGACCGTTCCATCGGCCGGAAAGGTCATGGTGACCATTTATTGGGATTCCCAAGGTGTGATCATCACTGATTATCTGTAGAAGGAAAGGACGATCACGGAGCAGCGATTTATTGACCGATGCAGTATTGAAGCAAAAAAAGTGCTTTTCCACTACCACAACACGTCGACTCATTCATCACATATCGCCGTATCCAAATTGAATGGGTTGCGCTACGAGTTAGTCTCTCATTGTACATATTCACCGGACCTAGCCCCCAGCAACTTTTTCCTATTCCCAAACCTGAGAAAATCACTGGGAGATTTGCCTGAAATGAGGAGGTCATCGCCGCTACAGACGGCTATTTTGTAAACTTAGAAATATTCTACTTTTCCGACAGCTTGAAGAGAGTGGAGCGCCGTTTGAGAAAGTCTATTGATCTTCGAGGAGACTACACCGAAAAATAAAAATAATAAAACCACACCAATACCGTGTTATTCTTGTCGATTCCGGAAACATTTCAGGTCGCCCTCGTACGCTACAATAAAATTAAATAGAGCAATTTAACGCTGAAGATTGTACATTGGTTCTAAGAATGATGAGAATTCTGAAGCCCTTTAAAGGGACCGCAAAGAGATTCGGTTCATCAAATACGTTTGTATCGTATGCCCCTACATGTGCCAGCACTGAGACAAAATATTTCACGAAACTCTCCTACTCTCTGAAGTTGATCAAGTTTGATTATGCAACATTAGAATTTCTCAATAAATTCTTTATCCAATGTACGATTCTCAGTAACCAAAACATCAACACAAAATAGCTTACTGACATCACCTCCCCATCCCATTTCCAATTATACAATTTAAATGCATTCAAAGCCACAAAGCGTACTTTCAAAAATAAGAACTACCGCTTTGGGTTTGGTAATTGTACAAGATTTAACCCTACAACTTTTAATCTGTTTTTGGTGCTTCAATCATGCGTTAGTAACGATCTACAAGAAGTAGATGTCACCCAATAGACATAATACGTCCCGAATGTACACTTTCAAGATCTACCCCACGCAGTATAAGCGATGCTTGACCGTTGTAATCTGTTTATCCGTTCTAGGGAAATTCCTGTTAATCGCGGTAAACGTTAGGACAGTTCGTTTGAAAACTGAATACGTATTTACCGGGCATCTGAGGGTTTATGAGGGGATCCGCTTAATTTCGATACGGAATTTCATGTTTTGTGAATCGTATTTAGAACTTGAACGGAATAGTGTTACTAGAAGATGAAATTGAATAACCTCCTTTAATTTACTTTAGATAACGTGAACAAATAAAGATGTAGAGATAAATGCATGCTCATCATGGCTGGTCATTTCAAGTCCTAATACATTGATGAGTTTCCAACAATCTCCTTAATATTTTGGTGTCATCACTGGTGGTTTAATAAGTTAAAAATTTCCGTAACCGGTAGGATTTGAACCTACTGTTCGCTACACTGGTGTGTTAAGCCATTACACAACGGAACCATTAGAACAAATTGCTTCTTAAATCGTCATTTTATTTCGCTAAATTTCGATTGGCAGGTTTAACACTTGGATGGTATAGTGTCCCGATATCAAGGCAGATGCGATATTTTAATATCAATGTCAAATTGCATTAGCAATTAAATGATTTAGACAAAGTTTTAATTAACAAACATTTTCACAATTCAATTCTCAGTAAAGACCCAAGAGAACTTATTCTAAATGATTTAATTATCAAGATGGTTTAAGGCGGTACATAAAGATATCTTTACCTACACGATAATTAATAATGTTCAACTTATTAGAAATTATACCATAATTGATTGAATCTAAATCGAAATTTTACAGCTACTTAAAATTTCCTTAGAATGAAGTTTCTTAAACCTTAGCAATTTGGCTTATAACTTGCCCTTGGGCCTAACTATGGGTTTCCTTCTATCCTTAGTACTACAAGATATTCAGGTCATGTATTGTTATAAAGCTGTTATGTTAAGATGTACATGTTATGTTACGTACATATTTTAGAAGTATGTATCCCTTACATACCATGTTGATTTAGCAGACCTGTTGTGATTTGTACGTTAAAATTCTCAAACAATTGCTGAAACCGTGGAGGGGGGCGGTCAACTGGATGTTATTTATACTGATTTTTCCCGTGCTTTTGACCTGATTGATCATCATAAGTTGTTGGAGAAGCTGAGTTTTTTCGGTGTCAGCAGGAATTTCCTAAGATTAATTAGATCATATCTTCTAAACAGACTTAATTACGTTTATTTTAATGGATTTAAATCTCGAACTTTTTACTCCACCACTGGAGTGCCTCAAGGATCGAACCTAGGCCCGCTCCTCTTTAATATACATATATCGACGATTTTTTAAAGTCCATTAACTGCCCTTTATTAGCCTATACTGATGATATTAAAATCTACCACGCCGTTAACTCCTTCAATTCTGCAGCGTAATTAAGACTTGATTCATACCTGGTGTCTGCATAATAAATTAAAATTAAATGTAGATAAGTGTTTCTTCATGTCTTTTACAAAAAGGGTGTGTAGAATCGATTCTCTGTATTGTATTAACAATATTAATATTGCTCGTCAATCTTCTATTAAAGATTTAGGTGTGATATATGATGAAAAGTTTACCTTCTCTAACCACGTCTTAGACGTCGCGGCAGCCGCTTCTAAATTATTAGGATTTATTTTTCGCACTTGTAAGGATTTTACTAATCTTGATGCATTAAAGATTCTTTTCTTTGCTTACGTGGTTTCCAAGCTCGAACATGCATCCGTAGCTTATAATTTCTTCTTTTGCGAAAGTTTTTGAAGTCTTAATTTATAAACGTCTTTCTTATGGCTTCAAATCATCTCTCTCTCAATCTCAGTATGATTTTTTGACAAGTAGATCTACTGTAACTAACTTGGCATAGATTTCACAAACAATTGCTGAAACTGTGGATGTGGGTGGTCAATTGGACGTTATTTATACTGATTTTTCCCGTGCTTTCGACCTGATTGATCATCATAAGTTGTTGGAGAAGCTGAGTTTTTTCGGTGTCAGCAGAAATTTCCAAAGATCGATTCCATCATATGCGATATATGATAAATTATTAATAAAGTTAGGAACACTGTCGGTAGACTTGCTGTTGAAGATAACAATTATGTTAGGAGCAAAATATGGCGTAGGAAAGTTAGCTGATTAGTCTTTTACTTCTAATCAATTAGAATAATTCACTGATTTGTTTATTCTCAAAAATAGACAGATTAGTAGATTGAAACAGCGATTCATTTCGGCGTCGATTTCTGGTACTGTCAGTCATATTTTAGATGAGTTCGATTTTTCGCAAAAAACAAGGGAAATTTCGATCATCTTGGATTTGCTTCAAGGCTCAGCGAATGCTATCTCCGTAATCATATAGCATACAATTCTAAAACCAAAATTGGCACAAAGGTCTAATCTAGACCGTATTCGTTTCTACAGATTTGAAAACGCGTGAACAGTGTAATAACTACAGCTAAATCCTTCTCTAATTTTAGAATATTAAGTATTTCGCCACTTTGACGTGTTTTAGATGATATTTGTATTGCTTTCTTGATGTTTTTGGTAAACGTTTCTTTTCTAAACATATTTTTCTTGTATTAAAACTGCAATATCACTAAATAAATTGTGTATACGTAGCTCACGTGTAATTATAAAACTCCACAACCACGTTTAATAACAAGAAAATAAATAGTATCTCAGAACAAGAATATAATTATTGACAAATTTTCAACTAAAATATACTATAGTAAATAAACAAAAGTTTGTTCCTGTTATTCTAACAGGGATGATAACATAACAGTTTTTACAGGGTTACAGGAACTATTAAAAAATCACATATAAACATCGTTATAATTCAACATGTTTGAAAATAACATGCACGTTGTCCTATATAACGGAAAGGATTCATAGTTGGCCTGATTATTCATGATTTTGAATCCAAATACATTTTGTGAAACAGACCTTCGGAAAGAATTACATAAACCTATGTGTGTGTCTTACTTGCTTCGATGATTTATATAATTTAAGATATTATTTAAATAACTATTGTTATAACTCGAATAAAAACTCAAATTTAGCTAGTAAATCTTAGAAAATTGCAATGACAGAGTGTAATAGAAGAAGGACCAATACTTCTAAAACAAATTCCCACACAACGTACAGATTTGTATCCAATTTTTACCGATGGTGTCTGTATTCGCATCCCACAACGTTTCGGCTTGAAAGAAAATTAAAGAACATAAAAGATTAAAATGTTCGAAGTCGAATATAACCCCGGTCTTTACCGCTTGTCACATATATTTGTCCTCTCTCTTTTAACGAACGTTCTATACTCCGTAATCCCCGTAACGAATGCGAAATGTCACCGCTGCGTAGACCAACTAAATGACTTTATTTGTTGCGGACACCTTTGACCAGAACCGACACCGCGCATTTGCGTTGCGATCGTCATACTGAACTCAAAAGACTACCAGCCTTACCGGTGTATTCAGGAATGAATTCAATTCATTCCAGAGAATTTGGTTTTATTTTAAAATGTTTCGTTTCTAAATGATTTTGATGGTAATGAACAACGTTTCAATTAAATCTAATTCAAGGCAGCACTGAAACAAGAAGGATTTGCTTGCTACATCTTTTTCTTAATCTTAAATTGAAGAAAAGTTACTGTAAATTTACACTTGCAATATTAAGTGGTTGATCACGTAATTGAAGAAATAGGTGCCTACAAATGACATGTCGCTCGAATTTTTATATTATAAACTGTAATTCGTTGATATTTTGTGTTTACTAGTGAATTTCTGCTACTACAATTTTAGTTTAATGAGTAGGTTCCTTGATTTAAAGTTTTCAATAAATACAGTCACTCAGTGAAAATAATGCAGTACTACTCATCTTTTTTAACTTTCAAAAATAATTAATTCGTTATTATTGTAGGTGCGTCATTTTCACTACGATGTTGAATACGTAACCTCTGTAATATTGTCTGGTTAGAATTCGTAATAACTTGCCGGATTACGTTTGTTTTGTTTTTGTAATGTATTTGAAGAATAGTAAATATAATATATTTAATTTACTTTTCCCAAATATTTACTTTTCCTAACCCTTAACAAATTATATACCACTGCATCATTTTCACTGTGAGTCACTGAGTGGAGTCACTGTGGAGTTTTGTTGGGTATCAGATTTACCATTCAATGACAACACTCGAATTTTACAGTTGTATCAGATGCTATACTCCATTCACGTTAAGAATGCAGACTTGGTATAGATAGGCCTTAAAATACGGGTTTGCCATTGGCTAATGGGTGAGGCATATTCACACAGGAGAAATTGATGTAATTCCTTCATATGACATTTCTGTCAGTTGTCAAATTTTTCGTGTCATTGTTTCCTGCAGTTTTTCATTGTACTTTTTATCTATAAACAAGTTGTGCCAAAAATAATTCTTTCAGAGTTCTTTTATCTCATCATTTCATAATTCAAGGTACTATACAATCGATTATATAAACAAAATAATTTCTACTTTACTATTACGATTACAGCTTTGATTTGGTATGGCTGAAGAAGCAGTAGTAGATGCAGTTGCAGGACCATCGAAGAACCCTTAAGGAAGCATATTGGCAGTAGACAGAAGCTAAATTGAAGATATGGTTGAAGAATTTATTATAACTACAGATTCTGATTTTGCCGAATAAATTAATAAAATGTGTATACACCTAAAATACTCTGATTGCTCATTTATATCTTCATGCATTCCATACATTTAGTTAAGGTATTTTATACAATGAAGTAATTTTAAAAGAACATGAGTACAAATTTATTGTATCAAACATGTTATCGAAGAAGAGAGTATGATGTATTAACTGGGTAATATTGTTGAAAATATATTCGAAGAATTTATGATCTTCGTCAGACCACCATTATCAGAATCTGATTCAAATATCTGTTAATATCATTTGCATAATAAACTGAAATTATTTATTCACCTTTTTCACTCTACCCCTTGATTTATAAATCAAATTCATATGTTTATTGCATTTGTTATTGTATAAATAAAATGCTAGCAGTAAAGAAATCTTTTTTATTAAATTTATTCCAGATATGAAGAGAAGAAAACTATAAATTTGTAATATGTGCAGTTAAGAGATTGTTATAATTCATTAGTATACTTTCTTTTTTATTGTACTCATTGATATGCATGCAATTATTTATTGACTGTACTATCATTGAAAATGTACATTGGTTTTACTGCAGCCGGCATACAGTAGATAAGTATACTTGGAGTGCTGTTTTCTTTTTCACCGAGCAGCTCTTCCAATCTCATCAGTGACAATAACCAAATTCTATGCAAGATTTAAGGATATTGTGTGTTGCCATGTACTCTGAAGCCACTCGATGGACTTAGATACAATCCCATTGAGCCCATTATGTATTGTTCATAATCTTGTATTTATTGAATTGCTTACTTTGAACCATACCATTGAAATTGATGGAGATTACCAACGGAGAGATTTACTTCATGTCAAATGTCTTGGTATAACACTGTGTATATAACCATTCATGTCGAAGTTATATTTTCGATTGAAGATTATCCATGGCAATATTGTTATTTTAAAACTTGTAGTATGGCATATATGTTCTCTTCAATTAACCCCAAATGCAGTCACATTCACTTTCTAACATAATTAAATAAGCTCCAACTATTTTGGTAAATGAAACAACCGAGGATACTTTTATATTGCAATTGATGTTACTTTTACTTTATTATTGCGGTATTATTTTACCAGGTTATATAACCATAATGTATTGCACATAAAATATAAAAAACTTTGCTATTTGTTATACAAAATTTTGATAACCAAACTTTGGTGTTTACGATGTTGTCACTTGACAGTTTCATCGGTTAAATTTCCCCAGTGTAATACAGCCGCCGATCGTAGCGCTACCTACTACATTCTTAACGTGAATGAAGTGTAGTTTCATCCCAGTTATATCCCAGCGTTCAACTGTTACTAATCCAGCTTGCTTTATATAATATGCGTCTAATGCAATAGATTTCAAAAAGTGTTTGATCAGATAGATCATTAGATTCTTATTCGTCCAAATTTTCAAGACCATTGCTCTCTTTCTTATAATCCTACCGGACCAATAGAGAATTCCAAGTATGCTGTATAAACGTGCCATCCAAGCAGCTTCTTATACCGCAAGGATCTAATCTCGCACCTCCAACATTCTCTAATACACACTTTTCATAAGCGATATTGCTGGTTCTATTAAATATGAAACGCTATTTTTAAGCTTCCAATGCAGACTGCGTACTGCTTTTGAGAGATACCGATTACGCCTCTACTTGGTGTAAAGTTAACAAATTGCCTCTAAATATATCTAAATGCAGTACTATGATATCTACTAAGTGACAGTAAGCTATCTATCATTATAGTTATAACGTTGAAGGAATACCACTATAAGCCTCAACATTAGTCAAGGATTTGGATGTTTGTGATATCATTTCATCTTTTTCTAATCACATAATTTAGTGAGATAAACTGTGGATTTATCTATCGTAATTGTAGGGGCTTCCACATTATACAGGCTCTATTTTTATTGAGGCTGTGCAGAGAAGATTTCCCTATTTTCTATCAGAAGGATCTTATCCATGCAGAGGCTGTGAACATAATGTTCTGTTGCAGAAATTAAATTCTGTTTCTTTTTATACTAGGAGAATGTTTTTATTCTATTTTGTACATAACAAGATTCACTGTCCCTGGCTCTTAAATAAGTGTAATTTTCTTATTCGCGGAATTAACTCCAGGTTGTCATTTATTCTCTATTGCGATTGCATTCGGACAAATGCCCTCGTACGCTCTCCAATATGTTTTGTGTAACGCTGACCCATTTAAATTTATTATCGATGCGGTCTTTCTTTATCTAGTCTCTTCTTAGTATTTCTCAATTTTTCATTAGCAATTTTAGTGTTTGTTCAACACTTTTCCTTTATATTTGTTTGTTCAATTTACTTTATTTTCTTTTTATAATTTGCTTGCAGATCTTTATTGTATGCATCTGGAAATAGACTCTTATAAAACACTTCCTGGGTCACTCATTGAAGTTCACAGACAGACTGTACTTTCTTTGAGAATGATGATATAATTATAATTTTTGTAATGTAGAAGTGAAGGAATAAATTGGATATAACCAAGTACAAAATCGATAGTAGTGTGTAATAACATTCGTGGTATTAGTAATGCTTTTTCAAGCCCAATGAATTTGTCCAATATCTTTTGATTTCAAACAATTGAGATTTATGATTTTTGTTTATGTAGGTCTTTACGTTATTCTCTAGGATTAATCTCAATTCTTAAATAGTCAAACGTAAACATTATGTTCTATGCATGCTCTTATTTATACTGATCACTCTTTGTATTGTTATTAAGTTTAGCTTGTGAAAACACACTGTAAACTGAAGAAAGTTAAGTTATAGTTTGATCAAGTATTCTCTCTGAAATCAACATAAATTTACTTGTACCCTCAAAAGTTTCTCATATTTTTAAGAGAAAGCCAGCATCTGCATGAAGAATCCAGATAGCTGGTAACACTATCTCCTTTAGTAAAGAATTTATCCTTTAATGCTTTAAATCGAAGGTAATTATGGTAATAAAAAGAATAATAATGACCAGAAAAATAGGGGAAGTAAATAGTACTAATGTAATTGGTATACACACTATTTAAACCCAATATAACCAGTTTTCATACCATTTCTTCTCCGTATTCATCTCCGCATCAACATCCATAGATTTACATAACTTTCAACCGGAATTTTCACAGCAATAAAGGCGCCATTAATTATAATATAATCCGAGCGATTATGGTATAAATATTTTAGCGGTGTAAAAAAAAATTCCAACCAGCACCAACCATGCCAGAACATCGATAAATAATTCATAACATCGGTGGCCATATTCAAGTCTCTTATCCGGTAGAAACCACCCTTTTTTCTCACCCCATCGCGGCAAATAATCGACAAGAATAAGAGGGCCATACATAACCGTTTAACTTAATAGGAGGGTTGTGAGGAAGGAAACTGTTGTTGAACTCTCACCAGATGTAAAAACGAATATATACGAGGAAGAGGAGCTTTTATATGGTACGCCATAGTGTTTACTAGTTATGAAAGTCGCATCTATATGCAGAATTTAATCATATATGTATACGCTTAATGTATGTTGGATGTAAAGCTTAGGGGTTGAGATATTGTATGCCCTACATTGACGCAAGTTAATGGTAGGCAATAAAAATGTAAGGAGTTGTGTGTGGATACGGTATGGATTAAAACTGGTATCTTTTTCTTTAGATATTGACAATAATGTTAGTTGTATTATGTAAACAAGAAGGGATTTTTGTTCAACACCTTTTTTACAACTCCATCTCGTTGTTAGTGACAGTCGCAATGTCAGTTACAATTACCAGTATTCTTAGAGAGCTTTTTAAAATTGCATTACAACAAAAACTTCAAACTGGTTTGTATTCGGTCAATAAAAATATTATTTCTTTCAGTGATCTTCATCACAAAGAAAAAAAAGTTCTTTGATTTTATGAAAATTTAAAGAATGAGTAAGTCCTATTTTACATCATTAAAAAATAAGGGCAGCATATGAGAACAAATATTTACGGTGGTAGTAATAATTATTAACAAAAGAAAGAAAGCATCCATCCTAGCAACCACCAAAGTACTACATACTTTGAATCAAAGAGACATTTTGTTAAACTAATGCATATACAGTTTTGGGTCAAAAACATATTTCCTAAAGTAAAACAAACTATGTATTTGCTTCAAATTGGCGACATTCGTTAAAACAATATATATATCGTTGAATCAAACATATTACGTATTTTGAATCAAAGGTATTTTAAAATGAAAGCAATGGGGTTGTTTGTTTCAAAAATTTATATGGTTGAACCTTTGATTGAAACAAATATATCTTTGCCACCATTTAAACAAATAATTTCTTTTACTCAATGCATATTTGTTTGATATTCTGGCTGCTAGATATATCTCTTAGTACTACACTATACTAAACTTATTTTTTTAGGTAACTTCTATTAGTTTAGTAGATTTATAAAGAAATAAATGGATATTGAGAAGGAAGGGTGAAAGTTAAAATTTTGAACAATGCAGAATATACCTGAAATAATCCGGATCAATTGTCAGAATTTAGATTTTTAAAAAACTCTGCGAAATATAGATTTTGGTAATATTTTTTGATCTCTACGACGATAAGGGTCTAAAACATTGGACTAATATTTAAAACAGCCTCAAAACAACTGTCAAAATTTTGACTTTCGAAGAAAAGAGTAGTACGTAAAAAAGCCTTCCTTTTCTTTAACTTTTTCTCATTTCTTCTAGAAATCCCAGCGTGCTCTTTCAAAAGTACCTAGGTGTCCTTTAGAGTTAGGTAAAAACGAACTTAATCTTGAAGGAGTGCGTCAATTCGAGGTATAAGTTTGCAAATTAAGTGTGACATATGCTAATCGCTCAAATATCCACCTTCATCCTTCTGGAAAATTATCATCCTTTCGACGAAGTTTTCCATGACTTTTATGCATATTTCTGGTAAAATATCAAGAATAAGAGCTTGAATCTTGTCTTCCACTCCTGAAATGTGGAGGAAACATTAGACCAGATTATCTCTTTCACGTGTCCCACAGCAAGCTGACCAAATATTATCCCCATTTCGTGAATTAATGCAGCTGGGAAATTTCTCACAGAACACCTCACGGAACATGGGACCCTGTTTACTTAGATGAAACATGGATATTTGAAAATGACAGCAATAATCATTCTTGACAGGACAGTAACCGGTAAAGTGTGAAAAAGTTAAATACTGAATTATCACAAATATAATTTCAGTTTCTCACTAAGCTTGTTTATAGGTTTTACATGCTGGCAATAGCGATGGTTTTATACCAGGTGCTTCAAAAACAAAAGGGCATGATTACCACGGAAAAATGAAGAAAGAAAATTTTACAAAATGGTATACGATACAGTGCTACCAAATATAAAACCTAATTCTATGATTATTATGAATAAAGCTAGTTATCCAACTGAACTAAGAAACAAGGCAGCAGATGCTAGTTGGAGAAGAGGCAATATACAAGAGTGGCTGGCAATTAACAACATGTGCATATGATCCTAGTATGTTAAAACATCAGTTATTACATTTAGTTGCATTGTGAGTATTTGTTAGAGTAAGTTGAAGCAAGTAAGTAATAGTGCGTATATTTTAGACATAAACCATTGAAAGAATATGTGTAGACACAGTACTAAGGCTACCTCCAAACCACTGTATATTTAAACCCATTGAAAATATATGGGGAAATTACAAAAACATACTACAATCGACACATAGGAAGAGATGGCTACGATATCAACATGAAGAAGTGGGACGAAGCAATAGCAACAATTGCGCAAGTAACTTAGTCGATCATCAATCATACCGAAGCTGAAGTCATGCGATGATGGGAAAGAAAAATTGGGTTAGATCGTGACTAAATTTTTCCTTTAATTTTTAATTTAAATGATCCTTATTCATGCTCAGAGAGTGATATATAAAATAGCTAATTACTGAATTTGTAAGTACATAATACATTATTCTTATTTTAACGTGTTTGTTTTCGTCTTTTGTGTTATTTAATTCTTCATCGTAGAGAAGCAAATATTTTAATAATGTAGTCGTGATCCATTACCTGTTATTGTTTTATTTAATTCGTAAGTAATTTAAAATATTACAAATAAAACATTATTTTCCATCAGTCGAGATATATTTACTCTCTGTAGTTTGATTGATAATAGGTAACAGTTAGATCAGGTTTGAAGGCGAGTTCATGTCTGTGTATTCCCCTTCTCAAAACATTTCATTATTTGTATTAAATCACATTATTGTAAATCTTAAAGATCCATTATTATATTTTGACATGTGCCAAAATTTTGCAACATACTATCGTTATAATAAATCGCAACCAAATTATTCCTATTACATACTTTTATTGCAAATTGTCACCGAATAAATGTAAAGAATAGTCATTCAAGACATCCTACATTTGCGAAATTCCATCATCATCTTCTTCAGTTAGAGAACTCAATGGGTTAGGATCTTGAATGAGTTATAACATGCAAATCTCCTCCAATAATAATAAGCATTAACTGGCCGAAAAATATCGGTTAAAATCATTTCTTTTGTTATTGATTATAATGAAGATATCCAAAGGAAATATTTAATTACATTTTGAAGGCTTTCTAAATCAAAAATTCTGCGTGTGAGACAAAGCTAGATGTTACCTACCTACACAGAAAACGGCTAAACAAGGACCGTTCCAGAATTGAACAAGGAGCATGTAAAACTATCGCGAACCACCACTACATAAATTCCGCTTATAGTATGTATACAAAAATCTCTGCCCGAGCGTACAACATAAGCAAACAATCTAGCAGAACATCAATCAGGGAGTGTTTACTTGACGCTGTGGTGGCTCCACCTCGATACGACACCGTCGGACCGTAGAACCTTCCCATTCATGTACCGTGAACGCGTTCATTGGTTAGGAGTCATTGGCCAACTGAAAGAAGGCGTCCATACACAGATGTTATATAACCTTGTTGTTTTACGGACCCGGTGTCTGGCGGCAGATGTTGGAAAGGTTCCCTCAGTGCTGAGTGCGCTTTTGGTAAGGTGCGATAGATCGAGGTTCGCGTGTGACTTCATCTTAGTAATTCGAGTGTTCCGCTTTGTTTTCAAATTTTTTCGGGAAATTTTTGGAAAACTCCACCAGTGCTTTGAAATGTAAATATGGTTAATTTGACGGCGAAACATATCATCATCGGTAAAGCCATCAAAACGATGTCGTCGCATCAACACCAGGCGCCTCTTAAATCCTTCAATATCAGCTCGATACTTCCGGAAACTGTACTCGACGAATCTACGGATAATCAATCCGATTTGGAAGATTCCGATTCGGACTTGGACGTCACGGGAACGCCGCCGCCTTTAGATTGTTCTTCGAAAACTCCGCCGGAAGAATCCAAAGAGGACAACAAGGATGAGAAAAAACCCAACGACAAGCCACCTTACAGCTATAACGCTCTAATTATGATGGCGATTCGTAATAGTCCCGAGAAGCGGTTGACTTTGAATGGAATCTATGAATATATCATGAAGAATTTCCCTTATTACCGGGAAAATAAGCAAGGCTGGCAAAATTCAATCCGTCACAATTTAAGCCTAAACAAGTGCTTCGTTAAAGTCCCAAGACACTACGACGATCCCGGAAAAGGCAATTACTGGATGCTAGATCCTTCCGCCGAGGACGTCTTCATCGGTGGAACGACCGGAAAGCTCCGAAGACGATCGACGGCCGCCTCTAGATCCCGTCTAGCCGCCTTCAAGAGATCCATGATCCTAGGAGGATATCCTATACCGTTTCCTGGATACAATCCATCTTTAATGTCGATGTATCCGAATCCTGCGCTTCTAGCATCGATGTACCAAAGGTATAACCCTTGCTTACCTTTGCTTCCCAAACCGACACCGGTAGCGCCACCTCACGGATTCGGAATTGAAAGGCTTCTGCAGCCTGGTGATGCGGCTGCGGCGATTTTACGACACCCCACCGGGTTTGAACTGTACGGTGCTGGTTTGAGGTTTCCCGCGTTGTTACCGCCTCAGATGGTAAATCAAAGCCTAGGACAGAATTTGAGTTCGCACGCTGGATGTTCGCGATCGCCGGAGCCTTCTAGATCGAGCGGTGAAGGTTTGTTGAAACCCGTGACTGTGATAAGTAGACAAAGTTAGAATTGTTCTGTACTTTTTTGACGTATTTCGTGTAAAGAAAAAGAATGTAGATTTATTTAGAGACATATCACGTAGAAATTTGTTGTAAATTATTGTAAATGTACAAAAAAAATAGTAATTTATACCTATATATGTGTATATACAAGATATTCGAAAATAGTGGATCGATATTAAAAGCTTTTAAGATGCATTTTTCTTTTATATACGCCAATTTTGCCTTTTTAAGAGCTCTGAATTTATCTTCCTAAAAGGTTTATATCTCAAGAAGAAAAACGAAAACAAATGTTTCATAAATTAATACAAAAAATTAGAGAACAATATTCTGTCTTTAAGTATTATCTTGCCAACATTCTTTTAAACCAATTTAATTTACATTCAGCGAAATTTCCGTAGTTCCATATGAACTTTTTAACAGAATATTTGCTTTTCTTAATATCCTTAGCAAATTATCCATCGAGATTAATGCTAAACTAGAAGGAAACACAAACCCAAGAGAAAATAACATTTAAAAAATTATTACATTTTATACAGAGAATATTTATAATAATGGTAACTTGAAACAGAAATTTCTCCCTGACAATTCACACAACATCCAGAAATAAAGTCAATACACAAGAAAATATAATTCTTCCTAAATTTAGTGTTGGGTGTTAGATCCTTTAATCAAAATAACTTCAAACATCCGGGCTTTTCATACTGTCTATCAATTTTGGTCGATGTTGGAATAGAAATATCATCCCAACACCTCGTTATAGCAGATTTTAGTTCATTGACGCTATCGTATTGTTTATTATTGAATTACACCTCTCTTACCAATATTCCCCAAAGATTTTCTACACAGTAACAAAATTTTACAGTATCTTTACTAGTATTTTTACGCCAAGAAAGTAATTCTACGAGAAATTTTAATATTACGATGTGAGAAGTAAAACTACGAAACATCGTGTTATAAATTCAGATGTAATTTTTCAGTTACGGTCCTGTATAAGTACTACATTTTTTATGCTTTAATTTTTACTACATCGGTTGTAAAATTAGTACCTACTGTCTGTATAATTACTGTAATATACTGTTTTTTACTACTGCAAATTTATCGCTGTAATTATATATAATTTCTAAAATGAATATTTTCTTTTACATCGCAAGTGCCAAATGTTTTTGAATTAACAAAAATAACACCGCTGTTCTGCTTCTGGAATACCGGTACACTATTTAATACATATTAAATTAATAAATATACCATTATTGGAAGAATAAAATATTGACGACAGAATAGGTAGTGCTGTGATAGAAAAGATTGAAAAAAAATGACTGTTCTTTCAAATAACTCTGTTTATTATGAATAGTATGCAAAACGCCTGAAGGTATTAATTCAGAAATACTAATGGCAAGTTTATTTTAAGGTCTTGCAGATAATTAATGTCCATAATCCAAGAACAACGTGACTGCAGCATTTGACTAGAGGTATTCATAGATAATTTTTACAATATACGGTTATTACTCTTAAATGACAATAAAAAATATACGGTTACCTCTCTAGCTGTATATCCCAAATTCACCTTTTTTTCACAACCTAACTGCGACTCTTTTTTTTAGTATCAACAAAAACGCCTTCCAGAAATAAAGCATATACAGCATATATATATATAAGCATATAGATAATGAGAACAAAAATGCAAATTTTGTAGCTCAAGCCGATTGGGACATAAGAGTTTTTTTAAAAAGCAAATCGTCACTGAAATCATATCTTGGTATTCTTACAGGTATATACTGAAATTAAATTATTTACAGCATTTTTCAATACTTGAAAATATCATACTTTCTGCACGTCATGAGCTAAAAAGGAGAAATACTTTGAGTTTTCCTGACAGTAGCATGTAGTTTCTTTTATTCGTCAACCTCCCTAAAATAGTCATACATCTAAAAATTGCTATAACTTCTTAAAAGCATGAATCTTGTATTTTTATTACTGAGTTTGGAAGGAACATGGATACGACTGGGGTAACAATACAATAAAATGTGTAGCTATGTCATACGTAATTTGTTATAAAATAAAATATGATAGAACTTGTTTAGATAGAACTTTATCTCCAAATATTTTTATCTTATTTATATTTCCGATAATACTTCGTCCTGACTTCGATGTATTGGATATATGTACATATTCTCTTAGGATAATGGACATTTAGAAGAAAATATAATGCGAATTCTGCACTTATTGGTTGAGAAGCATTAGTGGTCGACGCAATGAGATTATATTGCAGCTGAAATCACGAAAGTTTGTAGTTACATCTTTGTTTTATCGATAAAGTGAAGACAAGCGCTATATTTAGACGTCAGAAGCATACGATACACCGGCGATATAGAAATATATAAGTCATAGCTATTTAAGCATACGTTATAACCAACTATGACGTAACTTTGAAGTTTCGTGGTTTTCAGTGTATGTATATTTATCATACAGTTAATACTTCACTTCAAATGACCAACACGGTTTCGTTGCTCAACGATCTACGGTAACTAATCTTGTTACAATTACACAATACCTATCTGATAGTATTGATGCCGGTGGACAAGTAGATGTTGTGTATACTGACCTAACAAAAGCTTTTGATCGAATCGACCACACCGTGCTTATTAATAAATTGGACAATATTGGATTTTCGTCTTCTCTTTTGTCTTTATTCCAATCGTATCTTCTTGATAGAAAGCAATTTGTGACATACATGGGATTTGAGTCTGATTACTTCGCGCCGAGCTCTGGAGTTCCTCAGGGGAGTAACTTGGGTCCACTTCTGTTCCTCATATATATAAATGATTTGTGCTATCAACTGAACTGTCCTAAGTTGTTATACGCAGATAACTTGAAGTTGTACTCAACCATTAATAATTCTCAGGATTGCAATCATTTGCAAAGCCAACTCGATATATTCCACACGTGGTGTGTCAACAACAGACTAACAGTTAATGTAAACAAATGCAAAATTGTCACCTACACTCGTAAGACGACTCCAATTATATATACCTACCACTTGGCTGGATCTTCTTTACCTAGAGAGACCTCTATGAGAGACTTGGGCGTCGTCTTTGACTCAAGACTGACCTTTATGGAGCACATATCCAGTATTTGTACATCAGCGTTGAGTATGTTAGGATTCATTATACGTGTTACACGACCATTTGCTTCTATAACAGCCATTCTTCCTCTTTATTTCGCTTTTGTTCGGTCTCGACTGGAGTATGCGTCCTTGGTCTGGTCACCTATGTACATCTATCAGATACATCTTCTAGAGCAGATTCAGAGAAGGTGTTTGAAGTTCTTGTACTTAATTAAACGTAAAATTTAATACTTACCCGATACAAGGATTTAGCCACAGTGCTCTGCTAGAGGCATTTAATATTGATTCATTAGAACTACGTCGAAAACAGGCTGAGTGTAAATTCCTATTTACTTTACTTCATAATGGTCTTGATGTCCCTGAGTTGTTGAGTAAAATCAACTTCATTGTACCACGTTCAGGATCTAGGCAAACAAATACATTTTACTGTTTCGCACCTAGAACAAACATCGCCATCAGGTCCCCAATACACAGATTGTGTAGCAATTTCAACTCTATGGAGTTTGCCGAGTTGGATATACATACCTGCACTTTACCGTCGCTTTTGACGGTATGTAGACTGCGGGTGCGTTACACTTGGTTGAATACTTTTTCCGTTCTCTCTTTTTGCTAACCACTGGTAAACTACTTTTTTTTAATTTAAATTAAAGCAACTAGTTACTAAGTTTTCTAATTTGACATACTTTAATTTTGTGTTATTTATATTTGCATGTGTACATTATTTAACATTGCCTTGTAATTGGATATTTGTATCTGTTGGGCATTAAATATTATTATTATTATTATTATTATTATTATTATTATTATTATTATTATTATTATTATTATTATTATTATTATTATTATTCACCGATTTCCACAATGTACGATACTAATGCCTTAATGTTGTCTTTCACATATTCTATGTCGTCAATTAAAAAAACAAGCGAGTATAAATAGGTGTTTAATGAAAAGCAATATTTTCGAAAAATATTCTTTCAGTAATATATATTTGTAATAGTAAGGTTAGGTTATTATTACTAGCAATAGTATGATACTAGTAGCAGTAGTAGTAATAGTTATAAATATAAATAATAACTCCACTGGTATTCCTTAGTTGATTCCAAGCTAGTCTTAAAACTATTCGAATTACCAGTTGCTATTGACGGCAAACAAACTATTTTGTTACAATTAGTATCTGTCCATATTTTATTTGCGCCTAATAATAAAAGAACTTCATTTTTAACATGCAACAAGACATCTTCATCAAGTTTGGTCCTGTCCGCCTCCACAACCAAAGCCTACGTACCGTTGACGTCGAGTTTTGTTGATGTTTTAAACATTACAGTAAATTCAGATTAGTCAATATACTAGTTAAAATATCTTTCGGAATAATTATCTCCTTACTTCAGTTCTAATAGTTCGTATAATCATTAATTCATATAAATGGTGCTCACCTTCTAATGCATTAATATGTTGTTCACATGTCGCGAACAATGTACCCACTATAATACTATTCATTCTTTCGATTATAGTTCCCAAAACGTTATTGGGTTAAAATATCTGTTTGTAATGTAAAGTAAAATGAAGAAAAAGCATTCAAACTGGATTGTTCATTATTTATGCAAGCCTCTGTACTTCCATTTGGGATGTAGAAATCTAGCTCTCAGCATTCTTGACTATCGTTAGTGTATACTGATATAGAATTGGCACCTAATGCTTCATTTACATTGGGATAGTGTTGATATATGCATATGTTGTCTGTGGTTATATTTATTACTAAATATTGTAGTCAAAAGTGGGAATCTGATAAAGTGCAATAAAACGAATATTTAGTTAAAATTTGTCAACCATACTGATGTACAGCTGTGGCCATATGTATTCGCCACCCTTTTTTGTTTTTTATTCCGACGAATATATAAGAAATAAAAGAAAATTGATCGATGAAAATGTTTCATTGTGAGTGTATACAGATATATACAGATATTGCTTAATATTTGGTAGCTCCTCCCTGGGCTTTTATCACCGCACGAATTCGTCGGGGCATACTGCTCACTAAGTTGTAGCACTGTTCGGGGGTGATTTTATTCCACTCTTCGAATGTTTTTGTTTTTAAGCATTGCTTTGTGGTAGATGAATATTTAGCTACATTTCGCTTTAAATTGTACCATAAATGATCAATTGGCGATAAGTCCGGAGATTGTGCAGGCCATTCCAGGACCCGCACGTTATTTTCCTCGAACCAGCGCATTACTTCGCGAGATTTATGGCGCGGTGCATTATCTTGTTGGAAGTAATACTCTGGCTCATCATTATCGAATAATTTTAACGCACACCGTTCCAAAACTTCTTCCAACATGTCGATGTACGTCCGACTGTTCATTCGGCCCTCGCTGACGAACAGTTCTCCGACGCCTGTTGCACTCATGGAACCCCAAACCATTATGCTACCACCCCCAAACTTGACAGTCGGGATGATACAGTCTGGATGGAAGGCCTCTCCTCGCCTGCGTCGCACGTATTGAGGCCCAGGTTTACCACAAAGCTACCAACAAAAACATGAATACTGTTACATTTTGGAACCCATTAAAAAGAATAAAAATACTGTAGATACCAGGAATTGAATACAGAATACCGCAAATACAATAATTATGTATTACTTACCTCAATATTTGACTCATCCGTCCACATAACATTGGCCCAATTGTCAATGGTCCAGTCGCGGTGACTTTTAGCCCACAGCAGTCTCTTTTTCTTCTGTTGCGGAGACAACCATGGTTTATGTCGAGCTTTGTATCCACCTAAATTTAATTCAGAAAGGCGTCTTCTAACCGTGCGAGGAAAAATAGCAACATTATGTAGCCGGAAAAGCTCACTGGAAAGCTGTTTAGACTCTTTTTTCCGGTCTCGCAAAGACATTCGCTCTAAGACTCACTCATCTCTGCTAGTTGTCTTCCTTTTTCGACCAGTTTTCGGTTTGTTTGTCAAAGATCCACTCTCTTTGTATCGTTTTATCGTCATTCTAACTGTCGATCGCGCACATTTCACTTGTCCGTCAATAGCAGACACCGACAACCCTTGCTTTTCTAACACCACAATTTGTCCTCGCTCTACCTCCGTCAATTCGCGTGTTTTCGGCATTACTTTTTGACAAAATCAGACAAAATCACAGACACAATATCTTCACTCTAACTAGCTCAACCTTACTCTTACAACTTTTAAGAGAGACTGGAGAAATATTCAGAAATTACAATTTTACGTCTATTTTCTAATTTACTCAGAATGGTCTACAATAAACCATTAAGCCCTCATTACCAGGTACCAAGTTAAGTCCGTCATCGACCCTGCTTCTTAGAAATACAATAATATTCGTGTAACACGTTCAAAACGAGAGTGGCGAATACATATGGTCACAGCTGTATATGTTGCTCATATCATTTGTCATTCTTCAATTCCGTAAAACATCTAGGCCATATACATACATTTAAATAATATTCTAGGAATATCCTTATGAAATTTTAGATGATGTTCGTACGAGTATACAACTCAAAATTGCATATGCATCCGAATAAATAAAATACCAACCTTAATAATTACTATTATCACATTAACTGTTATTAACCTTAAAAAATTAATATATGTAATGTAATTATTAGTATTAACTACGTCTAATAGAAACTAAGACAATGCTTATGCAATTCAGCGAATCTCGTGTTGTATCACGATTCATCCCCACGTTGTCCTTATCGTGTCATTACAGTACACTTCCTCTAAAATAAATTTTCTGTTTAGTTAAAAAATATATTGTAGATATACAGCGAGGTATGTGGTATATTACTGTAATGTTCGTGTATATAGAGGCCTGTATAGAATTACAGTAATAATACCGTAAATAATGAGTTACAGTAATAATATTGTAAAATAATAATAATTAATTTCAGTTATATTTCCCAAAAATAAATTTCAGTTTACGATTACCTTAAACCAACCACAATGCACTCTTAAATGTAGCTAAAATAAAATGTCCTAAAGGCTAGTAACTATTTACAGATTGACTTTGGAGCTACAATGTATTTCTTATTTTGAAAACTGCACTTGGCTTAATTAGAAACATGTACTAAAATTTGTTTAGGTTTGTCAAATGTCCTCTCTTAATGTTAATTGTTGGCAACCGTAGAGATGGAAAAATTACACTACGGTGAAGTTCAATAAAATATTTGTTGTGTTTTAATATCCTCAGCAATTTAACCTTAAGGTTATTTAAATTTTAAGTTATGCTTATAACATTATTGTAATGCTCCTTAAAAAAATGGAATCAACGAACATAAAATCGACATAAAAACGTATCTAAAACATAGACATATATAATGACAAATATTCATTAAATGTAACTTAAAACGAATACACATAAGGTTATTTATTTTTTTGTTTTTGAGAATTTTAATATTGTTTAAATTTAAAAAAGTTTTTAATGTTGGTTTTTCTCCCGATACTCCTAAACTAAACCGACCAGCTAGAAATACAAAATAAACCGGACCAAAATGTACTACTTCAAAAGAAGGAAGTTTTCTTTATTAATTTCCAGATTTCCAGAAATTTAATATGGGAAGTTTTCAAATAAGCGCCCTCTATATCATATTGAACGAAAACTTTTAATAATAGACTTGCGATTAATTAACACAAAAATGACTATTTCGTGTCAAACTTATTAATATACATATATAAATTCAATGCAACTTTCATATTTTTGTAGATAGTGTGTGGAAGGTTCTTCCTGTCAGCATAGAATGGTTTTCCGCTACGCTATATTACATTTATCTAATATCGATTGAGTCGGCCGATACTTGTTGGAAATCCATATTGAACAATGATTGGAGAAGTATAACTCACTTTTACAAAATTTCCAATATATTTCTCACAATATTGACATGTTTCATTATCTGATGAAGCTACAACGATAACGAAACATGTCAATATTGTGATAAGTTTATTGGAAATTTTGTAAACATGAGTTTTACTTCCCCGACCATTGTTACATTTATCTATTTACCATTAAATTCACTCTATATCTTGAACTACACGAAATATTTATGCAATACTCATTATTACAATGTTTCTTATTTCTAATCCAACGTAAACGAACCAAATAAAACTATACGTAGGTATTTTACAGCTTTATTAATTTACAAGAAATTCCGTAATCTAATCTTATAAGTAATTAACACACTTGAAAACGATAGGGTATGAAAGAATGCGGTATTAACCTATCTCTCTTTAATAGTACAAGCCAAGTGCCAGCGCTAGTGTGTGTAAGTTATATCTGGCTACAACGATGTAAACCGACGATATTAAGCTTTTGCTCTTAATTAGTGCTAAAGCGGCGATTAGACCTCGTCTAAATCCGTAACGAATAAGCGGTAAGCAAGATCTATCGCAGTATTTTGAAGTTTAGCATGATATACGACGATATGAATTAAAACTCGGATAATGATTCAAAAAATCCGGATATGTGTACGTAAATTGTTATGCACTAGATATTTACTGCGGATAATACTACAACGTTAATATACAGAGCGATACAGAATGACTGTTCTGCGTTGAAGCAAAATATATTGTAAGATTACATAGCCGAATGTTTAGGCATACAATTGTACATGCATTATCATTATTTTTTGGTAGTATTCTCCCACTGAGAAATTTATTAGCTTGTGGTATACTTACACTTAATTCCATGATACCGTAGTAGGCTGAATAAATCACTACTTGATATTTTTACTAAACGTAAATAATTAAATATAATCTTCAAACTAAAGCTAACAAATGAATCTGCAAATACACAATACCGGCCAAAAGTGTTTACTCACCTGTATAATTGGAAATTATTCAGAGGAACTATTTTTTCTCCCTATCAAAGTATTTGTATTATTAAAGGGTAAGTACGAGATAGATTATAATTCATCTGTAATGTACTATTTATGTAAATGTACGTAATTAACCGACTGGCATTAAGATATCGAAAATTACCCTCGTTTATTTGATTTAATAAAGAGCAGCTTTTTAGAAATGTTTATAAATGTGAAAATCGACCGCACGGCCATTTTAATATAATGAAAAATGTAGTTTGCACTCAGCTTTCATGTTGCAACCAGTGAACAGTGAGAAATTTGTGCTAAGTGTGTTAAAACATCGAGTAATGTTAAAGCAATGTTGGCAAGAAAAGAATTATCTATGAAAAGGCTAGCAAGCCATGAATTTTTGTTCTTGAAATTTAAGTTGATAGAATAACTAAAAAAACGAGTAAAATGACAATTTGTGGCGTTAGTGACGACTCCTAAGTGAAGGTGGTTCAATATTTTAGGTGTCTTCGGTTTTTCCCAAAAAATGTCAAACTTTGAAAATTCGTCAAAATTTAGCTCATCTAAGATTCGGTTCAAGGCTCACCAAATGATATTTCCAATCGTATCGAATACGATTTTAATACTAAAGATTGACACAAGACAACTAATCTGGACGGAATTCGTTTCTAAAGATTCAAAAACATGTGAAAAGTGTAATGTCTATTGCTAAATCCTTCTCTAATTCTAGAATATTAAGTCTTTGACCATGATGTATAATTTTCCCACAATCTAGTCATCAAAATCTTCAGCTGCATACGCATTTTGACATATTTCAGGTGACCTCGATTTTTTGCCAAAAACACAAACACAATTTTTTATCTTTCAATTCTGGTTTAATTCTTCTTTGAACATAGGCACGGACAGATGGCAGAATGAAAGTTTCTTAACGATGTCCGACTTGGTAATGTATAATCCGAATACTTGCTCCAGAAGGAGACAAATGCTTGTTGGTCTAGTAAAGTAAACGGTACATTACACGGAATAAAACAAAGACCTATGTCAATTACTAAGTGCATTACATGGAATAAAACAAACACCTATATCAATTGCTAATTCCTCGCTATATCGTTTGCCACGGATTGCAGAGCAATGTTTTATACTTTTTACATGGCGTTTACACTTCCACTTGCCGGTACACGTCAAATAGTTGTCGCACTTTACACATTTAATTCTATCACCTTTGTATTCTAAATCCAGCATACTCACCATTCCGTTGCGACATTTTCTAAGTACATGTGTACTGACAAGCATTCACAGCGGCCAGTCAAATAATACTGAACAAGCGTGTTTAGGTACGGGTACTCGATTCTCCATGCCGCGCGCTTCGCCCCTCCATATTGTTCTCCGCACGCCACTGATACTTGCTCCTCTTTGCCGAGAATTATTAGTCTCGGCAGAGAGGAGCAAGTATCCACAACATACTTCAAAGATATGCCGTGAGTATTTGAAACAATTGGGGCACCGAGAGAGAATTGCTGTTACGAGGTAGCCACTCCAAAGTCAAGATCTCAATCCGATCGAGCTTTTATAGGAGGAACTCATCCGAGAGGTTCTAAAATCTGCCCCAAATTCGACAAGAATACTTTGAGCGCAACTGCAGGATACGTGGAGGAAAATAGAGCCGCTAACACTGGCAACACTGCTAGAAAGTAGTAATAAAAGCGATAGTGCAGATGTAAATATCAAACTATGTGTTATATTTTTATATAACAAGTTGAAATATAAAAAATCAAAACTTTGCTTGCACTTCTCTCTTTAAATCCTATACTGAGTTACGCTTTAAATATCCATTGACCTGCAATTGTCACGCCGATAACATTTCCAAAGTTAAGAAGTCCTTAACATCCTGTATAATATACTTTTACCCTAAGATACATCCTTTTTTATTTCATTTTCTCTGTTTCTCGTAGATGCTCTTCGCAATCACTTGTCGTATTGGTTTTAACTTCTCTTTAATATCGAGAGATTACACCGTACGAAGCATTGTCGGCCCGACTTATAGGATGATTGAAGAGCTCCGAATGTACACATACCTGTGTATTTATCTTTAAGATGTCGTAGCGCAAGTGATTGATCATCTAAGCTTGTCGGCAACGTTCAATGATTTATACACAGTATAATAACATAACACTCCTGGACAGAACAACGTAACAACGTTGAGACGTACATACGTGGAAAGAAAACAGTTGATCTTCTCTATGAGAATATAAGCGTTTGCTTCTGTACCTGTGTATAATGAGTCTATAGAAATGCGGTGACTTCTGGTGGTTATATGGATTAAGCGTTTGCGAATTGCATGTTTTACAGTTGCTTCAAATATAACTAATTATCTTTATTGGAAAGCCCTCGCGATTATGTTGTTGTTGATATAGCCGAAGCTGTCTTTACTTTATGCCATCATAAGTTTGCTGTTTATGTAGTTTATGTGCCACCTGATATTTCGCGATTTTGAGAATTTTCTGAGTAGTTTAGACACTATAAATATAAGTTCCACAAAAACTATCATTCTCCGCAACTTTAACATTACCCACTACAACAACCCTGAAATAAATGATAGTAAGAGTAGAATAATGAAGGAGTTCTTACATTTTATTAGTTTGTCACAACTTAATTCAGTAACTAATGCTAGAGGGGGAATATTAGACTTAGTTGTTACCTATGTTCACACTGTTGCTATTGATAGAGAGATGTTCCCACTAGTGGCCGAGGACAATGATCACCCTGCTCTAGCACTGCGCCTATCAATTCCATCTTCACGATTTAACAATATATGTTTAACTTGGGATAAAGACTGAACAATAAAGAAAAGAAAAATTTTATTATTGGTCGACAACTGTCCAGGTCATCCTCATATAAGTGATCTTAAAGATACTCGTCTGGAGTTTCTACCACCGAATTCCACCTCGGTGATGCAGCCATTCAACCAAAGGAATTATTCATATCCTAAAATCCTATTATCGACGTCTATTAGTAATGAAACATTATGAATTTGTATACTGGAACTTCTAATGAAGTTAATTTGCTAGAAGCGATGAAAATGTTAGCCAAAGCTTGGTAACAAATTTCGCAAGAAACCATAAAAATTGTTTTGATGAAGACGACGATTTACCGTTGTCTCAATGACTTGTCAAATATAATGATAACATCGACGACGATAATCTGACTTTCAATCTCAATCATCCTCAAGTCACTCCAGTACTACTAAATCCAAAGCATTATCCACGTATTGCACTATAAGTTTGATAAGAAATACACTATATTATATTGTTACATGACCCTTCTTTATAAATAGATTATCTTTTAAAAAACAAAATCAGATTTCTATGTATGCATTTGTTTATATATACTACGTGTGTCCTAATCAACGGTAGAAGATCTTTATACTCCTGTTATATGCTACGTATCACAGTATTACAACCAAATTTGCGTGACCATTAAATATTAACGTCATTCTCTCTTTTTAATAACGTAATAACATCATAATACCAGCTACTATTACACGAAAACCTTTAATAGACATGACGTGTTGTGTGTAACGTGTACTTGTGAAGGCATACGTAGTTATGGGGCCATTACTGCAATGAACGAAGCTTGTAGACCGGTAAGAAACAAAAGAACACGACGTTTTACCCACAATTTACATATTATATTTCGTAATCTGCGTATAAACATGTATAGTTAAAATATTTACAAAATAGGGGCGATAACAAAGGGGCACCAACACTTTGTAAATGTATTTCGTTGCGATAGTAACGTTTTCCTGGTCCATTTTATAAGGTAATCCATAACATTCATAAATTACATTGCAAATAAGTACTATATATACTTCAAACAGTAGTAAGCACTATGCCGCAAAATATTAATGCTTATGTAAAAGTAATTTCGCATATTATTTTTGTTGCAAAAAAGTTGCCTAACTTATGTCACTTGAAATTAGCTCGCTTTTCACTACATTCTAAAAGTAATATTATTTAAATGAAAGGTACCTAATATCAAATATTTTTTTTTAGTTTTTAAGACTTGTATAAATTATCAAGATTTAAATCATAAGCCTCGTATGCGTTTTCCTTGTTTTGCTATTCATAGCAAACTGTCATATTTCGTAGAGTTGCTTAACTTTTGACTGCTACTGTACTAAGTAATTACTAGAGACCGGATTATATGCAAAAAAACTGGAATTTATGCAGCGATTTTTGAAAAATATGCATAAACCTGGGGCATATATGCAAAAAAATCGTGACAATATGCAAAATTTTTACATAAAATAAAGTTTTTCGAAATAGAAAAGCTTCTTTCAACATCCACAGATGTAATTGGTACATTTTTTAACTTTGCAATACATTCTAAAGTAAAATTAAAGTCGAAATCGTTTACTGTTTCACCCTCCAAAATGTTCTTAACTTTCTTCAATTTCAAATACCCCGCATTTTTATTTATCACTTTTTTAAATTTATTGTATATCGAATTACCTGTTGTACCCTTAACCTTCTTACATAGCACATCAAATTCGTCTACTATTTCGACTGATTCCGAGAGCGACATCTCTTGCGTTTCTAGTTTACGAATGGAACTTGAAACAAAACTATAATTAGACTTAATATACAAAAGGGTTTGTAGCAATTCTGTTCTTTTTACAGTTTTCTAGTGCAATGCAGTCAGCAGTGATTTCAAGAATTACATTTTTTATTCCTTCAAAATTGTCGGCGTAAAAAATTGCAGCGTCTAACCATGTACCCCATCTCGTAATAATCGGTTCAGGAGGCAACTCAACATCGGTAAGTCGCTCCTTATAAAATTGAATTCGTAAAGGTGCTTTTAAAAATACTTTTTTTGACATTGCCAATTAAATCATTAATCAAAGGAAATTGATTCGTAATGTCTTCAGCTACACGATTGAACCCATGAGCTAAACAAGTGCTATGAATAATGTTACTATAAAAAAAAAATTTTGCGCGTCTTTTACTATGTATGGTGCAGCTTCGGAGTTTTAGCTTGTTGATCAATCAGGTATTGTCTCTCACAAGACATCTATAACAAAAATTGTCATTTTATATGAAAAGTTAAAGAATATAGAAACAATTGTAAAGCTTTTAGTAAAATTAAACTTACCAGTTTGCTGCAGACTCGAGAAAATATTTTGTCGCCATCCTTTACCAGTTCAGGATACGGTTTAATCCATAAAGAAATGTTGTTCGCTATACTCATTGTATGTACGCACAGTATTTAAAAATGTAACACAATTACATGCTGTTTCGCTCAAACATATTCAATGAATGAATAATTTCTTTGGGAATTAATAATAATAAAACGTATTTACCACATCCCTTCTGCTAGGCGAAATTGAATACGTGCAGATCTTGGAAAAAAGTATAAGAGAAACCAATGTAAAAGATTTATCGTTCTGAGAATTGTTCGTTGTCGATCTACATTAGGAATTACTAGAAATTTTTACTAATAGAAAGGATAAGAAAAACCCTAAATATGCAATATATGCAACATTTGTAAAAATATCCAAATAAATGCCTAAATATGCAATATATCCAATCACTAATTTGAGCTAATTAACTTCAATTAGTGTAATACGTCCACATATAGACTATAATTAAAGATGTGCAAAAAATAAAATATATGCATTTTGCATATAATCCGGTCTCTAGTAATCACATTCATTATTTTGAATATTGATAGTAACCGAGCCGTACGCTACTACAAAAGTACTCGTTTCCGCCACCTTATTCCACACACACAAATTCAAATACCGATTTTGCAACAATAAATTAAAGAAGTAAAAACTACATCATGAGAAACTGCTGTATTTCAATATAAAAGGTAAAATATAGCAAGTTTAGTTTATATACCGAATGTATGTACATGTGTAGACTTTCTGACTCAGTGTGTACGATTAAGAAACCATGAATACTAAAGAAATTTGTAGAACACGCAAATAATATCTAGATAATATGGGATAATAAACTAAAACCTACCTTTGCGATTCCTTTTGATCTTTTGTGGAAGATTGAACGTTGAAAATAGACGGTCTCCCTTTATAAATCAATAAATAGGAATCCACATTTGTAAACGGACGCGCATTAAGAAGGTTTTTCGAGAATACGTTGTAAAGATAAACCTGTCAGTTTATCGGTTGGCAAGTTGTTTATTAATAAATACGAGCCTCATATATTCATAACTTTTTAGCATTCTAATCGCGTGTAGTGGCGCATTTGTGGCATCGTTTTTATTTACGTTAAACTAGAAATCGAGTAAACTATACGATAATCGAATTATGAAATTCGCCACAATTCAACGCCTCAAATATTACAATAACCGACGTTTTAGATTCGGTGAATAAATAGAATAGGATTGGGTAATATTTACGTGCAAGCTATCATAATAAATTATACGATATTCAAGTCAAGGCAAACTCGATTTTACATCGCTTTTTTTGTCCGGTAATCGATCTGTTTGTATAGCAATATTTTGATTATTATCTCTCCATCTGTAATCACGGTTAACTATTCGCAATTACCCGATAAGTACCTTATAAAAGATTCTCGTATTGCTTTCGCCATTTGGAGAACAATTTGATGTATTCCCATCATCATTTGTTTTCATGGTATTAATAATGAATGTTTCGCTGTTAATACTATTCATAGGACGACTTCGCAATCGGTACATTTACTAGAAATAGAACAAAAATATCCACATATGTATTTTCAATATATCAAATACTCACCATTTTTATTTAATATTTTGTTAAATCTCCTGCAGCTTTATATACATTTACACTAGGGTGACAGAATAAAATAGACACCTACTAATTAAAAAAAAGATTCTATTCTCGTTACATATACACAATATTTCAAAATTTTTAAATTAGACTAATATCTTGTCGATCCACCTTTACTTGCGTGAAGTGCTGCGAGTCATCGTGGCATAGAATCTATTAAATGATTAATGGTGTCTTCTGGAATATTTAACCGCTCTTCTGTAACAGCTGCCACGAGTTCTTCCTTATTGCTGGGTTTTCGGGGTCGTTTCGCCATATTTGTCTGGATTATGTGCCAAACATTCTCTATCGGATTCATGTCTGGTGATTGGCCTGGCCATGGTAAAATCCGAATCTCCTGTTCCTCTTTCCATGTGGTTGGTGTTCTTGATTTGTGGCAGGGTATTCCATCCTCCATAAAAGTGGCGTCTTGTTTAGATAAAATGGCGTCGTCGAATATCGGTAGTAGTCCTTCTGTTAATATTTGGACATATTTTGCCGCATTTATATTTCCGTCGCAGATTACTAATTGCGATCTTCCACCATACCATATCGCGCCCCACACCCTGATGTTCACACCGCCGTATTTCACCGTCTGATGCAAAAATTTGTCGTCCAGTTGCTGTGACGAACGTCTCCATACCCACGTACGACCACCATCACTGAATTGGCGGTATCTGCTTTCGTCTGAAAAAATGACAGACCGCCAAAACTCTTCGGACTTCGTTCGCATTTCGATTGCCCAAGCCATTCGGCGCCGTTTTTGAAACGCCGTAAGGGTTTTTTCTTTGCCAGCCTTTTATACATCCCCACACCGTGGAGGTATCGCAGAACGGTGCGCTGACTTTTCTGTGAAGTTGCCGCAAGCTCAGCTGTACTTTTTCGCGGTTCTCTTAACCCTTCGCGCACAAGCACTCCTTTCTTTCAGAAGGTCTGGCACGACCTGGTCTCGGCTCCGCTGTTGTTTTTTCCTTGCGTTTAAATTGTGTAATCACACGGTTAAATGTGGGGACAACGGAATATTTAAAAATTTACTTATTTCACGTTGCGAAGCGTTCACTCTGGCCAACTATGCGACACCCCGGGTGAAGTCGCTAATATCACTCCAACCTTGTAAGCGAGGCATAGTTGTAACGATACTAAATTATGACGAATTCCTTCCGATACATCTACCCCTACCCCAATGACAAGAGAAAGTTCTTAATTCGTTCTTAGAATATAGCTGTTTACATATTTATACCGCTTTACCTGATGTCTATTTTATTCTGTCACCCTAGTGTATATATATATATAATTATTACATTTTACTCAATAATATGTTTTCCATCTTGATGAATGACCTTTTACCATCTTTCCATCAACTTCATTATCCCATGCTCCTAGAACTTCTGGTCTTTATCAATAAACAAACCGAACTAAGTTTAATTTCACAGCGTTACCAGCATTGACGGTTTTACCATCCAAACAATTTGATAATTCTATGGCACTAAGCTATAAAGCTATATAGTGGAGGTGACATCATTTCCCAGCCAAGCGTTAGTAATTTTTGGCGAGTGACCAATGACGCTTGTCTTGTCATAGTAGCATACAACACCTTTGTGATTCATCAACTTTGGCAGTTTTTCTTGAATTAGAGAATTTAATTCGTCCGATATGCGACAATAGTACCTCAAAATACCCAACACCTTTGTAATCCCATCAAATTGACAGCATAATCTTCCTTTGCTGCATTTGAGCTTTCGATTTGATAACTTATTTGAAAAAAGAACAAGGCATGTTCACAAGACCAGCCAAACAATTAAAAGCTGGAACGACCGTCTCATTTAAAATTTCTTATATATTGGCGAAACACAAGAAACCTTTTGTTCAGGCAAAACTGAATTACTATTCTATTCCTGCTTAATCGCATTCCATATTCATATATGTTATATTTAATGTGTTTAGTATTATTCTAGACAAATATTCTATTGTTATTCAAATATTCCTAGGATTAGTATCATTTAGTATGTATAAATTTAAGACAGTAGAAATCCCGGTAATGTCCCTATTTATTTAACCTCTTACTATTCATTAGTAAATTATCCTCATTCTTATTTAGGGTATTATTGATGCGGTTTCTAAATTCGATTATGATATTATCGGTAATTATCTAGAATGTTCATTATTACTCTTACTCGGGTATTCCTGTAATTACCGGGTCTTATTTAAACCAAACACAACACAATTTCAAGCGAGTATACCGTGTGGCTCCATCAAAGCAAGTCATTGTTTTATAGATACAAGTGAAGCAGAGTATACGGTGTAGCTCCATCAAAGCAAGTCATAGTTTTTATAAGTACAATATTAGAAGCAGAGTACAACCTGTAGCTCCAACAAAGAAAGTCATAGTTTTATAAATACAATATTGGAAGCAGAGTATACCGCGTCGCTCCAACAAAGCAAGATATAGTCCTACAGATACAATAGAGTTTTAGTTCGTCATTGAGCGGGTTAACTCGTTATTCAGTGTATTAAGTGTACTTTGTAACTTAACTGTGAATATAGTGTACATATTGTATTTACTAGTTTTATTAACAACTTCTTACAAAGAAAACTATAACCAGGAGGACTCCAAACACCCTTTGAAGACGGAATGGTTGTGAAGAAAGCATTTTCTGAAGTGCGGTTTCACAAAAATGAATAAACTCGAATTTCGTGCAGTGATAAAACACTTCTGGATTGCTGGAAAAGCGGCCATAGAAATTCGAAATATTTTGCTAGAGGTTAATGGTGGACGTACTCCATCATTTTCGACCATCAACCTCTCCGTCAGCGAGTTCAAACGTGACCGCACAAGCACAAGTAACGACCCCAAAAAATCGCTACCAACGAAATGGTCGACAAGATTCATGTTGTCGTGTTAGGCAATCGCCGATTCACCGTTCCATCGGCCGAAAAGATCATGGTCACGATTTTTTTGGGATTCCCAAGGTGTGATCTTCATCGACTATCTGTAAAAGGGAAGGACGATCGCGGGGGAATAGTACAGCGATTTATTGACCCGATTCGATGCAGTATTAAAGGAGAAACGGCCTCGTTTGCAGCGGAAAAAAGTGCTTTCCCACCACGACAATGCACCGGCTCATTCATTCCGCATCGTCATATCCAAATTGAATGAATTTCGTTACGAATTAGTCTCTCATCCTTCATATTCACAGGACCTAGTCCCCAGCGACTTGTTTCTATTCTCAAACCTGAAATGAAATCACTGGGAGAAAAAAGATTTGCCTCAAATGAGGAGGTCATCGCCACTACAGTTGGCTATTTTGCAGACATTCTACTTTTTCGACGGTTTGAAGAGACTCGAGCATCGTTTGAAAAAGTGTATCTTTCTTCGAGGAGACTACGTCGAAAAATAAAAATAAAAACCATAGCAATACCGTGTGTTTCTTGTCGATTCGGGAAACATTTCAGGTCGTCCTCATAGTGTATATTACAACAGATGAAGCACCAGGCACCATAGGTGGAAACAAAAATGGTTTTGTTGCATTGTGTCGAGTTAATGACGATTTCCATTCGTTTTTCTCATTTCATTGCATAATCCATCAACAACTTTGCCGTAATGATTCGCCAGTGCAGCTACAAAACAATATTGCTTTTGAAATTCTCTATATTTGCGAATATATTAACAATTCATGTTATGTTATACCCATAAACTCTTGTGGATTCCTTTATTGGCTGAATTAAATCAAATGATTTTAAAATGTCTTCCTTTCTTTTGGTGTCCTGGTCTGGAAAAGATGCTCTTCTTGGATCTAAATAAATTTTGTCAAAAATGCTATCTGATATAACAGTTCTCCTTTTTTATAACGGATATTAAATTACAATTCCGACTTTGAATATACTAATCTACAACTACGGCAATACCTAGGTTGGTTACACCGATATTGTATTATTCATATCTATAAAGGTGTTCTTTATAGAGGTATAAAATTTTAAGTTGGCAACACTTTTTAACTGGCGGCCATTTTGTCAGCTGTGAAGTGATTTGTGTTTAGTTTGGTTTGGCATTTCAACGTGAATAGACTGACGCCTGAACAACGCTTCCAAATTGTGCAAATTTATTTTGAAAATCATGGTTCTGTTCGAAATACGTATCGCGTACTACGTCCATTTTACGGTCAGCATAATCGTCCATCAGAGCAATTAATTCGATTTACTACGGAACGTTTTCGCACCACGTTTACTCTAAATGATAATACGCATCCACAGAGACGTCGTACAGAGCGTACAGAAGAGTCATTGCTGCTGTAGAGTGTAGCGTAGAGGAAGACCCGAATCAGTCTATCAGCCATCGTGTACAGGAATTGAATATGTGTCCATTCACTTTGTGGAAGATTTTGCGGAAAGTTCTTGGTTTGCGTACTTACAAAATCCAACTCGTGCAAGAATTGAAGCCACACGATCACCTAGCAAGGCGTAGATTCGGTGAATGGGCCCAAAACAAGATTGCCCTTGATCCCGATTTTCATAAACGAATTTCGTTTAGCGATGAAGGTCACTTTTGTTTGAATGGAGTCGTCAATAAACAAAACTGCCGTATTTGGAGTGATGGTAGTCCTCAAGTGTATGTTGAGACACCGCTACATCCAGAAAAACTGACTGTTTTGTGTGCTTTATGGGCTGGTGGAATCATTGGTCCGTACTTCTCTAAAAACGATGCTGGTCAGAACGTTACAGTCAATGGCAACCGTTATAGAGCCATGATTACTGACTTTTTCGTTCATTAATTGAACAACCATCATGTGCAAGAGGTATAGTTTCAACAAGACGGCGCAACATGTCACACAACTCGTGCCACAATTGATTTATTGAAGAAAACGTTTGGTAACCGCATAGTTTCACGTTTCGGACCCGTGAATTGGCCTCCAAGATCGTGCGATTTAACGCCGTTAGACTATTTTCTGTGGGGATATGTGAAGTAGCTAGTCTACGCCGATAAGCCCGAAACGATTGAAGACTTGGAGGACAACATTCGCCGCGTTATTGCCGATATACGACCACAAATGTTGGAAGAAGTCATCGAAAATTGGACCTCCAGATTAGACTACGTCCGAGCCAACCGTGGCGGTTATATGCCAGAAGTCATATTTAAATTATAATGCTAGAAGATTATCTTTTGAATAAAGTAAATTTCATGTCAATTTAAAAAATTCATCTTTCTTTTATTCCATTTCAAAGTTCTATACCTCTATAAAAAACACCCTTTATATTTATACATATGTTTGGAACACTCAGCATTTGCCCACGTTTCAGTATCTATCGTTAGGAATTTCAACACCACAGCGTAAGAGGACACATACACCTGATCTACGAACAAAAACATAACATTAACATAACACTCTTCCAACGTATATATAAGCTCATCCGACACTGACAAATTCGAATTTCATTCGATTATCCCGTGGATTGCCTTACGTATAGGCGCATTAGTCAAGATTGGTGCTGTCAATCCTCCCAATAGCCTGATATATGATAGCAGCTGTACTATTTATAAATGCTCGATTCACCGGTTATATTTACCCGATACAAATTACCGTTTAGAGGAACATTAGCTTCGATCGACTCGTCACAACTCTTTTTATCATTCGTCTCGTTTCTTCTCAAGCCGCGCTGATCCCACACGTCGTTCCGTGCTGAAACTCTCGTTCACGGTGGTTACCGAGGGGAAAAGGCTTTCTTCTCTAATTCGCTAATTAATGTCGTCATTTATCAAATATATGGTCGGATTGACAAGTTACGATGGTGCGTGGCAGGTGAAAATGGAAGAAAAGTTATTATTAAAAGACGTAAATACCCGATGAATAAATTAAAAGGCATATGAAAACAAGATATATAATGTATTTTTATGTTTACTAGCAAGATGTTTGTTAATATTTGAACGTAAATTATCCACTTAATACCGTTTTCTGTTGTCTTTAAGGAAGAGAAAGTAGCAATTTGTTTTCATAGATGTGCATACAACCATTAAGTTTTGAAAAAGTAATTTCGTAAAATACAGAAAATTGACATTCAATTTGTTTAGGCAAACATTAATTAATACACATTTCTTGAATGCTAAAACGTTTAGTTAACTGTATATTAATGTTGTACAGAACGTTTGCTCGTACAAGGTGTCCTGAAATATTTTACGACTGTCTTGTCTAATTTTATTATGAATTTATTTCATTGAAATTCTTTAAGCATTCGTCGCATGAATATGTATATATACACTGGCGGAGCCCATTGTTATTCTCTATATTAATAGACGATGCTGATAAAAAAGCTAAACAAAAAGGAAAAAATATGAAAGTAGGAAACTGGAAAATGCACGCAATTAACGTACAGGAGCTAATATTTGCAGATGATATGGTACTGATAGGACACTCGGAAGAGACATTACAGCAAAACTTGAAGATATATCAAGAAGAACTAACAAAGATAAACATGGAGATAAACACGAGGAAAACAAACACAATGATAATAGCAGCAGAAGAAAGAAAACATAGCATCAAAATCGGGGAAAAAGCATTGGAACAAGTTAAAAGTTACAACTGCTTAGGAACAATCATTGAAGACAATGGGAGAATAGAGAAAGAGGTAAATGAGAGGATATGAAAATCCGCAAAAATATATAACATATTGAGAAATTCGTTTCTGGATAAAAAACAAATACCAAAAAAAATAAAGACAGAGGTGTATAAAAGAGTGGTCAGACCAGCATTAACGTATGGTAGTGAGTCACATGGATAACCACGAATAGAATCAAAAGCAGAGGTACGGCCATGGAAATGAGATTCCTAAGAAGAATAGAAGGAGTAACTAGAAGAGACAGAATCAGAAACACGACAGTCACTAATAGTCTGGGTATCAAACCAGTAGAAGTGGTCATAGAAGAGAGACAACTGGGATGGCTTAGACATCTACACAGAATGGAAGAAGATCGAATCACAAAGAGGATATTTGAAGCCAAAACAGAGGGCAAAAACAGAATAGGTAGACTCCGGAACACCTGGAAGGAGCAGGTGTATAGAGCATTGGAAAAGAGAAGTATGTTACGTATACGTATCGTGGTAGAAAGTCTCAGGCTCGTTAAAATTTTTTAACTGGGTTCTTTGAATTAAAATTTTGATTTATTTGTTTTGAATTAAGTGAAAATGTTTTCTGAATTAAAATACCAAATGTAAAGTTGAAAAGACAAATAAAAGAAAATCTATATATATCGCCTTTTTTCAAAAGAAAATGTTTTTACAGAAAACCTAAGGCAATCCCTGACTAGCTAAACTTAAAATATTCTAATTAATTTACGAAACGAAACGTGAGATCGAAAGATAGAATTAATTTTGAAGAACTTAAGAAGATTGGACGTCTATAACCTTTGAAATCGTACTCACTGGCTCGGCTTTAGAATGGACTGGCCTTTGGCTTCCAACGTAAGTGTCCGGAACTTCCAAATTTTGTATGTAGTATCAGCTGATACACTTTAGTATCGGATGTAATATGAAGACATTTATAAATTTACGGAGTTATATGAGAAAAATAACGACTTATTTTTTTCTCAGGAGAAAAGATGCCAGCATGTCTCACTTTGGACCCGATCCTCATCTGTCTGTTCTTCTTTGGTTTTATATCCATGGCAACGCATTGGTTCGCCTGTATGGTAGGCCACTCGGTACACACGCACATAGTAGATATGTCATCCCCCATCTAACTTGCTTCGAAAAGAATTGCAAAATGTACTGAAGCGATGAAATTTTGGAAGTGGTATTAAGGGCATTGAACAAATTTCAAGTTTCAACAATCGAACTTTTAATGTTTGTGAATGAATGTGCGCCAATCTCTTAAAGAAGAGAATGGCAATCTATCACATGTAAAATTCATGCTTTAAACCTTGTGGCGCAATTGATCCCTAAACGTTATCCATGAGTAAATACTTTAATACTTATACGAAGACAGTATTTCTGAAATACGTACAAAAAGATTTCATGAATTGTATACCTCCACAACCGATTACTACGCGTTGGGGAACTTTGAAAGGTCAAAGACTGCGTTTTGCTACTGCGAACATTTTGTTGATGTAAAGAGGATAGTTTTAAAATTCGATCCGAGACACGCCAAAGTTATTAAGAAAAGCTAGAAAACTACTACGGACTAGAGGGAATTGAAAAATCACAAAACCATTCGATGTCGTTTGTGGATTCTGTTTAAATTATGGATGATGGTCACTCACACTTATGTACGGTTGAAGGCAAAAAAATGAAAGTGTAATACGAAAGTTTGAAAGTGTTATTGACTCTGAATCCTTACTCAGTCACAAAGATTACTTTAAATTTGCGAATATAACATCACTCGATATGGAACGGTTGCTTTCATCATTACAAAATATTTATTCCGCACGCTGTAGTCATTTAACTGAAACAAGTGTGGAAAGTGTGCTTAATAGATGCCATCCAGTTTGTGATTTAGTGGAAACTTCTTAAAACGGTAAGTATTTCAACACGTTACATAATATATTTTGTATCATTATTTTATATAAACATTACTGAACACTAGTCTTGATACAGCCGCTTGGCCCTTCCATGTTGCACTATAATTTGTCCCCTTTACCGAGACTAATAACGTCTATT
This sequence comes from Trypoxylus dichotomus, assembly GCA_023509865.1. Lineage (NCBI taxonomy): Eukaryota > Metazoa > Arthropoda > Insecta > Coleoptera > Scarabaeidae > Trypoxylus > Trypoxylus dichotomus. The sequence continues at coordinate 8,664,628 of CM042077.1, forward strand.
ATTATATTTTCATCACTACAATTCAATAACATTAAACATTACAAACATACCCTTCTGAAACTTTCTACGGAACTACTTAGAGTCAGTTTCAATCAATAAAAGAAGCAATCTATAATGTAATTTTAAAGTTGAAATACACATTTCAATTCATAGGTCTTGTATATTATTACATTTTATTATGTTTTCAATATAGTGTATTAAAATTATCAAATGCGTTTTTCTATGCAACAATAGAACGTGCAATTCGTTAGATCCAGGAACTTCTTCAAACAAATCGTCGCCGATCAAGTTTACCAATTATACCTTTACGGCCTTACAACCCATGGGTGGCAAAACGCGGCACTTGTGTCTGAGTTTGGCGAAACAAATCATCAAAAAACCAAACCGTGCCCTCTTCTCTATAACCAGATATTTTGAAAATCTCCCGTATTTTATATGTCGACTTCGCATCAACCATAAACTTTCCAACGCAGCCGTATAACCTCCGATAATTTCTTAATTGTGAGCGCGTATTAATTGTGTTGGCCTTGTCGTGTAAAATAATCAAATCCATTAAGAACGTTTTGGTTGTGCACGTCGAACCGTACGAAGACTCCAAACACTTAAATCACGTCGATGGGATGGTCCGTTCCTTGACGGTGCGCCCATCAACATCATCTTCGGTGACTCACTTCTTGTTCTTCTTCTACTTCTATCTCTCGCTTCCTCCCGCCGTTTGCCTTCGTTTTCACGCGCGTATCCCTTTCTTCATCCATCGTCGCATACGGACGGCGGCGTCTTTAAAGTGTCACTCATTGTTAAAGATATCTAATGGTCTTTTGGGGAGCTCTTCTGCTGCGGTAATCGCCGATTCCGACCCGGTAAGCGGATCACACGTTCGGACGATGAAACAGCGCTGTCTAATCTGGTATGCATCCTACAGATTCTTCGCATTCAACGAAATTTAAATATGTTGTAAATAATAAGATACATAGGGTGTTATGTTTTCTTGAAATATGTTGTGCTTGTGTGGTGAGATATCCAACAAATTTTTGTTGGAACCTTTACTAGTACCAGGCGTTATGCATAAGTTCTTTTCGGTTTTCTGCTAAAAAGAAACACGTAATTTTCTTGCCTTTTGCGGCAAACCAATTGTGGAGCCATTTTCCAACTTCCTCTAAATTGTTGAAGTTCTACTCTGCGAGCTCATGCTCCATTGTTGCGAAAATGGTATAGTCAGATGGCGCCAGGTCTGAGGAGTACGGCGGGTGGGGAAGGAGATCCCATCCAAGCGATATCAAGGTGTCTTTCACTGGTTTTGCTGTGTGGGATGGCCCATTGTTGTGTAATAAAATCACTTTACCATGTCTTCTGGCCCATTCCGGTCGTCTTTCGATTAATGCGCGGTTTAAATTAATCATTTGTCGTCGATAGCGTTGTATATTAACGGTTTCGCCGAACTTCAAGAGTTCATAATACACAATACCGCTCTGATCCCACCAGATACAGAGAATGGTCTTCTTGACGAAGCGATTTGGGCTTGGTGTTGAAGGACCGTCTTCGACAGGTGTAAGCCACGATTTTTTGGCTTCGGGTTTTCAAAATTTCGTCACAATTCGATACAGAAATGATTTCCTTTCGAGGCGTTGAAGGAGCATTTCGCAGGTGATTTTGCGATTTTCTATTTGAGGTTTATTCAAATCGAGTGGGAGCCATTTGCCGAGTCTATTGATCTGATTGTTTCTCGTCACATATGTAATGCTTCTGCTAATTGCCGTTGGGTTTTAGTAAGCCCATGGCGATATGGTAATTAGTCTTTCCCGATTCTTCTTCTTCTAATAGCTCGTATCCGTTTCGGATGCTGGCTGCAATGCATGTTACTTTAACCTTGTTTGCTGCTGTTTGGAATAATTCAGTCGTATTCATATCGAACCAGGTTCTGAGATTTTTTAACCAAGAAATTCGACTTCTACCAATATCCTTGCAATGTTGATTTCAAGCAAATTAATTTTTGTACACTTCGTCATTTTGTATTCACTTGTTAAGTGCGTCTGGGAAACTCATCCATTTTCTAAATAAATCATCAAAAGATGGCAATTTAGTTGTCAGTAATTTTATTCAACACTTTGACCATCACCGACCTTCTGTTATTGACTGAATTTCTGAAATGTCTTCATTTACCAAATTGCTGCAAACCTCTTTGTATGTAGATAACAAAACATTTACTATACTCGCTAAATTCTAATACATATCTTGAATTTTTCTCGTTCGATCATTTCTCGTTCATACATCCCTTCATCATCAACTTCTAGTTTGTCTTGTATTTCAGTACAATTATCAAAAAACTCCTCTACTTTGTTAGTTCGAATTTCCAAATTTGTCAATATTTTAAGTGATAAATTTTCACTTTTTTTCACCTTCTACGTATTCATCGAAACCCGTTAATAAATTTGCTTTAATGGTGCCTTTTTTCACTCTTAATTGCTTAATTTGCTCTTGTAATTCAGCTATGTTAATACTGATGATAGTAGAAATATTAAATATAATATTGATTAGGAGCCGATAGAAAGGAAAAAAGATAATTGACGTACTTTGTTGTTCCTTTAAATTCTTGTTGATGCTTCATTCGGCTCGAAGGATCAATATGGAGGTAAAAGAAATTACTTCTCTTTGTGTTTTACTATTTTTTTATTTGTTTACTATTACAGTTACGTCTGACACACCTTCTCCTTTCTGTTCCCTATCTAACCGGCATCCTAAAATTAGTCCCGCGCTAAATTCAGAAACTAGAGACTATTAATATACAATAACCTTGTTAAGGACTTAACATTGTTTTTTATATTTTATATTTTTTTTACTACTATGTATTTTATCTTCTTTGCATTATTATTTTCATTTAGAATATTATTTTATTTTCATTTTTATATTTATTTATTTTCATTCTTATATTTATTTATTTTGCTCTCTTATATCCAATTTTATTTTAATATGTATGTACATTACGCATTGTATATGTATGCAAGTCAGCCATTCGCATTACGCTAGCTAAAACTGCCTAATTAGAAATCATTCACTGCAACGTCGTCGGATATGTAATGGGAGTTTTCTTGAAATTTAAGGTACACAAGCATAGGCAGTCGTCTCCCGCGCGACAGTCGAGGTATTAGCGATCGTGCACTCTCGGTCACCTTTTCGTGCCTCGTCGTAACGTATACAGTAACGTCGTCGTAAGATTATTAGAGATTTCTAAGTTTTTCTAGTTTTGGCGGGAATCGTCGAGGACGTTGTCTATACATTTATTTCTGGCGGGAGTCATTTGGTAACGTCGTCGGACCACACGTATAGATTTTTTTAATAAGTATAAATTCTCGATTTTCTATCATCGTACGTCGAGGCTACTGTGTCCATTGTCGTCTATACATATTTTTAGTCTTCAGTTAAGTTTGTGTCGGAAATTATTTTGGTGAGATTGTCGGCGCGCATGTATAGACCTCCTCTACAAGTACGATCACTCCGCTTCTTGCTGACGGTCGTTGCGGCCGCAGCGCCCGTTGTCTTTTGTACGTTTGTTCGGTCCTTGTCGTATCGGGACTTAGACATTTTTCATTTAGTTGCTCGTCGTAGCGGACGAGTGTCCCGGACCAGTTTTCTTATGTAATGTCGGCATCATCGCTCCGTTTTACTTGTCGGTGCACAGTTCGCACATTTGCTGGTTACTGGATTTTTCCCTTCTTTGGGGCGCAGTAGTATAGAGCTAAAGATTGCACATAGCGTAATATTTCAAACGAGAACGCCTGGGTAGCTGTGACATTACTTTTGTATTGAGATCGGCTATTATCGCTACTGTCGCCCTCGACCAGGCGTTCAAGCTCTAAGAGATAGGGTGGGTTCCCCTATAAATGTGAATATAACAAACGTATTTGGTCAAGTACAAATACATGCCAATAATACAGGGCCAAGTCCCTTAGGCAAATTTAAAACAAGGAAAGTATATTAGGCTCCCGGAAAGGGACATATAATTAAGCATAGCACCGAGGTGCGCTTATAAATTTAAGAAATAAATAGGGTTGGCTCCTATAAAAAGGTAGTGGTGCATGCGAACAGATAGAGGCATTAGTACATGCCTCTAACAAAGCTTCAGCGGAAGCATATAAGAGTTTAACCTTTTAAACAGAATTAAGACATAGCGTTGCAACGTACATGCTGAGGCATTACTTTATGTTGCTACCAATGAAAATACATATACAAATGCTAATGTACATTACATGTATAAGAGAGCTCGAATAACTGCAATTATTGCAAATCTATATATCTTACGTACATCGTACATGTACATAGGCAAGAGTGGAAACCGTGTAACCATTTCATTTTTAAATATATTTTTTTGCGCATGCGCATTGAGTTTCACTGTACAACCTCTCCTTTAGTAAATAAGCGAACATACTCTACAAGTAAGTATTGGTCAAGTAATTTAGGAAATTACGAGCAGGCTACAGCGGCGTTGTTCTTCAAACCAGGAGAACGTAACAAATCTTTAATTTATGAGTGATAGTGTATATTAGGGAGCTTCAATAAGCTGTAGAGGATTTTTAAAATATAAATGAGTATTAAGCAGTTTTCCGTTTATGTAGAATAACCTGTATATTTTTACGCCAACTAACAATTAATGTAAAATGTTAATGTCACCAAATGTGGATGGAATAACTGCCAGATGTTTGCTCATAGGTCTATTGAATAAGCGGCCGAAATGCTTTCTAGTTTAGCTTATAATTCTAAGTACACCAAAACTATAATTACTATAAACATTCTTCAGAATGATAGAAACAAACAATTACGTAATCTAAAAAATTCAAAATTTAAAGTAACTTTTCTGAATTTTCTGCGTGAAATCTATACAACTAAACAATTATTTCAATACTTGTCTACCTTTCGACGAGCTAGCATTAATCGTACTTCTTCAAAGATACGCACCGTATACGTAAATATATGCGATCATTACCATTAGAGCTCATTATTTATATATCAACCGTTTGATAATGATGCCGCATTCGGCGTCACACAGCGGTACGAGGGAAGAGAAATCGGTCGCTTTCAAGTCCCATCGAGAGTCCCTTACAATGATAATTTATACCTACTGATCCGATTACACCATATTAAATTAAGATATTTCGCTTTTCGTTTCATCGTAACACGACTACGCGGTACATGTTGAGATTCGAACAACTACGGTTGGCGCGTTAATTTACGTAAATTTAATTAAACATTCAAAAACATCGATTATGACAAACTTATTTCGAAACGCGATATTATGAAGAGGTCGCATGTATTTTGAGTATAACGTACGTACTAAATTACACTACGATTCGTTCGAAGAAATGCACGCTAGTAATGCTAATAATTGAAAGCTGGTTTAGTGCTTTTTACTTTTTGCTTTAAGTTGGTACTAATATAAGTACTGGTCTACACTTCTGAAGCCCAAAACACTATATATCACAGGCGTAACATAAAAATGTGAAAAAAAAAACAATTTTAATGATATATATCCATATCTTGAAAGATAATTGCAATGAAATTATTGAAATGAATACGTAGGCTTCCACGGTCAGAGTTAGCCAACTACTTCCGGAATTGGACGGTGTCATGATGAGATATAAAAATGAGATAAGAGTAAGACGATAAAGAAATAAAAAGGAAAAACTTAAAAAAAAAGGCAGTGGAAAGAGAAAGACAAGGTGCAGTAAAGAGTAAGAGAAGAAAAGAAACAAGGGAGAGAAAACAAGGGAATGAAAGAAAGAAAAAAGAAAAATGAAGAAAAAGAAAGGTGGGATCTCGACGATACGCCTCCGTCGTAGGAGGCTTCTTCAGGAAAATACAGGGAAACCAAAGTGGCACGGTAACTCGACGTATAAACTACGCTAGAGGCGAAACCACTTTGGAAGAAGGTCACGGTAACTCGATGTGTTAACCTTCTGAGAAGGTTTTCGTCTGTAGCATGATTAACACGTTGAGTTACAGTTACCTTCTTCCAAAGTGGTTTCGCCTCTAGTGTAGTTTATACGTTCCGCCTCTAGCGAATCCGTTCAAAATGCTGCCCAAGTAAATTTAAACACAAATTCACCCCACGTTTCATGCTAGCTGAAGACATTGTACAGAGTGGCGCAGAGGAACGGGAAATTTTGAACGTTACAGTTGTCAGCACTGTAGAGCCGGCAGTTGTTCGTAACGTCGCACAATTGTTGTGAACGCATTGCCATTTAGTAATCATGGATCGTTGGACTGGTGCGGAACGTGCAGTAGCTGTGAGAGCGTTTTATAAAAATGGTGATAGTGCGACTACCGCGCAGAGAATATTTCGACAGCATTACGAGCTTGGACGTCATGCGCATGCGATTACAACGTGGGTGCGTAATTTTGAAGAAGCAGGATCTGTCTTGAAAAAGAAAGGTCCAGGTGGCATTCGAACGGTACGTACCCCAGTGAACATTGAGGCTGTTAGAGCTGCAATCGAGAGAAGTCCTCGCCGCTCCGTTCGACGGCATGCATCTACGCTAGGGATTAAGCGACGAAGCTTACCAGGAATACTGCACGAATTACATTCCCATCCCTATAAGTTGCAGATTGTGCAACAATTACATGAACGGGACCCAGCGTCATGTATGGAGTTTAGTAGGCAGATATTGGCTAAAATTAACGAGGACGCGAATTTCGTTGGTAACATATGGATATCAGACGAAGCCCATTTCCACCTGAACGGTTTTGTAAACAAACATAATTTTCGTTATTGGGCCCAGGACAATTCTTGTGAGTTACACCAGCGACCACTACATAGCGAGAAGGTCACAATATGGTGTGCTGTATCATGTCATGGTATTATCGGCCCTTATTTTTCCGCTCGATATGTTGAAATGCTTCAAACATTCTTTACACCGAGACTGTACGAGCTTAATCTTAACATGGAATACATGTGGTTTCAGCAGGACGGAGCCACGTCACACACTGCTCGACATTCGATGGCAGCAGTTCGTCAATTGTTTGGAAGACGCATTATTTCACGTAACGGTGACATTGAATGGCCTGCGAGATCCCCTGATCTTAGTGTGTGCGACTTCTTCCTGTGGGAGTGTCTTAAAGGCAAGGTGTACCGTGCACGACCTGCAACAATCCATGAACTGAAGGAGAACATTCAAGAAGAAATCACTACCATTCCCCAAGATTTGATACACCGCGCATTCCAGAGCCTTCATAACAGGTTGTTAGAGTGTGAACGCCGAATGGGAGGACATCTTTCCGATGTCATCTTTAAAAAGTAAAGAGAAACTTTTGGACATTTTGATTGTAAAAACATAAACGGCATGCTGCATACATGCACTTTCGTTAATAAGTTACCAGTTTTATGAATTTATTCGTGGAAATTACGTTATTTCAAAATTTCCCGTTCTCCTGCGCCACCCTGTATAATGTTTCTGGTTTAATGTCATTTACAGCTTCCACGGTTGTACGTTGTAATTCCTCCAAGGTATGGATACAGTTAGAATGAAGACTACTTTTTAAATAACCAAAAATGAAACAATCCAAGGGGGTGAAATCTGTTGATCGAGAACGCCAGCAGTCCTTACTTTTACGGTGTCCGAAAAATTGTTGTAGATAGTCTGATGGTGTATGGTGTTGCACCGTCCTGTTGGAAAAAACCAAAATACAACTCATCATCGTGAAGTTATTTAATAAAAGGATCTAAACTCAGATTTTGATACGTATTGGCATCAATGCTTTGACATTGCTAACTATATTCCCATCTTCTGAGGATGCAATGGAGGCTCTATGAAAACATGAGAATTTTCTGCAGACCAAATTCGATTGTTCTGTGAATTTACATATCTGCAAGATGAAACCATGCTTTCTAACTGAAGAAAGTAATATCCAAGATATTGTCACTGTTTAAGGCTTCGTTGAACCATTCATGGTACTTGATACGTCATGGAAAATCCAGAGGTAACAATTCATGAGTCATAGTTATATTATAAGGATGTAAATGAAGAATTTTCATGCAAGCTTTTCGACAGGTACCAACCGATAAATTTGTTTGAGCTGATAGGCTATATAAAGAATTTCTTGGATTCACATCCATTCCCTGAATTCTTTTCTGAGTTTATTTGAAAAATCACAAATAATTTTTGTTTAAAATCGTGTATTTCATCGATTAAAAGTCTACAATTAACAAGAAAAACGATTTCAATTTCCTCTTTTCACCAATTTCTCCTCTATTTATACAGCGATATCTAGAGAAGCATTAAGCCAACCAGTAAAAGACAACAATAAGGCTTTTCAACATGTCAAAATTTACACATTTCGTATTTACTATATCACGTATCCAAAATATTGAAATTGCAACCCCTATGACTTTTGGAGGAAAGTTTTCGCAATAATTCGAAAAATCCACAAGAAGCATTTTCCAAAGAGTTGCGTAACCTTTTTCTGGGTTGTAATATTCCTTTATATATCTATATTCCTGAAAACTCATTGCAAAGTCGATGATAAACACATTTATATACCCACTTCCTCAACTCTACGCTAGAAATACAACGAGATTTATGAAGATGTTACCGGTCGTACTAGAAAGGAGTTGAAAAACCAAAATTCTTGGATCTTTGTTGATGAAACCACCGACACGAAGGACCGTCAGGCTGCTAATTTGATTATTGGGAACTTAAATGGCTCAAAACAATCTAAAGGATATTTAATTAATGTAGCTAATTTAGACAAAACAAATCATGTTACCATAGCCAGATTTGTTAATGAGTCCTTAGCTAATTTCTTTTTACCCAACAAAGCACCGTTTGTAAAAGTTCTAGTAATGATAACTAGCCCCTTCGTATATGTTAAAAGCAGCTGAAAGTCTGAATTTATTTTTATGAATTTAATCCATTGTATTTTTTTTTATTTGGCCCATGATTTAAATAGAATTGTTGAAAAAATTAGATTAGAATTTCCAGATGTATATGATATATGTATATGAGAATAGTTTAATTACTAATATCGATAAGTATTTCTAAAAGCGCCCTTACGAGTGCAATTATATAACTAAGTGCTTCCCTCCATTCCATTGCCACCAGAACCTCTCTTAATAAGATGGGGAGGATGGCTTAAATGTCCTGTGTTTCTTGCCCATAATTACGAAGGCATCAAAAATGTTGTACCCCAATTTGATTCAACAAATAGTCTTGCTATGGAAAAGTGTAACGTAATTTTCAATAATTCGCCCAATAAACAATCAGCTATCATATATTACATCCAACCTTGTAAATTGAAAATTGGAAAAGTCAATGGATTAACTGGAAGAAATTAAAGAAAAAATAGCCGAAATTCTATAGAAAAATGGAGGTTAAAATCGATAAATAATATAATTAATAGCAATTTTAAGAAAGACCCCCCATTAATACCTAGTTTTAAGAATGCACCGACCACATCTTGCGATGTTGAAAGAACATTTTTCCAAATAAGAAAAATATATGGTTATTTATTGCAATAAATAAATATATAATTTTTAAATACAACACATGAATTTTAACTTTATTTATTTTTTTATATTTTACGTTATTAAAGTTAATTAACTTTAATCAGTGTAGGACATCTACCAACATACGTAAAATATAATAAATAAATAAAATAAAATATTTGCACTTTGCATATAATCCGATCTCTATTAATAACACTCAAACCTAACCTAACTAGCATCGTATAGTTCATCATAACAGCTACACAGGCATTTAACCAGTTTGGGGATCCCTGGTCGACACCGCAGGGGTCGTTGAGAAACCGCAGGCGGGTGCAGTACAACACACGTTAACACCGTATTAATATGCGGTCGACACGATATTCCTTGAATTCCACAGCTGGTCCTCGACATTATTATACAGCCATTATTATTGTTGTAAACTTATATCACATTTTTATAGCAGACAACTTCAACACCTACGCAGACTCTGGAGGGTAGAAAAGAGTCAATTTCGGTTGATTGCAAACAGAATGGGAAGACGAAAAGAATCTTGATACTCTCCACGTAAAATAGGTTCTGTCAGAAAGAACAATATGGATGTTATTTTCAAACATGTTTAATTATAACGATGTTCATAACAACTTTGTGATTTTTTAATAGTTTGTATCCTTGTTATGTTAACATCCTTGTTAGAATAACAGAAATAAAGTTTCGTAAGCGTTTCTATATGATCCATAAAGAATAGCTTTATACATATTTTACACTGTACGAGACGTAATAAAGAAAATCGGAACTCACGTTTGTTTATTTCCAAAAGAAACAAAATAGCGATAGCTCTGTTCTCGTATAACTTGAGATGACTATATTCCTCTACCATTACCTGTAGATAATTCTTAAAAGCCTTATTATACAATTATACTGCTAGGTGAGTAGTGCTTTGCCATTTATAACCTGTGAATGGAAATGTATAATTGATTTCAATCTAATTGAATTATTGATGTAATAGATCTTGATTAAGTAACTATAAAACTTTAATATATATTCAACTCTTGACGTTCGACTAAAAATAGTTTCCACCAGTTTTATAATAAATACCGTAACAACACAAGCAAGTAACGGTAACTTGTAACAGAGTTATCGATCAAGAAATATTAATAGAGGATGATATCCGGGTTCAGAGTCGGTCACTTCAAAAGTTTTAAGAGATAGTTTTGTGTATATTTTTCTTATATTAAAAGAAAAAATGTGTATGAAGCTGTTCAATTCTTAGATTTGACTTACACCTAAAGTTTTACGAGGGACTGTTTTTATGTTGCCCAACTAGATACGTCGACATAAACAAAACGATAGCTACGTTGTTAAAAAACTTGTTTTTAATGGAAAATTTCCTGCGTATATTAAAAAAAAGAAGGCGTGATTGTTATTATTGATATTAAACATTTCTGCGGCCTTAGATATAATTAAAATGGGCATTTGTGTTAAATTGCATTTTTCTTTCAACCTATAGAATTTCGAATACAAAGTAATTCGTACTTATTTTAATATGATTGTATACGAGGGTGATTTGTAATGTTTCCGGAATCGGCACAGGAAGCTTGAAGTGAATTTATTGGTCGGCAAAGGAAAATTTCCGACGTCTACTGTCAAGAGTTGTCGTTTAAGAATGTGGTTTGTGTAGCAAATCAGGCGATTTCGCAAAAACTGATAAAATCCAATGTCGTGCGGTGATAAAACATTTCAGGATCGCTGGGAAAATGCCCACGAAAATTCGCAATATTTTGCTAGAGGTTCGTGGCGGATGTATTCCATCATTTTCGACCATCAGCTTCTGAGTGAGCGAGTTCGAACGTGGCCGCACAAGCACAAATGACGAACTGGACTCCTAACAACCGCTACCAATAATCAAATGGCCGACAAGATTCGTAATGTCGTGTTAGTCGATCGTCGATTGAAGCTGAATGAGATAGTAAAGATAGTAAAGGCATCTCAGAAGAACGCATTGGTCATATTCTACACTTTGGGTATAAAAAAGCTTTCGGTGCGCTGGGTACCGTGTTTGCTCACACCAGAGCAAAAACAAAATCGTGTGACCGTTTCGGAGGAGTGTCTGGCTAGGATCTAACGCAATCGAAGAGATTTCTTCATGTGTTTTGTAACCGTGGAGATGAGACCACTACATACCGGAGACCAAGAAAAAGTCGAAGCAGTGGAATTTTCCGGGCGAATCGGCTCCGAAGAAAGCAAAGACTGTTCCATCGGCCGGAAAGGACATGGCGACCATTTCTTGAGATTCCCAAGGTGTGATCCTCATCCACTCTCTATCAGGCTATCTATCTATCTATAAGGGAAGGACGATCACGGAACAATACTACAACGATGCAGTATTAAAGGAGAAACGACCTCGTTTGCAACGGAAGAAAAGTGCTTTTCCATCAAGATAATGCACCGGCTTATTCATCCTGCATCGTCATGTCCAAATTGAATGAGTTGCGCTGAGAATTAGTCTCTAATCCTCCATATTTACCGGACCTAGCCTTCAGCGACTTTTTCCTATTCGCAAACCAGAAAAAATCACTGGTAGGTAAGCGATTTTCCTCAAATGAAGAGGTCATCGCCGCTACAGATGGCTATTTTGCAGACATCCTACTTTTTCGACGGTTTGAAAAGACTGGAGCACCGTTTGAAAAAGTATATTGATCTTCGAGGAGACCACATAGAAATATAAAAACAAAAAACGACACCAATACCGTGTTTTTCGTGTCGATTCCGGAAACATTTCAAGTTGCCCTCGTATTTTTATTTATTTAAGGAAAAAATTAAAAATAAAATCATTATATTTTTTTTAAAATTGTAAGGGAATTCTTTTTCTTCCAGCGAATTAGTTTGTTCTCCAATTATACTAATACCTCTCTTATTTCGCGGAAACATATTGTAAACTTCCTGAATATTTATTGAGTGTGCGATGAAAAATAAATGATTTATCGATCGCCTTTTCAAATCAAATGAAAAAAAAAAAGAATACGTATGTTTACACTTATTTAGAAAACACATTGATTGCCAGTGCGGATCAAACAATAACAGAAACCTGACGCGTGAGCACAATTAAAAGAAACCCCGCGTGTTTATAATTGACCGTAACGAAAACAATTGGAACGGAAGCCCTTGGCGTGCCACGCTAGAAACATTTAATAGAGATTAATGATCTTCGAGTTACTTGCGAAAAAACCAACACCTAACACCTCTTGTCTCGCTGAAAGGTTACATTATAAAAGAAATGTTTGATCTTCCCTTTATACTATTAGATTCAAACATTATGCATACAATTAAAGAATTTGTGAGCATTTTTTAAGAGAAAAAACTATTGTGATTTATCATTATAATATCAACATATTCACATCGCAAAAATAAAAACTGGTACCATGCTTAAGAACATAAGTAATATGTATGTGGTTGAGTTCGTTGAATATATATAATATAGTATAAGCAAGAAATTCTGTTGAAAAGTAACTAAACAGATATTAATTTTGTGATATCTCCCGCTTTTATTTGATGTGGTGCAAAAAAAATCTACAGGGCCATTTTATATAGCATGAAATTTTCTAGAAGAAAGTCTTCGAGAGCACTATTCTCAATAGCATCTACCTTTTTTCTGATTGGAGCAGTGAAGATTTACAATTTTATGATGTTAAAGGTCATAACAGGGATAAGATTTAACCCCTTAACGTGCTAAACAGGCTAAACTGGACACTCCAGATAATTAGAATGGCGTTGTATTTTATGCTGTTCCACTTTTTTCAAGAAAAAGAGGAAAAGGTATTCTTTCATTTGTTAAACATCAGCATCTGGAACGCATATGTTTTTCAGGAATTCTATGTCATTTTTCCAGTTTTGTTCCACCAACACCAAAAAAAGAGGCTTCCACAACATATTGCTCTAAAAGGGATAGCATCATTTCTTAGACATTAGGTACGGGGGACACCTGAAGTGTTTCCGTGTTTCTATTTTTCGATGTAGTGCCTTCGAACATCAATAAACCTTTTCAGTCTCTTCGAGGAAAAGTAGGATGTTTCGAAGTCTGCAAAATAGCGATAACCTCCGCATTTTAGGCAAATCTCCTACTTCCCAGTGATTTTTTCAGGTTTGGGAATAGGAAAAAGTCGCTGGGGGATAGGTCCGGTGAATGTGGAGGATGAGAGACTAATTCGTAGTGTAACTCATTCAAATTGGACATGACGATGCGGAATGAATGAGCCGATGCATTATCGTGGTGGAAAAGCACTTCCTTCCGCTACAAACGAGCCCGTTTCTCCATCACTGTATCGAATTTGGTCAATCAATCGCTGTAGTATTACCCCGTGATCGTCCTTCCCTTCTGCAGATAGTTGATGAAGATTATGCCTTGGGAATCCCAAAACATGGTCGCCATAACCTTTCTGGTCTTTACTTTCTTCGGAGTCGATTCGCCCGGAAAAGCCCACTGCTTCGACTGTTCCTTGGTCTCCGGTATATAATGGTGGATTCAAGTCTCATCCACGCTTACAAAACGCATTAAGAAATCCCTTGGATTGCGTTGGATCCTGCCCAGACTCTCTTCGGAAGCGGTCTCCATTGCGCCGAAAGCTTTTTCATACCCAAAATTTCGTGTAGGGTATGGCCAGCGCTTTCTTCTGAGATGCCTATAGTCCCTGCTATCTCTTTCAGCTTCAATCGGCGAGAGGCTAACACGACATCATGAATCTTGTCGACCATTTCATCGTTGGCAGCGATTTTTTGGGGTCCACTGCGTGGTTCGTCACTTGTGCTTGTGCGGCCACGTTTGAACTCGCTCACCCAGAAACTGATGGTTGGAAATAATGGAGTACATCCGCCATGAACCTCTAGTAAAATATTTCAAATTTCCGTGGCCGTTTTCCCAGCCATCCAGAAGTGTTCTATCACTGCACGAAATTGGATTTTATCCATTTTTGCGAAACCACCTGACTTGCTACACAAAACACACTCTTAAACAACAACTACTGGCAGTAGATGTCTAAAATGTTCATGGTTACTATAGAAAAGGTTGCCTTTGCCGACCAACCAATTCACTTCAACGTTCGTGCGCTATATCTTGCCGATTCCGAAAGCATTTCAGGTCGCTCTCGTATATGTTGCATTTTTTTCTTAAAATTAAAACAAACAAAAATAACACAACGTAAAGTGTTACTCTTTTGTGCCTTTACGTGACAAACAAATATTTTTGAAGAACTTGTAAGTTGTAGGTGATTTCTTAACCATTAAAAGAACTATGGCCATCTCTCCCGGACTGACCCTGATCCAGTAAATTTTGTAATAGAACTGTCATAGAAGTCTCTACAATTTCCACGCTTTCAGGACAGCGATGTTTTTTATTTTCTTGAATCTTCTTAAAGCTAGGGAAAAATTGTATCCGACATTAAGAATTCCTTTTCTAATAACTTCGGGTGTACCTTGTGCAGGCAATTCTCAAAACTCTTTTCAGACCTATCTTCTCGTCTACCTAATGTAAAAGATTCGAATAACGCTGGAAATAGCAAATACGAATTCATTTTTTAACTAATCACTGTATCTTTTGTTAAAATTTTCTTTATTGTAATGAAATCCCTTTAAATGTTTGCGGGACGCCGTGCTATTAATATAATCTATGAACAATATTGAAATAAAAGATATATCTCTTTATTAAGAAAATTAATATAGAGAAATTAATAACAGCTAAATACAGCTTGCAGATTTTTAATTGGGAAACTCATTCTTTATTCATTCCCATACATCTGCATAACAAGATATAAAAGGTATTATTATACAGAATACTAGAAATTATATTAACACCTGTTTCCTACGCTATCTTTTAGATCTTAATCTTAACACTGAATGTTTATCCTTTAATTTATTTCTTATTTACAATTACTGCAATTACTCCCATGTAAAGTCGGAAGAGAATTAAGACACTCATTGTTTTATATTATTCTTTATGTTGCTCTTTGCAAAGTCTGCAATCACGTTTTAATTAAATATTAATTGCAATGCGTAGCTTGTTAGGTTCTAATTTATTGCATGTTAGAGCAGCTAGTAAATCACGTAATAACTAACCTCGGCATACCTATAAAAAACAAAATCGTACCAGACGATGTATCGGAGCACAATGGGGTATACATGTAAAGAAAAGCCTAATTACGAATATAACAAAAATAAGTTATAAAGAAATAAAAGAAGAAGTTATAGAACTGCGAGAAACAGAGATGGACACATTCGAAATGTTATCCAAAACGCTACAACGAATACTAGACAAACATACAATTAGAGAAAAAAAAATCAAAGAAAGGAAGATAACCCATTGATAATGGGAAACATAATAAAGCAAATTCAAAAAAGAAACAAACTGTATAGAAAACACATGAAATAAAAAATAATAAATAAAAAAGAATACTACAAAAATTAAGTTAGTAAGCACAAAAATAAACTGGCACAGATTTGGAAATTATTAAAAACAGAAACGAACCCAACAGCGAAAAGATAAAATAAGTTAGAAAAGACATAAAAACAAAACGGAGAAATAACGTCAGGTCCAAAGGAGATAGCTGAGGAAATAAATAGGTACTTTGCAAACATGGGAAAAATATAAACCGAGTAACAACAATACTAAACTATGATGAACGACTAGGAATAAACTTTAAATTGGATAGAATGAAGGCAATATAGGTAGAAGTAATAATTGAAGAAGTAAAATCATACCAGACCAGGTTCCAAGATGTGATAGGGTCACCACAAAACTAAACAAAGAAGATACAGAAAAATTAATACCGATAATAAAGTAACTGGTGAATTGTGTAATAGAGAGAGGAATATATCCTGAATACCTGAAAAGATCGACGATTATCCCAATACACAAGAAAAGAAGATCGTGAAATAGTAAAAAACTATAGACCAATCTCGCTACTGAAAATTCTAAACAAAATATTGGAGAAAAGTATACACATGTAGCTATCAGATTACTTACAAAGGAACAGAATAATATGCCAAAATCAATATGCCTTCCAAAAACATGCTGAACAACATTAAGGCCAAAATGGGAAAAATAAATACAGTAATTGCGATTTTCATTAATATAAAGGAAGCATTTGACACCGTGTGCAAATCAAAACTGATTCAAAAAATAGAAAAAATAGGAATCTACGGAAATGAGAAAAACTAATACAAACATACCTATCTGACAGAACACAAACAACAGTGGTAAATAAACAAGAAAGCGAAAGACAAAGCCCTGAATATGGAATACTTATAAGGCGAAAATCTATCCCCAATACACTAACGACATAGCCAAACAAAAATTAATTAATAAGAATCCCAATTGCCGTGGAAAGATATAACAAAGTACGAGAACTTGCTAGAAAGACTGTATTCAGTGCAATGTTTACTTCTCACATGATAAACGTATGGAGAGATACAGGTTTTTAAATTTTTATTCATTAAAAATTTCACAAAAAAGAAACTATTCTAAATTGAATTTAACGTTAATAATAATAGGGAATTTAAATTATCAAATCGGGATATTAATTAGTATTAAAAATATTTTTCTTATTTCTTTATAAGTACCCTAACAAAAAGAATTTTTAATAAAGAATACATAGTCACCTACTGTACTAGATGTATACATCAGTTCTTTCCGGTATAACTAAGAGATAGCGCCAGAGAGTACGCAGCGTATTAATTTGACACGTACGTCATTTCTTCGTCAGACATTTAAACTACAAACATAGACAAGTTAAGTCCACCAAAAACTAGCGTCTTTCGTTTATCGTTCAGTGATTATATTCAGTTTTATGCCTGAAAAAGAAACATTTCTGGCACGCATTATTCTTCTTATTTAATCAAAAGAAAGAGGCTGTCGAAAATCATCGTTTGCTTGTAGAAACATATGATGAACACGCTTCATCGATCAGAACATGTGAGAGATGATTTCGACGATTTCAAAGTGGTGATTTCAATGTGAAAGACTTTGGTAGACCACAAAAATTCGAAGACGAGCAATTGCAGGAGTTATTGGATGATGACCCAACTCAAACTCAACGGCAATTAGTAGACATGTGTCGCAAGAAACAATAAGCAGATGTTTACAAGATCAATAAACTCGGTAATGGGTCCCACATGATTTGAATGAACGCCAAATAGAAAATCGCAAGGTCACCTGTGAAATGCTGCTTCAACGCCACGACAAGAAATCATCTTTGCATCAAATTGTGATTTATTTTGGAAAAAATCATGGGTTTCACCTGACCAAGCCGGTCCTTCAACGCCAAGGCCAATTCGCTTCGGCAAGAAGACTATATTCTGTGTCTGGTGGGACCAGAGCGGTATTGTGTATTAAGAACTCTTGAAGCCCGACGAAATTGTTAATACACAACGTTATCGCAAGCAAACCACGCATTAATCGAAAGACGATCGGAATGAGCCAGACGACATAGCAAAGTGATTTTGTTACACGGCAATGCGGCGCTTTTCACACAGTGAAATCAGTTAAAGACACCTTGATATTGTTTGGATGGGATATCCTACCATACCCCCCTGCACTCCCCAGATCTGACGCCATCTGACTATCACCTCTTCGCATCAATAGGGCACGCGCTCGTACAGCAACACTTCAGCAATCTCGAGAAAATTGGAAAATCGCTCGATGAATGGTTTACAGCAAAAGGCAAGCAATTTTTCTGGCATGGTATCCATAAATTATCTGTCAGATGGGTGAAATGTGTAGAAGCCAATTTACAATATTGTGAATAAAAAGAAATTAATTTAATAACGATATTCAGGACTGTGTTGTTGTATAATTCACAGGTACAGCACTAAACTCAACTCCACACAAATTAATTAATTATCCGGAACGCAACGTTTCGAGAGCACGTGGACCAACCATGTCACCGACTGAATGTAAAAAAACTGTATCACACATGCAGTAGAAAATAATTTGCATGTGTGCTATACCTGTGGAGAAATTAAGTTCCCTTGCAAATTACGTATTCCTTTTTAGTAAAGAACCGGAAAAAAGCTTATGCATACACCTGGTGAAATGTATTGGGACACGCAGAGAAGTGTTTTCTTGTAGTTTTTCTTCAAGACAAAAAAAATATTTAATATAAGAAAATAATATTCTTGAAATTATACTTGCATCAAATAAATATTTTCTTGGGGTTAGAAAACCAAATAACTGCAAGAGTAAGTCATTTAGTCTTAAATTAAGAAAAAGTTAATGAAATTGTAGTTTAAATATAGATTTAACAGAGTAGTTGATTCTCCTATTGGCTTGGTGGTAAAGTTAGGCGGAATCGAGCTCGATTCTCGATAAGACGACAGTTTCATTAATAAAAAAAAGGCAACACGTCCAGCACAAATTATCGAACGGTATATGGTATTGGATGGATTTATTTGGCAAATATACTCGCCCCCCTCGGGCTATACCCCGAAGACTGCCGAAACGTCGGACATAAATGGATTAATTCACAAACAACGAAAACAACTTCTCTAAATTAATACATATTTTCAAATTTTCTATAAGATTTTCTTGAATCAAGTTAACGAATTTCTTAAGCAAAGATATATTATTGTTTCATTGCAAATAGATAACTCTCTTTAGCGGAGAAAAAAATGCTGAGAAAATATTTCTATTGATTTGAAACAGTAATTCTATTGTGGATAACTGTGAATGATTATTGATACAAGCAAACGTTCTCTGCTTGTATTCACAAAATTTGCAACCCCCACATTTATAATAATTTTTGTGTTCATGCCTTCTCTGAATTGGATGTGGAGAACAGTATCAAGAGACTTAAATCTAATATGAAAACTGGAGATGATGGAATACCGAGCTTCTTTGTACGTGATTGTGCTCCTGTTCTGTCCTATCCACTGTCAACTATATTCCACCTAGCGATAAGCACGTCAACTTTTCCAAAGGTTTGGAAAATTAGCAGAATTACCCCCGTATTTAAGAAAGGAAACCGATCTAACATTGCTGATTATAGGTCTATAAGTATACTGCCTAATTTCGCTAAGGTATTTGAACATTTGCTTTACAAAGAAATATCTACCTGCATAACTCCTTTCATATCTGAGCATCAGCACGGTTTTGTTGCAGGGAGGTCGACGATCACTAATTTAGCATGCATTGGCCAATATTTTAGTGAAGCGCTTGATAAGCGAAAGCAGGTGGATGTTATTTACGTAGATTTTTCTAAAGCTTTCGACTGCGTTAACCACGAGATGCTACTACAAAAAATTGATAAATTTGGTTTTGGTGTGGGTTTCCTGACGTTGATTGAGTCTTACCTTACTGGAAGGGAGTGTTATGTCTGCTGCAATGGTTATTCCTCTACGCCGTTTTCTCCAACATCAGGTATTCCTCAAGGTTCAAATCTTGGACCACTTCTCTTCAATTTTTATATAAATGATTTACTATCTCTGTTTACGTGTCACGTCTTAGCATACGCAGATGACGTAAAGATATTTAATACTGTTGGTAGCATTTTCGATTGTAAACATTTACAAGACAATCTTCTTCGCATTAATACTTGGAGCAAGGTCAATTATCTTCCTCTGAACATCAACAACTGTACTGCGCTTTCCTACAATAACACTCACACTACTTTACACTATAACTACCAGATTAATGATGCAGCCATACCACGCAATATCAAAACTTTGGATCTTGGTGTTTTGTTTGATAATAGACTGTCATTTACGGAACATATTTCGTCCATGTGTTCATCTGCGTCCAAAAGTCTCGGTTTTGTCATGCGTTCTTGCAGGCATTTCTCAGACTTAGGTGTAATGAAACGTTTATATTATGCCTACGTTCGTTCTAAGCTTGAATACGCCTCCATTGTTTGGTATCCCCGTTATTTGCGCCAAGAGCTTATGATCGAACGCGTTCAAAAGAAATTTCTAAAGTATCTCTCCTTTCGAATGGACAACGTGTATCCTGCAAGAGGTATCGAGTATTATAGCTTACTTGTTGAGCATGGTTTTCTATCTCTTGCTGACCGAAGAATTGTATTGTAATTTGTCCTGTAATTGGCCCTTGGGCTGTTGGGCAATAAAGGATTATTATTATTATTATTATTATTATTATTATTATTATTATTATTATTATTATTATTATTATTATTATTAAGTACGAGCCAATCAAATGTATTCAATTTACGACATTCCTTTGAAACCCGTCAGAAACACCACAGATACTGTTCTAGATAATCAATTAAGAAGATCTTAATATCTTCATTAGGATTGACTGAAATTGTCTCACTTCGTCTAAAGAAGGAAACTTTCAATTCATCGCAGTCATTTCTACTAAAAAATAATGACCTCGCCTTTACTTCTTAATGTAATTTCGTCGAACAATTTTTATTTACGTCAACGCATAGCATAAACAGAGAATCTTAACAAGTTGCGACTGGAACGGTACGTGGCATCCTAAAACGGCTACGTCGAATAAATCGTCTTCCCCGTAATTGCATTCCCGAAAATTTTCCGTATCGAGAACGCCGTTCGAATCGGCAAGATCGATGGCAGTATTCGCGATGATAAAACGCCGAACGCACCGCGTAATATATAAATATTAATAAGATAAGACACTCGTTCGCCGGCTTTTTTTTTTTTCTTCTTCTTAGTCGCGTTCCTTTTTCACCATCGCTTAATCGAGTTACCGAAGAGCCGTGCATCGGATAAAAGGGACGCATGACTTATTGGAGCCGGCGCGGCATGCTCTTAAAAATCGCGGCGAAGAAAAGGGCGGCCGGTTCTTGTTCGCGATGAAAGGCGCTGCGTATTAATAATGAGCATTGCAGCGACGAATCGTCACTTCTTTACTGGTGCGTTATTTATTTATTATGGCGAAAGAAATTTCAAAAACTCCACTTTATGGAGCACTGAAGATTATTCAATGTTGTTTGTTGATTGCAAATAAATTCTTGCGTCGAGTTGTAATGTATAATCTTGGAATCGGAGATGAGAAACTGCATCGTATTGCGGTTACATGATTATAGAAATAATCATATATTAAAGAACAAATTTACAGCTGGTGATGATATACATTCCTTGCTTTTTTGTGAAGAATTGTACTACTATCTTTGCCACTCCTCTATGTGTAATCTTTACTCCAGCCCTACACACGCGTACGTTTCCTGATATGTGGAAAGTAGCCAGAATTTCACCAATCCTGAAAAAGGGCGATAATTCCAATATTGGCAGCTACAGACCTGTGACTATAATTTCTCCTTTTGCGAAGATTTTTGAAATCTTAATTTATAAACGTTTTTCTTATGGTATTAAATCATATCCCTCCGAATCTCAGCATGGTTTCTTGGCAAATAGATCTACTGTAACTAACATGGAACAGATTTCCCAAACAATAGCTAAAACTGTGGATGGGGGTGGTCAACTGGATGTTATTTATACTGATTTTTCCCGTGCTTTTGACCTAATTGATCATCATAAGTTGTTGGAGAAGCTGAGTTTTTTCGGTGTCAGCAGGAATTTCCTAAAATTAATTGATTTAATTCCTGAACTTTTTACTCCACCACTGGAGTACCTCAAGGATCGAATCTCGGCCCGCTCCTCTTTAATATACATTACCGCTCAAAAGTGTTTAGGCACTCTCACTGACAGCAAAAATGTATAAAAACTCAACAAAAATGTTAATAATATTTATTTTTTATGTGCAGATACACGTACATGAATAAAATATATTAAATAAATGTGAAAATTAAAATGTTTAATTTAAATTTTGCTTTCATCTATGTGACCTCTTGATTTAATAATTGCAGCACACAATCTTCTCGCAATAAGTTTTGCCAGAGTTTCTTGTGTTATTGAGGTCCAACTCGATTGCAATTTGTTCCACACGTCAGTAGCTGATGTCAGAGCCGATTTCCGTACTTCCCGATCTAGTTCTTCCCATAGTAACTCGATTGGATTCAAGTCGAGGCTCTGGGGAGGCCATTCCATGATTTTGAGAGTTCCTTCCTCTTCTAAATGGCGTAAATAGTCTTTACATAATTTAGAGACCCAAAAGCCGAATTCCGGAAAATTTCGCGGTAGCCTTCTGTTTTTAATATACCGTCAATTTTCACAATGTCCCCTACACTAGTGCCAGCAAAACAGCCCCAAATGATTATAGAACCTCCACCATGCTTCACGGGAGCAGCAATACACTCTTCTCTGGCACGTTCACCCACCGGTCCTCTTACGAATATGCGACTTCGGGTTCCGAACAGCTCAAATTTGGACTCATCCGTCCATAGGACGTTGTTCCACTCTTCTATGGTCCAGTCTTGGTGTTCACGAGCCCATTTAAGTCGCTTTTGCTTGTCTTGTTTGCGTAGTAATGGCCTTTTCATCGCAATACGTCCATGGAGCCCGGCTTTCTGTAGGCGCCGTTTGACTGTAGAAACACTGACTAGTTTTTGGCGACCAACATTAATTCTGCGGTGATTTCCGGGGCTGTTTTGCGTCTATTTAACTTGCTGGTAACCACTATTCTGCGATCATCTGCAGATGTTGTCGCTTTTGGCCTTCCACTCCGTCTTTTATTAAGAAAACTGCCAGTTTCCCGATATTTTTTTACGATATAGTCAACCGTAGCGTGATGTATTTTCATTTTTTTGGCAATTTGTCGATTACTTATGCCACTTTTACACACGTGCGCTTATAATAGCTTAATAAGCGCACGTGTTTCACTACTAATTTCTCTTCGCGGAGGCATTTTAAAAAGTTGTCACACGATATTTCGCTCACGACGTGAATAGAGTAACCAGTACCACACTGCAACTGACCATAGGTTACAGATTTCACTATAATCTTCTAGGAAGGTAATTTAAACATTATTACCTACAATCTAACAGATGACTAAATTTACCCAGTAAATTCAGAGGGATTGTTATTGTAATTGCACCGCAATAAACAGTTTATGGTAATCCGACCAAGTGCAGGTAAATGATAGTAAACCTTATTCGATATCATGGGTGTTTACCTTACAGAACCACGTTTTAAATACATATTTCATTTTATTATAATGTTTTTTTGGTAAACATAATACTATATGAATAATCCATGAAAACAGGGGTGCCTAAACACTTTTGAGCGGTAGTGTATATATCGAAGATCTTTATATATATATATATATACATATATCTTGGTTTGTTTTTAATGCATTACATTTATTGCCTTTTATTTAATATTGTGTCTATTTTTGGATGTTCATCTGTTGGGCATTTAATAAATTGTTATTATTAGCAACACCTTTTCCCTTCAAACTTAAATAAACTTTAGAAACCATGAACGAAACGGAGCAACTACCGTATAGTCAAACCTTATAATTTTAAAGTTATTTCGAATAAATGTATTTAACTCGTACTCTCTCAAACTTTTACGTTTTGAAATCGATTAGATGGTGGCTTAATCTTCGATCACTGACGCACAAGCTTTAGCACGTAATCACTACACCATGAGCGCACTTTCGGCGTGTCGGTTGGCGTAGTTGTGAGTAATAGAAGGATGATATAAGTTTTTTCTATAAGTTAACAAAGTCGAGAAATACGCATGCTTTTCTACAGAACAATTGTGTATCAGTATACTAGCTTTGTCTAACGGTATTGTCGACTCTTTTTAAACAACTACTACAAAATCCTATCCTCATATCGATCTTTTCAATTTGAATCGATTCAATGAAGCAATCCGTAATACTGCGAGGTGAGGAGCGTTTCGTTTCAAGTGAGCCGCATTTTTGCGCCAGATTCATTTTTATCACTTTCGATAAAGTCCTCCTCAAAGACTACACAATCACATTCTTGAATTAATTCGATTGCAGAGTTTGCGTCAAGTTCACTTTCGAATTATACCTACGCATTGTTCTCTTTCATCACTGCTAATCTCATTTTCTAGTTCAGTATGCCATTCCATCACAGTCTTTATAAACTGAATCTTCATAGCCAACTCGTTTAGCCATTCCGCAAAAAAACCAGGCGCACTTTGAAGTAGCATATAATCAATGTTCTTCCACTAATTTATGTGTAGGCACGTCCACTAACTAACTAACTTGAAGGTAGTGTTGCAGAAGTATATTGTTATATTTAAGGAACGTTAAAATGAAAAATTAATCTCTGTGGTTTTCTTATCTTTGTTTTTTCAGGTTTTTTCGATTACTAGTCCTTTTCGCTTGACTGAAAATTAATCTAAGACGAAAGGATGACCTTTTTCGAATTGTACAGAGCCGAATCTTCTCGGACTACTTCTATTTATGCCACAGAATCCTTTATCGGGTACAAACCCTTTGGTTTTGATTATGTCGTTCAAATCTTCACCGTACACTTCCTTGCCTTTCTTGTCTGTCTTGTCTTTCTTGTCTTCCTTGTCTTACTTGTCTTCCTTGTCTTTCTTGTCTTCCTTGTCTTCCTTGTCTTCCTTGTCTTCTTTGTCTTCCTTGTCTTCTTTGTCTTCTTTGTCTTCCTTGTCTTCCTTGTCTTCCTTGTCTTCCTTGTCTTCCTTGTCTTTCTTGTCTTCCTTGTCTTTCTTGTCTTTCTTGTCTTTCTTGTCTTCCTTGTCTTTCTTGTCTTCCTTGTCTTTCTTGTCTTTCTTGTCTTCCTTGTCTTCCTTGTCTTCCTTGTCTTTCTTGTCTTCCTTGTCTTCCTTGTCTTCCTTGTCTTCCTTGTCTTCCTTGTCTTCCTTGTCTTCCTTGTCTTCCTTGTCTTCCTTGTCTTCCTTGTCTTCCTTGTCTTCCTTGTCTTCCTTGTCTTCCTTGTCTTCCTTGTCTTCCTTGTCTTCCTTGTCTTCCTTGTCTTCCTTGTCTTCCTTGTCTTCCTTGTCTTCCTTGTCTTCCTTGTCTTCCTTGTCTTCCTTGTCTTCCTTGTCTTCCTTGTCTTCCTTGTCTTCCTTGTCTTCCTTGTCTTCCTTGTCTTCCTTGTCTTCCTTGTCTTCCTTGTCTTCCTTGTCTTCCTTGTCTTCCTTGTCTTCCTTGTCTTCCTTGTCTTCCTTGTCTTCCTTGTCTTCCTTGTCTTCCTTGTCTTCCTTGTCTTCCTTGTCTTCCTTGTCTTCCTTGTCTTTCTTGTCTTTCTTGTCTTTCTTGTCTTCCTTGTCTTCCTTGTCTTCCTTGTCTTCCTTGTCTTCCTTGTCTTCCTTATCTTCCTTGTCTTCCTTGTCTTCCTTGTCTTCCTTGTCTTCCTTATCTTCCTTGTCTTCCTTGTCTTCCTTGTCTTCCTTGTCTTCCTTGTCTTCCTTGTCTTCCTTGTCTTCCTTGTCTTCCTTGTCTTTCTTGTCTTTCTTGTCTTCCTTATCTTCCTTGTCTTCCTTGTCTTCCTTGTCTTCCTTGTCTTCCTTGTCTTCCTTGTCTTCCTTGTCTTCCTTGTCTTCGTTGTCTTCCTTGTCTTCCTTGTCTTCCTTGTCTTCCTTGTCTTCCTTGTCTTCCTTGTCTTCCTTGTCTTTCTTGTCTTTCTTGTCCTTCTTGTCCTTCTTGTTTTTCTTGTCTTTCGTGTCTTTCTTTTACTCGTCTTACCAAGTCTATAAAAGTTTGGCATTTTCTTCTAAACTCTCCAAACACTCATTTATCTCAAAGTTTAAATTTGTACATTACTGCTTTTTTTAAGATATGGAGTAACTCATTGCGCCTATATTTCTTTAAGAAAATATAATAAAAAAATATCATAAGCAGGACAAAATCAAAAGGAGGTAAACTAAACTATTGCCTGCCAAACTTCAAAACCCTTATTATTTTCTATTTTCCTTTAATTTATAATGTAATCCCCACCATTTTAGTATTGCAAAATATGTTGTATTCCTTTTAGTTTCAATTCATAAGGTGTTCTTAAACTTAGCGGTAGTGTACATAAGTTTTCTTATTTTGAAAAACAAGAATTTAGATACAACTGCATTTCCTTCCTAGATTTTGTATTAAATCTGTTATATCCACCGCATCCAGCAATTAAATGGCACTAATCTACTGTCCACTTTACACTCCAAAATAGAATATCTATGAAAGTAAATTTGGTCAACTAAAGCATCACATTAAACCGGGTCTCAATGTACAGACAGTTAAAACACCTACATCGTTTAAAAGATTTCCTTACAATTCATTAAAACAAATGCGACGCGCATGGAATGTCGTGATTAACTCCCGAACTGAAAAGCTCGAGACGAGGCGAAGGTGGTAAATTACGACCAAGTGCTGGTAAGAAGAAAAAAGGCCCTCCCGACACCCAACGCGGGCCGCAATAACCGGCCGACGGGGACCGCTTGTACGTTGTGTTGTCAGTTTTTACTAATAAAGCCGTTGTTTAGCGCGGCGGCTGTCAGCTCCAAACCCGAATTGGATAATTGTAATTTATTACGAAGCGATAGCTTAATCATCGTACGTTGTGTGTGTATTATACCGGCAGATATATGTTTTACATTCGTATATAAAGGTATCTAAATTCTTAGTAACCAATGCAAGTTTATAAGTGAATGTGCGAACTGCGAAACAGTGAAAATGCTATATTAATATTTGCCGCACCTATATACATGGCTTAAATTATGTTCTAATCTCATAAATTGCTTTCTTTTTGGTGCGAGATAGCATTGTTGAAACGAGAATTCCAAAGGGTTAAGAAAAAGTTTTGACAATTTCTTTGTGGAAAGAATGAAACCAAAGAAATGCTAGTCGTTATGTTATAATGGCATTACACTCCCTATCCAATTTATTAGGTCCACTTGCTAAAATGCCAATTTGGTTAAGATATATAAAGAAAATTGTATTGTACAAGTATAAGTTTATTCATAACTATTTATAAACATCGTCTCAACTATATATAACTAATATTTTGTAATGCCTTCTAGCGTCACTTCTGAATTGTATTTCCCAGCCAAGGTAACACTAGCAGACCGTGCGTTTCCAAAAAAAACTTTCGGTGGATTTGGCCATGTGGCATAGTGCCTTATCGTGCATGAACGCGTAAGGGACTTTATTTGGATCTAAATCATTGATATATGGCATCAAGACATCCTCCAATACACGCTTATATTGGTGTTGATTCATGGTGCCTTGGCAAAAATACAGTGCTCCAGGACCTTCGACTAATATACAGGACCATACCATAACTGGCGTTTTCAGTACACTAGCTTCACCAAACCGTACAAGAGACTTGAAGCAAATTGAAGGTATTTTGCGAAAAGAGGCTTATTTATATTCAGAAAATGGAATACCATCGGGGCAATGTCTAATCGGCGAAAAGTTTGTATTCATGTAGGATAACGACTCCAAACTCTCAGCAGTTATATGTATAAATTTTTAAATGAAGAACAAGATAATGGCCCTTTACAAATAATGACATGGCCGCCACAAGGTCCCGAACTAAACCCCATCGAGCTGTTATGGGTCACCTGTGGAATATAAAATATGTCAAAATGCGTATGCAAATAAAGATTTTGATGACTAGATTGTAGTAAAATTATGCATCATGGTGAAATATCTAGTCCCATATTCATAGTTCTCCACCGGCGTTGTGCTAGCGCTTCGCCACTGTATGTACGTTACAGGGCGAAGCCTCGGCGTAACGCCGGCGAATAACTACGGATACGAGAGTTAATATTCTAAAATTAGAGGAGGACTTAGCAATAGTTATTACACTTTTCACACGCTTCCAAGTCTTTAGAAACGAATACCATCCAGATTGTGCCAATTTTGGTTTTAGATGGATGATAATTCGAGATAGCATTCCGTTAGCCTTGAACCAAATCAAAGATGGGCCAAGTTTCGACGACATTTCAAAACGATACCCCTTATGTCTTTTTGCGAAAAATCGAAGTTATCTATCAGGGCTATTAGACTTTTCACATGTTTCCAAATCTTTAGAAACGAATACAGTCTAGATTAGTCCTCTTGTGCCAATTTTGGTTTTAGAATCGTATTCTGTAAGATTGGAGATAGCATTCGGTGAAGCTTGAATCAAATCCAAGATGGGCGAAATTTCGTCGAAATTGACAGCACCAGAGATCTCCGCCGAAATGAATCGAATTTTTTATTTATTTGCGCGTCCGATCTAATATGGACGGTAGCGTCATTATACCTTTAACTAACCTTTGCCCTACTTCTTCAATTTCATTCAAAATAAATAAATTTACTAATCTGTCCATTTTTGAGAATAAATAAATCAGTGAATTATTCGAACGTCCTAATTGATTAGAAGTAAAAGATTAATCAGATAATAACTTTCCTACACTATATTTTACTCCTAACATACTTGTTATCTTCAACAGCAAGTCTACCGACAGTCTTCGGAAATTTATGTTGAACTTAATTTTAATATACAAATCATAACACAAGGGATACGTACTTCTAAGATATGTTGGTACGTAACAACAGCTTTATAACAGTACATGTTAAGGATACATACTTGGTCTGATTGTTATAAAAAGTCGTAATGAACATATTAAAGAAACCACTATTCGAAGAATACGGTGAAATTATGCCTTTTTATCGAGAGGATATTTTCACTATAGCAACAGCAATGCTTATTGCTCCAGCTCCGTATCCCGTCTTAACTCCTTTTATTTAGTCTCTATCCATCCGTACGTCTCCATAAACCGCAGCTCGTCTACTCCTTTGATTGACCGCTTTCTAAAGACGTTTTAACCCCGATATCGGATCCCCATATCTCCTATGTACATCTCGAATTCTATTAATTGCCGATGCCGATGGCACGGCTAAAGAAAACGTATCGCTTAGTTATCTGATCTTTCGGACGTCTTCCTCTGTGAATACGGATTGTTGCTTGATGCCTCCGCTTTATGCGATGTGTGCGCGTATTCGTTAGGATTATTAGCTGTTTATATTGTCGTTTGAACTTCTTTTACTTTGGGAGTACCTTTTTCTACGAGCTTTTGTCCTGAAACGCTTTAAGGACAAACTGAAAATTGAATACTATACTTGATGATGATTGTGATTTCTAATTTCTAAATGAAAAATATCCTAGAATACTCCAAATATCTGTTAAATCAAAAACGTGAGACATATTTTTAGCTTTAATTTGTGAGAAACTGGTAAAAAAAAAAAAAATATATGGATAATAAAATATGTATATCTTTTCTTATTTATGTGGTTACAATCTTATTAATGAGTAAAAAAAAAGGATTATGGTGTCAGACTCTATAATCAGTGAAATTAACTGTTTGCAATGCCAGAGTTGTAGCAAATAGTAAGGTTAAATTCCCCAAATTAAAATTTGACGAGGATGCTTGATGTGATGGTGACATCTGCTAATGTTAATGACTGATGGTGTTGCAACCACGTTTTGTGCGAGTACGTATACACTCTAGGAAATTATAATAATTTTACTGTCATTACCTACTGGGACCAACGTGCCAAATTTGCAATGATAAGTATATAAATGTTAGTTCATTAGTTTTCTAAGGGATTTTCAACGTTTAATGAAATAATCGGGAAAAACTGCCATGGTTTTAAGTCTATTTTTAATATTGAAAAAAACTAGAAAAAATTTCCGGAAAAATCAGTACAATATTCATTCAAAATATAAATATTCATTGAGAACTTGTAACGTTACTAATTAAGGCTAACAATTATAATTAAAATTTTAATTATTAATTGGCACTGCCACTAATACAAATTAAATAATCTTTATTTTCACATAAAGAAGAAGCTAAAAAGAGGGAAAAGAAATTTAATTATACATTATGTATTAAGAGAGAAAGAATACCTTAAAATTACTTGTGCTGAGATAATTTTACATTAAATTTGTAATAAACACAATACGTATTTTTATACCACACGTATTTGTAGTTGGATTGGTTAGTTGGGAATATTTATTGGTACACTAATGATAAGTATGGGGCAACAAATTTTTATTGGATGACATCAGCCATGTGAACAAGATACCCAGTAAACTGGATGATGATGTGAACTTGTACTGTAATGGTGTAGTTTTGAAGACAAGTAAGTAACATAATTATAGTAGAATATATTTGTTTGTAGTAACTCAGTTATGACCGTAAGTAATATGTAAACATGCATGGTGCTTCAAGCGAAGCCAAAAAGCTTCTCCACACGTAACCTGCAGTATCGGTGGAGGTGATAAGTGAAGAAACGACATGTATATATGAAAAATAATTAAAACAAGGGAAGAGCTTGTAACGTTCAATGAATGCGTTTAATGTGTAATAGGCAGTTTTAGATCGATTTGGAAAAATTTGCATACACGCAAAAACAGAAAAAGGGTATTAGTTCCGTGGACTGATGAACAGAAAAAAATTGTGTCCAATTATTGCATTGCAATTGTTGCACATATTGCGAGAAAACAGCCGCCAAAACGGATAGACTGCGAAGAACTGCGTAGGCTACATCTATAAATATTCTTTAATAAGAATTAGATGTTTCCAATCATCTTATGTAGGTTCCCGTCTAACCCTGTATTCCAAGCCTAAAGTTTTTATATACACTGCACATTCCATGTAATTTGTAGTAAACAGCGTTGAAACTTATATTTGGGGCACATCCTGACTATCCAGCAGTATAAATATTAAAAGATTTCCAAATTTTAATAAAATGTTTTTTTAGCCACACAAAAACTTCATTCAAATGGATCCCAATTGGCATTTCAAGGAAACACTACTTTATAGGATATAGATGAATTATAGGAACCAGCCGAGATTTCTAAGCCATGTCCCAATACAAGCACTTGGAATTTCTTTATCAGTACTACTTCTGTTGCTGGTGAAAAGATACTTGGAATTTCTCTCTTTCCTTTATTATTCTTAGGGATTTATATTTGTCAGTATAGATTCAAGTAGTAAAATTACATGCTTAGTTAATCTTTCTTCTGAAAAAAGACACGTTCATTAAATTTACGTCTGAAAATTACAGAGTTTTATTACTGACCCATGAAAAAATACACATTAAATATTATAGTAATTTTACATGACAAATCGTTGGTAACAAAGTTGTCATAGATTTCACATGTAATTTTATTAGATCGTTTTTAGAGTGTACGATAGAAAAACTCAAAATGCCATAAAATATCCATCCATGATCACTACCTGCGAGACGTTAGACTTATGCAACTAATGTTCAGTAAGTGCAAGTACATGCATGTCTTGCTTCAATGTATCAAGGAATAATGCAATTTCATCAAGTTTATTAGTAATACATTGCATATTTTGATGTGATACATTTATTTTTTTTCCTAATATATAATTTAGTTAAAATCATTTCATTCTTCAAACGTTTTTGAGCGAAGAAATCGAAATCGTTTTACCAGTAGATTTCTAGGCCAAAAGGAGGCATCATACAATATTTCTTTTAATACAGAAGATTTGCAAATACACGTCTTAAGCTAAGATTAATACCATTATCACAATTGCGCAATATGTATGACACAACCTACTTGTGTACATACACAAGACAAGTAGACACCCACGAAAATTACATATAATATATATATATATATATATATATATATATATATATACATTATATTATATTATATTACATTATAGTAAGTTTGCTCAGCATGGTAACAAAGTTTTCATCGATTTTGCATGTAATTTTACCGGAGTGTAGTAACTTATGTAAACTTCATGCTTATATTTCATAGCAAAAACTATTAAAAAGTGTTATCTAGAGACAATAGTGTTTCTTCAATCCCCTAAACAAATTCAAGAACATAATTTATACATATTTGATTCTCTTTTCCATTCAACAACAAAAATCTCGCCTATATGTTTCTGATTAAAGAAAGAAAATTTATTTTTGTCATAATTTTATTCTTCCATCTTCTCTGAAAGTAAAGTGATTTATACGTGATTAGAGATATTTTCTTCGTATTCAGCTCAGAAAGGAACGAATAGGTTAACCAACAGCGCTTGTGAAAACGGCGTTTAACTCCGTTCGTTTACGCGGCCGCAATTATATGAAAGTATCCACCGAAACTCCGTTCTCCAATACGCATCTGCATAATAATATTTAAGAGTCGATTTTAATACGGACATTCCTATGCAAATTACTTCCTTTCTCCGGTCTTTCTACATTCAGCCAGTCAACGTTCAATAGCGGACCGATTACGAATACGTGAACCTTAATTACTGTGTAGCCTAGGCCATGCACTTCTTCACCGGTTAATTATTTTTAAATTTATGTTTTTTTGAATTGGAGTGTACGTCCATAGTGGGTAATAATAAAGTTATAAACTATACAATGTTACAAGCGGTGGAGAGGCTTCAAAAGGTAGAAATGCGATAGAAACAGCAACAAAAACACCCATCGACTTAATGAACATACAAAAACAAAAAAAAATAAATATAACAAACCAAAAGAAAGTAAAAAATATTCGGTACACAAGTAAATTAAATCCTGTAGACTAATTAAGACGATCCACATAAAATATATACAGGTTGTCCCAGTTAAATGATTTTAATACAATTAGTGACAAATTCTGAGAAATGTTAACAACTATTGAGTATTAAAGTTTTACATTCAAAAGTGCTGAAGTTGAATTTTGAATGAATTCTTAAAGGTCAAACTGCAAGTTAAGGACTTGTAAAAAGTTTTAGATGAGTGACTTTATGATATTTACGGTGCTTTATTTAGCAAATAATCTCTCAACTCTTTTAAACTTACTAACTGCATCAAAACGCTTCATTTTCAAAATATTTGCTGTGGTTTGGATCTGAAACCCTGGGTAGAATGGAACACTTATTTTAAATCCGCCCCAAAAAATAACTAACCTAAGAGGCTTTCCATGGATAGTAGCTAAATGTACATCGAATAACAGAATTTGTTTAATCCTGAAGATTATGAAATTATTTAGTAGTGTTATTCAGATATTTATACACGTGCTTTTTTATAAACCATTAATCAGAATAAAATCTGGGGTACGTATTCCAAATATTCTCAAAGTTGTTTTCATTGCTGCAGTTCCTTTACAGCGTATGTCACATTTACCTCAACAAAATATGCGGTGGGATTAGAGGAAACGGACTGTATGTTGCGAGTGTGAATCTGTTACTTTGAAGATCTCACACAAAAACAAATTTCGGTACTACGTACACTACCGTCCATATTAGTCCGGACACTCATTTTTCCGAAACTTAACATTTTTATTGTATTTTAAAAGAGAGTAATTCTAAGGAAAAATAAACATAAACTTCTTAAACATTCCGTTCATCAAAGGAACTTTCCTCTGCGCGAAGAACAGCTTTCACAATCCGAGGCATCCGCTCCACTAGTGTTTCAAGGACTCTAATTGGCATATTAGTTATTTTCCTCTCGTAAAATATTCCACAGGTGACCATAACAGCTCGATGGGGTGTAGATTGGAGCTTTGCGACGGATTTGTCATTATTTGTATGTGTCATTATCTTGTTCTTCATTCAAGAAATTTTTACATATCACTGCCGAGTGTTTGGGTTCGTTGTCCTGCATGAATACACAATTTTCGCCGATTAGACGTTGCCCCGGTGGTATTGCGTTTTCTTGCAGTATTTCTAAATAACCCCCTTTTCGCCAAATACCTTCGATTCAACAACCTCAAACAAGCACAGAACTCCTTTCTGGCTTAACAGCTGGCACTACACAGTACTGCAAGATTCTTTGGCCTTTCGCTTTTCTTACAAAGACCTACGCCTTATACGAACACCTCAAACTTTGACTCATCAGTCCGTAGCATCCTTTTCCAATTTCTATGTCCACTGTAGCCGTTTTTGCCTGTTTCCTCGCCGAAGTAGGGTTTTCTTTGTTACAATGCGGCCGTGAAAATTTGCAGCTTTCAATCTTCTTTTCACTGTAGTAACAGAAATTGTTCTTATGCGGTCGAGATTCATTTCGGCAGCGATTTCTGGTGCTGTCAGTCTCCTCAGCTCATTACTCATCAATTTTATAAGCTCATCGTCGGCGTGAGTTGCTATTCTCTTATAACCTGAACGTGCCCGACCTCTTAAACTGCCCTTGTGTTGATATCTCCGAATTATATGAGCAACATTCGATTTATTATCATTTTTGTTTAGGAAATTTGATGTACTGAATAGCCTTCTTGAACAATTACAGAGCTCTTTTCTGAACTTGTGGGTTTTCCTCTCGGCATTTCAATAACTTTAATCAGATTCACCCATTTCTTTCAGCTTTATATATGGGAAGTACTTTATTTAATTTACATGATTCTGCAGTGTAATTTAAAGGATATTTACTGTAAATTTGATAAGATTTTTAGAACTACTATTCCGAACCAAAAGAATTCTCTTTTGGTTTCTTTATGGGCAAACGCTGCTAATGCTGGTTCGATTAATAAGACTGTATGTATTTGTAAGTTGTATATATTAAAGCAAGTATGGACAACCTTTGACATGTTGTACGCCAAACTTTAGTGTGCAAATACGTTCGCGGGCCGCGTAGTGGATTTTAAAGTAGTGTTCATAACTTTTAGCGGTAGATATCAGACGTGAAATAATACGACAATGTTATTATAATACCCATATCACTCGATCTTCCTCATTTGGAGTGAGTATGAGTAAGTAGTGTAATATTTTTTTTTAATTGGATTTTTCAAAATGTCTCGCGGGGCGGATCAAATCTTACAGCGGGCCGGTTGTTGCCCACATATGTGTTAAAGAATATAACTAACAATATGTTATACGAGTCTGGACTGTGAACTGCACATGGCTTGAGCTGCAGTAAAACTGACTGTAAAATTGTTAAGGTAGGTATAAATAGTCTCGGTTTGCATTATTGTACGACCCTAAAACTATTTGACTATTCATGTAAATGAAAGTTTTATGTAGATGTCTGGTGATAATATCATATTAATGGTTGGTAAAGTCTACAACGCTATCCGAAATAAGAACAAAATGGAATAATAGTATAATAAATTGAAGTTGAATACAATCTCAATTTAGAAGACGGTAATTACCTAGAAACTACATATAGATGTGATCACAACAGCAAAGGATATATGTACTAAAATGTACCTATACAAATGAAAGAAAGATAAGAATAATAGCATGGCAGAGTTAAGCGATTCATACAAATTTAAAAGACAAATTCGTTCGGTTGTAACGAACACTCTTTATAAAATAATATCCTCAGGCTTAAAATGAATCATTTCTTTATCTGTTTCTTATAATTTAGAGGTAACAGGAACAAACCTTACATGCTTGGTGTGAATGTCCTAAGCCTGCTAATACACTAGCGTGACAGAATAAAATAGACACCAGGTAAAGCGGTATAAATATGTAAACAGCTAAATTCTAAGAACGAATTAAGAACTTTCTCTTGTCATTAGGGTAGGGGTAGATGTATCGGAAGGAATTCGTCATAGTTTAGTATCGTTACGACTATGCCTCTCTTACATGGTTCGAGTGATATTAGCGACTTCACCCGAGATCGCATCGTTGGCCAGAGTGAACACGGTGCTTCCCAACGTGAAAGAAGTAAATTTTTAAATATTCCGTTGTCCACAGTTAACCGTGTGATTACACAATTTAAACGCAAGGAAGAAACAACAGTGGAGCCGAGACCAGACCGTGCCGAACCTTCTGAAAGAAGTAAAAGGGTGCTTGTGCGCGAAGTATTAAGAGGACCGCGAAAAAGTACAGCTGAGCTTGCGGCAACTTCACAGAAAAGTCAGCGCACCGTTCTGCGATACCTCCACAGGGTGGTGATGTATAGAAGGGTGGCAAAGAAAAAACCTCTCCTTACGGCGTTTCAAAAACGGCGCCGAATGACTTGGGTAATCGAAATGCGAATGAAGCCCGAAGAGTTTTGGCGGTCTGTCATTTTTTCAGACGAAAGCAGATACTGCCAATTCAGTGATAGTGATCGTACATGGGTATGGAGACGTTCGTCACAGCAACTGGACAACAAATTTTTGCATCAGACGGTGAAATACGGCGCTGTGAACATCATGGTGTGGGGCGCGATATGGTATGGTGGAAGACCGCAATTAGTAATCTGCGACGGAAATATAAATGCGGCAAAATATATCCAAATATTAACAGAAGGACTGCTACCGATATTCGACAACGCCATTTTATCTAAAGAAGACGCCACCTTTGTGGAGGATGGAGCACCCTGCTACAAAGCAAGAACAACAACCACATGGAAAGAGGAACAGAGGATTCGGATTTTACCATGGCCAGGCCAATCACCAGACATGAATCCGATAGAGAATGTTTGGCACATAATCCAGACAAATAGGGCGAAACGACCCCGAAAACCCAGCAATAAGGAAGAACTCGTGGCAGCTGTTACAGAAGAGTGGTTAAATATTCCAGAAGACACCATTAATCATTTAATAGATTCTATGCCACGACGACTCGCAGCACTTCATGCAAGGTGGATCGACAGAATATTAGTCTAATTTAAAAATTTTAAAATATTTTGTATATATAACGAGAATAGAATTTTTTTTAATTAGTAGGTGTCTATTTTATTCTGTCGCCCTAGTGTACATCCACATTTTTTTTTTGAATTCTTAAGGAAAATCTGTAAACCATTTTTAAATTTAAAAAAAGGGAAGGACGCATAGGACAGCCTGTATATATAGTCGGTCTCGTAAGCGCACCGAAAGACAGCAGAGGATCATCAAAAAGAAGGCTTATTCGACCAGGCCACTCGACCATCATCGTCTTCTTATGTAGATATACGCGTATAAGTTTCGAAATCTGGTAATATTTTTCGTTTTTAAACGATGCCCTGACAAATTTAACAGTCCCGTGTTTCCCAAACAAAATTCTCATCCTTAATAAACATGCACCGTCTCACCTATAAACATCAAAATAAAATGTCATAACTTTACATATTAATACGGACTTTAATGGCGGCTTTGTGCTTTAATGAGATATGTTCACAGGTAAGGTAATTAGTGAGGAGGTTCGCGTGTGTATAGATGAAGAACTTTCGGCTTCAAAATGAGTTCAACATAATAACTAAAGCTATACATGGATATATGTGTAAGTAATTTCGCACCTGTTGGAATAAATTTTACTTATTTACTCATATATTACGTCGTATGATCGTATTTAATCGCTTTTGAACGTAGAAGTATTAATATGTTGTAGAAAAAGCTAATGGGTAGAAACCAGGAGATTGTATGGGACGATCATTTGGTTATATTCGGTTGAATACGGGATGTATGTTGTATGTAAGATCGGAATTAATTCGTCTTGGGTATAATTGGCCAATGTCAAACGGAAAAGAAATTGTAATCGCGAGCAAACGACATAGCCGAAAAACAACGCAGACATAGTCAGATGGCGCCAGGTCCCATCCATGTGATTTCAAGGTGTCTTTCGTCTTTCACTGGCGTTGCTATGTGAGACGATGCATTGTCGTGTAATAAAATCACGTTGCCATGTCTTCTGACCCATTCCGGTCGTCTTCAACAGTTCATAATACACAACACCACTCTGATCCTACCAGACACAGAGTATGATCTTCTTGCTGAAGCGATTTGGCCTTGGTGTTGAAGGATCGGCTTCTCCGGGTGAAAGCCACGATTTTTTACGCTTCGAGTTTTCAAAATAAATCCATTTTTCGTCACCTGTCACAATTTGATACAAAAACGATTTCCTTTCGTAACGTTGAAGCAGCATTTCGCAGATGACTGCGATTTTCTATTTGACGTTCATTTAAATCGTGTAGAACCCATTTACCGAGTTTGTTGATCTTGTAATACTTCTGCTAATTGCCGTTGAATTTGGGTTGGAGTTGGGTTATCGTTTAATAACTCATGCAATTACTCGTCTTCGTATTTTGTGGTGTACCAAAGCGCTCACTGTCTTTCACATTAAAATCACCATTTTTAAATTGTCGAAACCATGTCTCACATATTCTAATCGATGGAACGTGTTCACCATATGTTTCTACCAACAAACGATATCTTTCAACAGGCTCTTTCTTTTGATTAAATAAGAAAAGAAATGCGTGCCGCAAATATTATTTTTCAGGCACAAAAGTCGACATGATCACTGAAGACGCTTGGGGGATTCAACTTGCGTGTGTTTGTAGGTTAAATGTCAGACGAACAAAATGATGTACATATGTATCAAACTAATACGCTGCGTACGTTTCCCTGGCGCCATCTATTAGTTAAACCGAAAAAAACTTATGTATACACGTGGTATATAGTGTATAATTTTATTTTTTCTATCGGCTTTACCTCCTATTAGAGCAAGTATGGCAACCTTTGACATGTTGTGGGCCAAACTTTAGTCTGCAAATACGTTCGCAGACCGCGACAAACCCCATATCACTCGATCTTCCTCATTTGGAGTAAGTAGTGTAATACTTTTTTAATTGGGTTTTTCAAAATGTCTCGCGGGCCGGATCAAATCTTACAGCGGACCGCTGGTTGCCCACATATGTATGTAGCGTGCAATAATTATAAATATATCTTATTTAGTGTATTAACTTGATATTATTTCTTATTTAGTTTAGATCAATATATTCAATGTTAATACACAATTATGTTTATGTTCGGTTTATTTTGAAACAAAATTAACTCTTTTAAATTAAAAATTAGAATTTTACAAGAAAAAACATGTAGTAATTTAAAAATGTACATATTTCTTATTGTGCTAAAGCAAATACTTGTAATCGTCGGTAATTAACAATGTCATTGGCATGCAGTGTTGAACACCCCTCATTTGGCTCAACTACGGGGGCGGCTTGAAATCTTTCAGGAATCGAAAAATGGTCGCCATGACCTTTCCGACCGATGGAACGGTCTTTGCTTTCTTCTCAGCCGATTCGCCCGGAAAAGTCCACTCCTTAGACTGTTCCTTGGTCTTCGGTATATAGTGGTGGATTCAAGGCTCATCCACGGTTACGAAACGTATGAGGAAATCACTTGGGCGTCTTGAGGGAATAATCGGCAAAGAGATGGCGCACGAAGGTTGATTGTCAATATTTGAGACGTTTACTGTCAATAGTTCTTGTTTAAGAGTATTTTGTGTAACAAGTCAGGCGGTTTCGCAAAAATGGATAAAATCGAATTTCGTGCAGTGATAAAACACTTCTGGATCGCTGGGAAAACGGGAACGGAAATTCGAAATATTTTGCTAGAAGTTCATAGCGGATGTACTTCATCACTTTCGACCATCAGCTTCTGGGTGAGCGAGTTCAAATGCGGCGGCATAAGCAGAAGTGACGAACCACATAGTAAACGCCCAAAAATCGCTACCAACGATGAAATGGTCGACAAGATTCACGATGTCGTGTTAGCCGATTGACGATTGAAGCTAAATAAGATAGCAGAGACAACAGGCATCTCAGAAGAACACGTTGGCCATATCCTACACGAAATTTTGGGTATGAAACAGCTATAGGTGCAATGGGTACCGCGTTTGCTCACACCGGGGCAAAGACGAAATCGGGTGACCGTTTCGAAGGAGAGTCTGGCCAGGCTCCAACGCAATCGAAGAGATTTCTTCATTCGCTTCGTAACCGTGGATGAGACTTGGATCCACCACTACATACCGGAGACAAAGGAACAGTCGAAGCAGTGGACTTTCCCGGGCGAATCGGCTCCGAGAAAAGCAAAGACCGTTCCATCGGTCATGGCGACCATCTTTTGGGATTCCCAGGATGTGATCCTCATTGACTATCTGCAGATGGAAAAGACGATCATGGGGCAATACTACAACGATTTATTGACCCCGCATCGTCGTGTCCAAATGGAATGAGTTGCGCTACGGATTAGTCTCTCCTCCTCCATATTCACCAGATCTAGACACCGGCGACTTTTCCCTAAGCTGAAAAAATCATTGGGAGGAAAGAGATTTGCCTCAAATGAGAAGGTCATCGCCACTACAGATGGCAATTTTTCAGATCTCGAAACATCCTAATTTTCCGACTGCTTGAAGAGACTGGAACACCATTTGAAAGAGTGTATTGATCTTCGAGGAGACTACATCGAAAAATAAAAAACCACACCAATACAGTATTTTTCTTGTCGATTCCGGAAACATTTCAACTCGCCCTCGTATTAAGAGTTATTAGTGAAACGCTTAGAAAAATGCTAATAACAACCGTGTGTGGAGAGATGTTTTATAACATTAATTATTTTTTTTTAAACCAATTACCTAAATATTTGGTAGAAGTTGTTTATTTTTTGCTTTTGGTTTTTTACGTGCTTCATACTGTTGGCACAATCAAATAGACGTCCGTTTATTATTATGATTTAGGTAATTGCTTTGGCACTCGCTTTAATACATTGCTTATTTATTTTGTCTATTTATTCAATTTAAAAATATATTGAATATGAGATGGTATTGTATATACTACTTATGTTTTATCACTCACTAATTAATAATTTATTACTTATTAATACGTATAGCCAGTAATAATATGATATTATTCTTCTCGAGTCCACCATTGATCCGTTGGAAATAATATGCGTGCAAACAAATATATATCGTGGTATCCTAGCATTAAACGTGCTAGCTATAGAGAGCCTTGTATATGGTACAGTATACACTTCAGCCGTACGCAAGTTAAATTATATTTATAATTCCACATAATAGTTTGATGGCCACACAGAAGCGAAGGGATAATTTCCGTAGCACGGTACATAAGTACGTATCATCAGTCGACTTTGGTGGAATACGCCTTCCGTTTACCGATAAATATTTGAAAACGATCGGCTATCGTATTGCTACGGTCGTGTCGTTGCCACATACATACCGCATAATATGTACTGTTACAGGACGAAACGGTAGAAACGGCAATCATCGCTTTAAATATTAAACGGTCTTCGTCTGTGCACTGCGGCGGCGAATACACCGGGTGTTGGCTTTCCCATGATCGCATAACGTGATCAAACACCGACCCCATACATTCGAAAACACGACAATGAAACGAAATAATACGGCAATCTATGAAGATAAATTCTAATAACATCTTTTCGCAGTCTGAAGCCAAACACATCTAGTGGTTGTACCATTGCTGTCCATATTTTTTGCGGCGCCGTATAGTTGGGCCAATTCACCTGATAAATCGTTTCCTATCGAAAAGGATCTAGCAATCCGAATTTATACGAGGGCGATCTGAAAGCGGAAGACGTATGAAGAAATCCCCTCGTATTATGCCTAAGTTAAATTTTCTGCGTATTATACTTGTCATAAAGCCTTACCTAGCAAGTAAATAAAACCGGCTTATTATCAGCAACAGTAACAACAATAAGTCATTAGCTGTCGCGGGCCGGATCGATGACACTAGCAGGCCGTAGTTTGGAGACCCCTGTTCAAGAATATTATTTATAACTTCGACTCCCAATACATTCTTACATATAAATGTTGCCTTCGATGCGAATGATATATACACTGTCCTCTATTTTCAGATCTAAAAGCTCTTTAAGATAGGCATCCTAAATAATATACCGTTTATAAATTGATCGAAACGCTTTTGTATTACAAATTGCCTCCCTTTGTGCGAGGCAACTCGCACAGGTCGACGGATATAATATCTGGAAAATATGTAAGTGCGCATAATTAATCTCGTCGATGAAGCGGAGCGTAAGTCGGCGACGATATATCGGCATTCCTGCAGAGAATTCCCACGTCTAAGCGTTTCTCGGGTGTCGTAAAGCAGCAAGTCGTACTCGGTTACAACTGGTTTGGAACGAATATGCGCCGGCAAGGACCAATAGGTGCTAATAGAAGTATACATCTGCTGCATGCTGTTGATCTTAAAAAGGAATCTAAAAGAATATTAACGTGTATTTACTGCCTTCGCTGTTTTGAACATTTCGTTTGTATCACCAGTTGTTCACAATCAAAGTCTGTCGTTACATCTTCATAGTACTGCTCGAATTTGTTAGGACATCGTCAGCTCTAACTCTTAGCAATACGCAGGACTGTCTTCCCATACTTCCTTCATTTTCACTTGTAATTGACTCAGAGGACGTGTTTTTGTAATTGTAAATCAATAAAGGGTCCATTATAGGCAATTGTTAAGGACTTAACATAATTTTTGTGTTTTTGTAAATGAATTTTAGGTTTCTAAGGAAATGTATTTTGCTTTATCAATTTTTTACTACTTTATGTATTTTATATGATTTTATCTTTTTGCAACCGTATGGGTTAGCATTATCACCTTATTTTCATTTAGAATATTACTTTATTTTCATTTTTATCATTTATTTATTTTGCTCTCTGTAGAATATATCGAATTTTATTTCAATATGTACGTACATTAAGCATTATATATGTATGCAAGCCGGCCATTCACAATACTCTAGCTAAAAGTACCTAATTTAAAAGTTATTAAGTGCAACGTCGTCGAACAAATAATGGGAGTTTCCTTAATATTTAATATATACAAGTACAGGCAGTCGTCTCCCGCGTGACGGTCGAGGTATTACAGATCGGTCATTCTCGGTCACCTTTCGTACCTCGTCGTAACGTGTACAGTAACGTCGTCGGACGAATATTGGAAGTTTCTAATAGTTTCAAGTTTTGGCGGGAATCGTCGAGGACATTGTCGTATATACATTTATTTAGTCTTCTGTTACGATTCCGGCGGGAGTCATTCAGGTAAGGTTGTCGGAGCGCATGTATAGATTTCTCTATTAAGTACAAATCCTCGACTTTCTATTATCGTACCTCGAGGCTACGGTGTCCGTTGTCGTCTATATATTTATTTAGTCTTCTGTTACTATTCTGACGGGAATCATTTTGGTAAGGTTGTCGGAGCGCATGTATAGATTTCTTTAATAAGTACAAATTTTCGATTTTCTATCATCGTTCGTCGAGGCGTGTCCGAGTGTCCGTTGTCGTCTATGCATATTTTTAGTCTTCTGTTAAGTTTGTGTCGGGATTCATTTTGGTAAGGTCGTCGGCGCGCATGTACAGACATCTTCTACAAGTACGATCACTCCGCTTCTTGTTCACGGTCATTGCGGCCGCAGCGCCCGTTGTCTTTTGTACGTTTGTTCGGTCCTCTGTCGTATCGGGACTTAGACATTTTTTCATTTAGTTGTTCGTCGTAGCGGACGAGTTTCACGGACCATTTTTCTATATGTAATATCAGCTTCATCGCTCCATTTACCTTGTTGCTGCGCATTTCGCACATTTGCTGGCTGCTGGGTTTTTCCCTTCTTTGGGGCGCAGTAGCAGAGAGCTAAAGATTGCACATAGCGTATTATTTCGAACGAGAACGCCTGGGTAGC
Source organism: Trypoxylus dichotomus (assembly GCA_023509865.1). Taxonomy (NCBI): domain Eukaryota; kingdom Metazoa; phylum Arthropoda; class Insecta; order Coleoptera; family Scarabaeidae; genus Trypoxylus; species Trypoxylus dichotomus. The sequence goes on from CM042077.1 coordinate 8,708,305, forward strand.
TGTCACATTACTTTTGTTTTGAGATCGCTACTGTCGACCTCGACCACGCGTTGAAGCTCTAAGAGATAGGGTTCCCCTATAAATGTGTAAATAACGAACGTACTTGGTTCAAGTACAAATACAAGCCAATGATAGAGGGCCAAGTCACTTAGGCAAATTTAAAACAAGGAAAATGTATTAGGCTCACGGAAAGGGACATATAAATAAGCAAAGCACCGAGATACGCTTATAAATTTAAGAAGTAAATAGGCTTGGCTCCCCTATAAAAAAAAGTAGTGGTGGATGCATACAGATAGAGGCATTAGTACATGCCTGTAACAAAGCTTCTGCGGAAGCATATAAGAATTTAACATTTTAAACACAATTAAAACATAGCTTTGCAACGTACATGCTGAGGCGGTACTTTATATTGCTACCGAAGGAAAACATACATATAGATATACACATGCTAATGTACATTACATGTATAAGAGACCTCAAGTAACTGCAATAATTTTTCACATTTCTTGAGAAATTAAGACGTCAGAACTGAATCGACCGGTTACGCAGAAGAAGAAAGAACAGCACGAAAAAAAGGAACATTTTGAAAGCCGCCAACCTTCTTCTCTATCCTCTCCTAAAAGATTAACACGTCAATATCACGTCGCGCCGCGTACAAATGTTCGAAATAAAAGCACGCGGCGAAAGAAAAACATTTGAATATTCGCCCGTTGTTTTGAGACTTCGAACAAATGCTCTTAGGCTCGAACGGGACGAGGAAAAAGACGAACAACAAGAAGAAGAAGAAGAAGGAAAAGAAATTCGTTCAACTCGAATCGGACTCAAATAATCGCGATACCATCGATAGGAGCAAGATAGAAAAAGACGCGACCGGATTGGAAGGGACGAGACGCGACAGAAGGCGATCGAGGCGCGGGGCACTCACACCCGGGTGCCGTTATTAATGATATTGCTATCGTCGATGATAAATCCGCCATGAGAGGGCTCTCTTGTAATTGGAATCGATTTAGAACTTGTTGTTTTGAGTTATGCGCTACGGCGGTATTTTTGATATCGCCGTATATTTCAAATGAATAGTAGATAGCACTCCGGACCGCGGTCACGTTTAGTATGTCGTCTGGAAATATGTGAATGCACGTTTTGCAATCAATAATAACAATAATATATACAAGAATATATTCCACGAAGAAAAAAAGAAACTACTTTCCATCTTATAAACGATGTTATTTAGTATTACTATACTCTATTTTTTAATTCGGAGGAGTAAAAGGAAAAGACGCGTTTACACAATTGAATGTTTCAAACCTACTTTTCGGCGGCAATTTTAAATCTAGCTAATCGTTGATAGCGGTTTTTAGGCGTCCACTGCGTGGTTCGTCAATTGTGCTTATGCGGCCACATTTAAACTCACTCATCTAGAAGCTGATGGTCGAAAATGTTGTAGATGATTTATTTCGAATTTCCGTCGCCGTTTTCCCAGCCACCCAGAAGTGTTTTATCACTGCACGAAATTCAATTGTATCCATTTTTGCGAAACCGCCTGACTTGTTACACAAAATACTCTTAAACAACAACTATTGACAGTAGACGTCTCAAATATTGACAATTGCCAACAAATGAATCCATTTCAACCTTCGTGTACCATCTCTTGCGTACTTGTACTATGACATAGATTAGCTTCAAAGAAATAATATTATTAGGTTGCAATCTCTAACCCACAATCAGTTTCCATCTGCAAGATTTTTCGACGTGTTCAAGTACTCATGGTATAAGAATGGATACTTGATTGAAAGACTTGGGCCCGTTAAAGATCCTGTAGAGTTTTGTTTTGTCAAAGATGCAAAATCTGCACCCTTGTATCGTATTTGTAATAAAGCCGCAACTGTGTGCTGTTCGTGATGTAAGTAAAATCTCTGTTTTAAATACTTTTACACAAACAACCATTAATGTAATAGCTAGAGACCGGATTATATACAAAGTGCATATATTCTATTTTTTGCACGTCCTTAATTATAGTGTATATGTAGACGTATACATTAATTGAAGTTAATTAGCGCTAATTAGTAAGTTTTACAAAAGTTGCATATATTGCATATTTAGACTATTTCTTATCCCTTCTATTGGTAAAAATTTCTAGTAATTCCTAATGTAGATCGACAAATGACAATTCTTTCAACGATAAATCTTTTACATTGGTTTCTCTTATACTTCCTTCCAAGAAATGCACGTGTTTAATATCGCTTAGCAGAAGGGATGTGGTAAATACGTTTTATTATTATTAATTCTCAAATAAACTATTCATTCGTTGAATATCTTTGAGCGAAACAGCATGTAATTGTGTTACGTTTTTAAACACTGTGCGTACATACAATGAGTATAGCGAACAAAATTTCTTTATGGATTAAGCAGTATCCTGAACTGGTAAAGGATGGCGACAAAATATTTCGTCGAGCCTGCAGTAAACTGGTAAGTTTAATTTTACTAAAGGCTTTACAATTGTTTTTAAATTCTTTAACTTTTGATATAAAATGACAATTGTTGTTGTAGGTGTCTTATGAGAGAAAATACCTGATTGATTAACACGCTAAAACTCCATCACATATTGGAAAATGTGAAAAACTAAAGCGATCCGCATGTGTTCAGCAATCTATATATCAATGTGTAGCATCAACTTCACGAAACTCAGAACAAGAAGAATATAATATGGATCGATGTAACGCATTAATTTCGTCTAATATACCATTAGCAAGATTAAACAATGTTAATTTGAAATCATTTCTGCAAACATATTGCAAACATAATATACCTGACGAAAGTACCTTGCGAAAAAATTATGTCACATCTTGTTACCAGCAAACAATGGCAGAACTTCAACAATTGGTAGGGAATAAATTTATTCATATCATGGTAGACGAAAGTACGGATAAGTGTGACCGTTATATAGCCCATTTGTTAATAGGAATTCTTCATGAGGATATTTTAGGTAAATCATATTTAATTTATTGTAAAGAATTTCAAAAAACAAATAATGTGACAATCGCCCAATTCGTTCAAGAAGGTTTATCAAATTTCTTTTTATCTGGAAGTATACCTTGTGAAAAAATTTTACTAATGTTGTCCGACGCTGCATCGTACATGATAAAAGCCGCGCAAAATTTAAATTTTTTTTATAGTAACATTATTCATAGCACATGTTTAGCTCATGGGTTCAGTCGTGTAGCCAAATACATTAGGAATCAATTTCCTTTGATTAATGATTTAATTAGTAATGTCAAAAAAGTATTTTTAAAAGCACTTTTACGAATCCAGCGAGTTCCCGGTGTTAAGTTGCCTCCTGAACCGATTATTACGAGATGGGGCACATGGTTAGACGCTGCAATTTCTTACGCCAATAATTTTGAAAGAATAGAAAACGTAATTCTTGAAATCACTGCTGACTGCATTGCTCTAGAGAACTGTAAAAAAATAGTAACATCAACAGAATCGCTACAAAACCTTTTGTATGTTAAGTCAAATTATAGCTTTGTTTCAAGTTTCATTCGTAAATTAGAAACGCAAGGGATGTCGCTCTCGGAATCAGTCGAAATAGTAGACGAATTTGGTGTGCTATGTAAGAAGGTTAAGGGTGCAATAGGTAACTCTATATACGATAATTTAAAAAAGTGATAAATAAAAATGCGGGGTATTTGAAATTGAAAAAAGTTTTGGAAGGTGAAACAGTAAACTATTTCGACTTTAATTTTAGTTTAGAATGTATTGCAAAGTTAAAAAATGCACCAATTACATCAGTGGATGTTGAAAGAAGCTTTTCTATTTCGAAACATGTATTCTGATAGAAGATAAAACTTTTTTTACACAATTTTGAAAAACATTTAATTATAAATTGGTTTAAAAATATGTTGTAAAGAAATGTTGTGTAATAAAGTTAATGTTTAAATTTCTGCTCTTATTTATTTTATGTAAAAATTTTGGATATTGTCGAATTATTTTTTGCATATATTCCCCAGGTTTATGCATATTTTCTCAAAAATCGATGCATATATATGCGCATATATTCCAGTTTTTCTTTGCATTTAATTCGGTCTCTAGTTATAACTATACAGCTTAATGTCTACTATGTGTATAGAAATACTGTTTGTTATTGTAATACACAATCAACGAAATTGCACTACAGTTTAGTGTATTTAAGCATTTATAGGGATAGCAATGTTTCTCTAATTCTGTTCTATTGTTTTTCGAAAACTTATTATTGTTAAAAACATATTAGCTAGGTTTTTTACTGCATTAACTGCTGTAATATAAAAATAAATGAGTAAAAGATATACTTTCTCAAGAAAATAGTATTAAAGAATGAATAATATTTTGTACAATTGATATATAATTCTATAATATATTTTTAAAGTAACTGTGTTTGTATTCTATCACAAGCAACATGTTTAACACATTAGTTATATTAATTATTACCATTGTACCAAAAAAAAAGCAATTTTCTACAGCAGGAAAAACAATATATCATTTGAAACGATCATCTTATTTGTATATCCAATATCCGCATGTCTTGTTAATCCCATTTCTAAGTTTGATATGGATTAGATTACACATGCATTTCTACGAAAAGTTACTGTTTCTGTTATTACTCATAAGTAACTTAATTCCTATTTTAATCTTTCTCTCACTTTTATTATTTGGTGTATATGTGTAGATAAGTTTATTTATTTTTATTTAATTATTATTCTTATTAATTCCCTGTATTTGTTAAACACTGTGATTTTCTACTTAAAGACGACATTTTTTTGAAAAATAAGAGAGCTGGGGCTGGGGGTATTCCGTTCACCATTATTGACTTTATACGAAGACGCGTTACGTCATCTTTGGGACCATGTAATCTACTGCAATCTACTTATGTTAAAACGGTTTCTTGACATCTGTCATAATTTCAAGATATGCCTAAAAGTTAAAAAATCGCGCAAACTTTGGAGGGGGCTATCGCCCTAAATTAGGCATTTCTGCTGCAAAAGAAAATTGCGTAGTGCTTCTACTAATCTTCTCTCTCTCTCTCTCTCCCTCTCTCTCTCTTTCACTCTGTAAAGTTTCATGGAATTCTAAGTATGTCCGTTGCCGGAGTTCCCTTGTGAGTAGCAATGGATAATGGACTTCTACATGGCTTACCATTTAGAATTTTATGGCATTTTAATGCTGGTTGTAATAGTAGGAATTCCTAGAATTATGTTCAAGGAGTTTACTACTTAGTTTGATATCAAAAAGCACCATGTAATTGCTGTCTTTGTTTTCTATTGCAATGGAATTTCTAATCGGACCTATGGTGTCTTGTTTGGTTATTCTTCTATTGGATACCCTATTGGTTTTTGTTAGCATTTCACAAGAAAATTAGATAGATGAGCAAATTAGGACTAAGAATAGAAAATGTGAAATTCACTTATAATAAATGACGAATAACGAATGTTGAAGATATTAAAGTATTTTAATTAGAATCAAAGTACAACTACCACAAACTGATTCACGGTATTCAACTAACTCTGGCTACTTTGACCATTAACCTGGTTTTATCATTAGTATTCTTCTTTTGAACTTTTGCACAAAACTGATGTCTTTTATTGACACAGGAAGGTGTCCTGCTCGTATTTTCTACGGCCTTATAGGATTCGATTCTGTTTTATGTGACGTTTTCATTAATTGTAATAATAGAAAAGGAATACCATGTACGTAGGATGCTATGTAGGTATAAGGAAAAGATTAACGCCAAAGCCCCTCGGGGTGCTTGGCCCTCATCTGGCCTTCATCAGGCAAAGAGCAACTTGGAGAAGAAAACATGAAATATGCTCATTGACAATGGAAGTTCATGTGCTCTCGAAACGCTGCGTTACGAATAATTATTAATTTCTGTGAAGTGGAGTTAACTGAGATACCTGTAAATTATACAACAACGCAGTCCTTGCAATCGTTGTGATATTGGAGCATCTTTCGGAAAATAAAATACTAAAATACAAGTATGGGTCTTACTACTAGTCTCATTTCAAACCCAATTCTTCATTATTAACGTCAAAAACCCCGCATAAAATACAGCAGAATACAAATATAATAACCATCGTTACACTCATTAACTTTTCGCCTTTGTTGTACACGTATAACACGCGCAACAAACGATTGTGACGGCTTTTTCTCTATCCTCATCTTCTCGTTGTTCGACGACGTAACGCGGGTGTTACTTAACACGTCCCCGTTATCAAAATGGCCGCGCATGTAAGTCGGTTGTCACGTAGAATAAATAAAAGCGATATATACGTGTACATGGATATGTAGCAACAGATATATAACGTAATAACTTGCAAGTGTACCGTCGATTCGTATATACATACGTAAGGAGTAGTAGGCCGTGAACATGGAAGCCCTTCCGGTGCATTGAGCTGTCAACGCCATCGTTGTCTGACAGCTTAATTATAATTCTCCCGGTCTAGCGCTCCCCGGGTTCGCCTGATGATTTCGAACCGTGAACGTATTCCGTTTATTGCACAATATTTTCTGAAATAATTATTTTAAATTTCGGCTTGTTGAGTACACAATAGAAAAGGGTATCTACGCGTGTGCAAGCAGACAAAAAGAAGCTATTAATTTAGTGTGTGCACACCTCCGCCATTTTCTTGCAACATGAAAGACCTTACGCTCGGAGAAACTACAGTTTATGGGCATATATTTGTTTTTTGTGACGTTGTAATGCATTACATAGGATACAAAAGAAGCGATACGTTACCTGGGTGGTATTACTTATGACAGTGTTGTCTGCAACAAATCTAAACCTTTCGAAGGGATTTACAGTCCCTTACATCAATCATCTTCTAGTAAAGATTAGTTACTTTCGAAAATTTCCATTTTAATACTTCACTTGTTGCTTCAAAATCTCATTCTTTTACTGCTCTTTTCTTATTTTAAAGAAGTTTGTAAAAAACAGAATTATTCATTTTCGTTTATAGTTTCTTCTGGAGCTTATTTGGCACTTTATCGTTGTCATTTTAAATAATATTATGAACCTTTCGAATATTTTCTACAAAAAAAAAATCCGCCTCCGGTGAATATGGAGGATGAGAGACTAATTCGTAGCGCAACTCATTCAATTTGGACACGCCGGTGCACAGTCGTGGTGGAACTTTTTTTCACTTTTTTTTCCGCTGCAAACGAGTCCGTTTCTACTTCAATACTGCATCGAATCGGGTCAATAAATCGCTGTAGTATTGCGCCGTGATCGGCTTTCCCTTGTATAAATAGTCGATGAGGATCGCACCTGGGAATCCCAAAAAATGGTAACCATGACCTTTCCGGCCGATGGAACGGTCTTTGCTTTCTTCGGGGCCGATTCGCCCGGAAAAGTTCACTATTCCTTGGTCTCCAGTATGTAGTGGTGGATGGAAGTCTTTCATACCCAAAATTTCGTGTAGGATATGGCCAACGCGTTCTTCTGAGATGCCTGTTGTCTTTGCTATCTCTTCCAGTTTCAATCGGCAAGCGGCTAACACGACATCATGAGTTTTCTTGTTTTCTTTTCTCATTTCATCATCGGTAGCGGTTTTTTGCGCGTCCACTGCGTGGTTCGTCACTTGTGCTTGTGCGACCACGTTTGATCTCGCTCACCCAGAAGCTGATGGTCGAAAATCTTGGAGTACATCCGCCATGAACCTCTAGCAAAATATTTAGAATTTCCGTGGCCGTTTTCCGAGCCATCGAGAGGTGTTTTATCACAGCACGAAATTCGATTTTGACTTGCTGCACAGAATATACTCTTAAATAACAACTATTAACAGTAGGCATCTGCAATTTTGACAGTTGCCATAGGAAACGTTGCCGTTGCTGACCAATGAATCCACTTCAACCTTCGCGCGCCATCTCTTGCCGATTCTGGAAACATTTCAGGTTGCCCTCGTATATGCCCCTCAAATGTGATCATCTGATCAAAAGTTTCCTCCGTGCTTCAGCAACTCGATTAAACTAATGTTCTACTGGTGATTTTGCTATACTTTGAAGCAAGGCGAAAATTTGTCTGATTCATAAGACGAGCGACATTGGCCTCTTTTTCATCTTTTTCATTCCGCATCCATCTTGTCCAGTTCTGCGAACATTTACGAGAGGATTCTTTACTATTTTATTTACAGTAATACTCGTTGTCATACTGCTTCTATTCAGCACAGCTTCATCACTGGCTGCTCTACGGCTACTAACTTTAATACTCTGTCAAAAGCTTTTGACAAAATAGAGCAACCACAGCTTCTTTCGAAATTGGAGTTCTTCCGTTATTCGTTTAATAAACCCATCAAGCTAATCGTACAATGGCCTTGCACCCAAAAAATTCGCCTTATATACAGGTGTTCCACGCCGCTCGAATTTTGACTATTTTGTTCAATCTCTTTAGAAATAATCTTTGAAAAGCTTTAACTGTTCAATATTGGCTTACGCCGATGATGTCAAATTATATACATAACTCCAGTCTAACAACGATCTGATCTTGAACATTTAAACAAATTTGTTAATTGGTATGAAACTAACAAGCTCAATCTAAATGCAGCTATTCGTGGCATTGGTGGGATTATTTACGGCTAACCCAATGTGAGAAGGGAAAAACGCTAACACGCCGACATGTTTCTGCTTACCCGGCGTCATTAGCGTGATTCTTTACGCAACCTATTACAAATCCCTCTTTGCCAATATCATTCTAAATAAACAGACAGTCAAAAGTGAACAGACACTTGCCTGCCGCTCATAAACAGCGACACAAAAGGGTACAGCTTCCCAATCCTTTCCCGAGCAGTACATGGACTGTTAAAGAAAGACATTTTCATATTTTGTTGGTGGAAAATTTTACTTAACTCTTTTACTGTCGGGTGAAGAGGTAGTGCTATAAATTTCTTATTACCGGTGTTTGCTGGTGTATTGAAGTTTGTGATGTCTTGTGCGTATTGGACTTTCCTTAAGATACGGCCAATATCCGTAGAAGAGAAACCATTGTATCCCGCTACATCTTTCGTGTATTTTGCTTAAAGGAAATCTAATGAGTCTATTAACAAGGAAATTGACCGTAGACATTTTCTGTTGTTCGCAGTTGTATGAATCAGCTGCGATGAATCTATTGGAATTGGTTTCTGTTCTATAGAAGTCTATTTCTAATTTATTGTTATTATGTATGACTAAGGTATGTAGAAAAGGAAACCAATCGTTCACTTATATTATACACTTGGTCATGGCAGATGTTGAAATTAGTTCTGACAGTAAATCTTGTTTGTTCCTTTTCGCTATTGAATCGACTAAAACCTTATTTATACTCAAGCTTAAGGTACCCTTACTTTAGACTAATTAAGGATAATCTGTGCATAATGTGTTTACATAATGAGCTGATTATGTCTCTAACTTCTTAGTACCAGAGTTCACAAACAAATTCAACAAAGGTGAATTATGGAAGTTTATTTGTTCATTAACAAATATATACAGCTGCGAGCAAATGTTATAGGCACCCTAATCAAACATGTGTTTCGCGCTGCAGGTAGCGCTTCTTAGTACAAGGATACTGCGAACCTATACCTGGTCGTTATCTAAAGTAGAAATTCCTAGAAAATATAAATCACGAAGCTATATAAGACAGAAATTAAAATTTTAGGTTGAGTAATATATTGTGCGTAGAGGAAGAAACGTCGTTTGTCGGTTTCAAAAATTCATTTAGAGTGCGGACCATCTTTCATAAGTTTGTATATACACAATATGCAAAAAAAACCCAAATATCTGAGGCTTTACACAATTAACCGCTACCAAATGACTGGGAGTATCATAATCTACCCAAGAACGGTAGAAAACGTGTAACGACTGTGCGAGAAGAACGATTGATAGAGCGTATCGCGCTCCGGGATAGGCACAAATCCGCGATTACAATTTCTGCAGAGCTACGCGCTCGTCGTGCATACGGTAAGAAGAAGGTTTACTGCGGCGAATTTACGTGCCCGGAAACCGCGACACAAGTCTTTGCTGCCCGAGCTACACCGCAAGCAACGCTTTACGTGGGCAAAGAAGTACCGTTATTGGACTGTAGATGACTGGGCCAAAGTACTTTGGTCCCATGAATCTAATATAGACCTAAGCGCTTAAAAATATTTCATAATCCTTGCAATATACATAATTGAACTCAGCGCCCCTACTTTTCTCACCAAAATAGAAATATTCAAAAAGTTAACGTCCTTGGTTTATTCTGTGCAGCGCGTTTTCGGAGCAAGTTATGTACGCAGGAGATCCGGCGAAGCATTTTCCCCAGAGTGTATTTTACCTACTGTTAAACACGGCGGTGGAAGCATTATGATTTGGGGGTGTATGTCTGCACAAGGTGTAGAGGAAGTCCATGTGTGCGAGGGCCGCATGAATGGGGAACGCTACATCGGGATGTTGGAAGAGGTTCTCGAACCATCAATTGTCAGATTTTATGATATGGACTCAGAGGAGTATTACTTTCAGCAAGACTATGCCCCTTGCCACAAGGCTCGACCTGTAATGAAATGGTTTACTGATAACCAAGTGAAGATTTTGGACTGGCCTGACTTCTCGCCTATTGAAAATATATGGCATATATTGAAGGACAGGGTTCGTAAATACAACCATGCCTCTAAGGAAGCCCTAAAGCAAACAGTGTTTATGGAATGGGCGTCTATTTCCCCAGAAACATGTTACAAACTGGTAGCTACTATGCCTAAAAGAATTAAAGCTGTAATAAAGGCTAGAGGAGGCAGCATTAAATACTGATTTATTTAATAAAAGAACCTTATAAGCTGAATTGTGCGTTTTTTTTTTTTGGTTTTGAGATTCTCGTCTTATCGTAACGCTAAAAAAGTTACCCTGCCTATAACATTTGCTCGCAGCTGTATATGAATATTTAAGTTTATTTATTTCTAGGGATTCGAGTAAATTTAATTTTAAACCTTTACTTTTGGAATGTAAAAGTTTCTGGCCAGTCTGTAACACGGTTGACAATAAGAGTCCACATGCTCTCGAAACACTGAGTTCGTCATAACTAATAAATTTGTGTGAGTGGTGTTTACTGCTATGCCTGTAAATTGTACAACGATACAGTCCTTGCAATCAGTTAATTCGAAATTATTATTGAAATTGTGGTTGTTTTCCAGTAAATGGCGAGCGTAATTGGAATCTTTATTTTTATATACATATTCTTTTTTCAAAGGTCCTACCTGTTTGGCCGATATACATTTTTGGGCAATCCAAAGAACTTAGTTTATTTTTGATTTGTTGTTTTTCATGAATTTTCCTAATGAATTATTGGTTTTGTAACTTATCGCCAAATTAGATTTGGTTAATAATATGCCTATTTTCTCAGTAATTGATTCTGTATAAATTAATACTTTATAACTAATCCCTTTTTCCTTTATATTTGGATATACTTTTCCAATTATTTTTCTATAGTTCTTTTTCTTCAATGTTCGATCTACTAAGTTGGGGTTGTTTTCATTATTTACTACTAATCGTTTGATGATGTTGAATTCTCTAAGGAAGTTTTTTTATTTAATGGTAATGAAATTAGTACTAATTTTCCTTTATATTTGGATACACTTTACCAATTGTTTTTCTTTAGTTCTTTTTCTTTAATATTCTATCTAGTAATTTGGGGTTGTATCCATTATTTACTGCTATTTTTTTGATGATGTTGAATTCCTTAAGGAAGTTTTCTTTATTTAATGGTTTCTCCATATCCCAACCAAATTCGTGGGAAAATTTGATCTCCTTTCTCATGTTGGTTTCAAATTTGCTCATGTATAGGTTCGTAATAGATTTCCCACCGCCTATCAACTATACATGGCATTAATTTTGTAAGAGATAGCAAATGTTACCAAAAATTAATTATAAACCATTCAAATTAAATATAGACTATTTAACCTCCAAACCAAATCCTTCTCTAACTTCCATTAACCTCACTGCACTCATAGAGGCGATGAAAACTCTCTACAGAATCTATACAAGTGCGTTAAATTGCAAGGGCAAAATACTAACTCATGTACCCACACATTCCACCATACGGCTTCGGCGGCAAGTTCAATAAATTACTTGGGCTTTCTCGTATCTGTTTTTCTTGCACCGGTTGCGGACTACCACCTTACATAATGATAATTCTGAACCGTGGGTGCGGTTTCTTGCGACTCCTCCTCTTGTGTCCACCAATAACAGGCCGTTCACGTCGGATTTATTGCTTTGTTGAAGCCGTTCGGATCGCGATTAATTAGAAAATTGATCGTTTTATTGTAGCGTGACTGCGTGAAAATGGAATACACAAGCATTTCGCCTTTTTTTTTTCGTGTATCGGTAATAACGCGCTTTTCATCCGCGTTACACCTTTATTTGTTATGCGGCGCCGCCATTATCGATATCCCCACGTTGATATTAAATGGATTTTGACGTCTAAAATACATCGGTGATGTGGTAAGAAGTACTGTGCAAACTCTAAAATTCTCAACGTCGAGAATTTATGTGGGTGGAAGATATCGATTAGGTGCTTGATGGGTATTAGAACCTTTGACATGGAAGTTTTCCATGTATCTGCTACCAACTTGAAATGAGTAGGTACAGAAAGTATTTATCAAAAAGGGCTTAAGAATTCCAAGATATGAATGAACGATTTTGATTCAATAATTTAATTCTACAATCTACAAAATAACTTTGAAGTATATTTTTTGTTATCTTTAAGCTAACTAATATAATAAGAATTTTTAATCACATTAACGCCACCATAATAGAATATAATGATAATAATAATTGTTGGACTAATAACAATAAAATCACTTGTAGGACCATCTTCATATAACTATTCTGGTTACATGGTGTGCAATGACCAAATAATTATGCCCATGCCGTTGAAAAAAAAAAAGGAAAAACTAATCTACTAACATAACACATATATACATACTGCTATCCCAAGCTACTTCAAGCATGTTCATGTATATTTACAAATAAACAAAATAAAAGGAAAAATAAACTTTTGTAAAATGAGTAAGAAGACATGTAAGACGTTTTGCCCGAGGTACGGAAAATATCTATCTAGTCTAACCATAAATAAATACTGCTCCAAAAATCACAAAACTCGAACAACGTAGCACTGCTTTCCCGAAATACTTTAGTATCTCTATTTCAAATACTGCTCCATAGAGATCTTAACATAATACAAAAATAAATTTAGTTCATTCAACAATATTTTATTTTTAATCTTACAAAAACATGACAAATTTTAATAGACCAAACTTTACTCAAACTAACTCCTTCGGCTTTAATGCATCCCTTCAATTCTTTTAGCTGGTTATTTTCCAATATTTCTTCTGACTAGACTTTGCTTTACGATCTGACGCAGAAACCTGCTGAAAGTTCTAGTGCTGATTTTAAAGTAGAATTGTGTTTAGTGCCTTTGCTACTATTTTTAAAGTAGTTTCTACAGGTACATTTTAGTAAAAGTTTTAAAGACTTTTTGATAAAAGTGCTGTACCAGCAGATAATTTCTCACCATCTTACCTCTTCTTTTGCGTACTTGAATATTACAGAAGACAAATACAAAAGGTACAATAAAATGCTTTTGGGAAGTTCAATATATCGGCGATCCAATTTGTAATGTTGGGGGTTCGAACATTAAAGCTTGAAGGTGGAAAGTTACTAAAACAATCCATGTATATCATCTTGTAGCTGAATTTATTAGAAACAGCTATCCAAACACCGATCAAGTTATAGTTTCTGCCAAAAAAGTTCTTATTAAATCCCCAGAACGCATTCGTGAATTTAAACAGGCTTGTCCGAGCATTATTAAGCCACCACAGCCAGTATTGACGAGATGGGGAACGTGGTTTAAAGTTATTTTATACTATGAGAAATTTTTACACATTATTAGACGCTGTATTTTAAACTTTAATCTGCAAGAAGGCTAAGCAATGTCAGTAAGCCAGCGGCTGATTTCAGATACTAAAATAGAGGATATTTCAGAAAATCATTCAATTCTTTTAGATTTCTTATTTTATTTCCAAATTAGAGAACACCAAGCTGTTATTATATGAAGCGCTAAATATAGTAGATTACCTCAAAGCCTCGTTAGAAAACTAGCAGATTGTGTTAGTCAAATTAGTAAAAGGACAAGTCTTGTATAGAAGTCAGCAAAAATTGTATTGTAGAGGATAATATTTAGGTTATTATGTACTATTGTATTACTGTGTCTAATTTCATCTAAGTCCGGTCCTGAAATATACCCTTGAATGCCGATTCCTAGTTATAACTATTTAATTTGTAAACTGTATATATCAAATAAATAAAGTAATATACAACAAATACCTTTTATTGTACTATTTTACGTTTGAAGCGTGACAACTTCGTTTATATACTAAACGTGAGTCTTCAAAATAAGTTAAAATTGGATAGATCTGGGAGTTTATAAATATGTGAGGAAATTTTGATTTTTCTACAGTAAAAAGTCAATAGTATTACTTTCTTAAGAAACCGATCATTCACATCTTATTACTTTCGTTAGATGGCATGGCACATGGAATCCACCAAATTGATTGCCAACAAACAGATTAAAAAAACCAGCAATCCCATTACTGATACTATCAATTACGTATAATCCCTTTATTTGCTCAAGTGACGTTCTACAAAGAAGACTACATTACTAGATGGGAATTTGGAGGTCGTTCGCTTGTCATAATGACAGGTAGACAGGTGGACGAAATAAGTAATTAGATTTAAATATTTATGACAAACTCTTTGAGGGAATTCTTTTACAAAACCAAGATAATCTGTCAGCACAAGAGAATAAAAATGAATTATTCATTTATACAAATAAAAATTTTGTTGTATTATTATTAGTAGTGCAAATGAATTCCACTAGTGTATATATATATATCAGTTTTGTCGCACCTAATACATATATTATTTTACACTTACAATTATTTTAAAAAGATTTAGGGAAATTCATGCTAGTCTTCTTAGAATGGTATTTACAATCTAATGTTGATAGTATATATTCAGTATATATTTATAACAATAAGACTTATTTTCAAAATTAAATATTTCTGTGTGTTGTGTACGTAGGACGATTAAAAGAAAGGAAGAGACCGGTAGGTTTCAGAGCAGAAAGCGAAGTGGAAGGCTTAGACAACACAACCAATACATCCAAGTGATTTCCCTAAGAAATCGCGGCCTTACCGTGCTCCAAAATTACGGTAAAGTTCAATTTACAACACCGTCAACCAGTAAATATAGTAGAACTACGCCTAAATTCTGTACACAAAGGGAAAAAACTAAATTGGGCAAAAGCTCACGCACTGGAGTGTAAATGATTGAAAAAATATGTTATGGACGAACGAAACAAAATTCAAATTATTCAGAAGTAAACGTTACATGTGTTAGATATTAAATCCACTCGCAGAATAAATCTCTAAAACAATTCTTTAGTTTTTATTGTTTAATTTAGTAAATAAACGACGTCTTTTGTTTCACAACTCAATCTACATTACACGACAACAAACGCTATATATAGATAGCTGTTGGTAGCTATGTATACGTCTTTTATATTAAAATCTTACTAAACTAAATACAGTGAAATTCCCCTTCGCGGACACTCCCCTTACACGGACACTTCCCTTAAACGGACAGTTTCTCATGGTCCCGACCGGCTCTCATATAATTTCCATTATATTAACTCTTTCTTGGACGGACATTCTCTTGAACGGACGCGGACACGAGAAAATGTTCTCTTAACCGGACAAAAAATAAAACAAAAAGAAACGCCTTATCTTATTTTTATATCCAGAGTATTGCTATTACATTTCTCAACCGCGACGCGCGCCAATTTCGCTGGGACTTCCCCGAGTAAACCGGAGATTTACCGACTTTGATCTTTCGGTACAAACGCAGCCTATGTCGTGCATTTCTGCCTGGCGTAAATTACGCTTTCGATTGAATCTGCTTTCAATATTAGTCTCATATCTATGCGGAAAAGACGCAGAGGGCGACACATTCATTGTAGAAATGGCTCCAAATAGAAAAATTCTCACGCTTAAACAAAAAATTGAGATTGTTGAAGTTTACAATAAAGAGAAATTAAGAGTAAGGAACTTATACAAGCGTTTTAATATTGGAAAAACACAAGCTGCAGATATAACTAAACATAAAGAAATCCTTCTAAAAAAATGGATGTCGAACAGCAATTTGAATGAAAAAAAAAGCTTTTTGACGGGTGATGGTACTAAAATCGACAAATTGTGTTATGACTGGTTTACAGCAGCTCGGCATAAGGGGATTCTTTTAACAGGTATGCATATGATTTTTTTAGATAAGGTTTTCTTGTATGAATGCGTTGATTTTCTTTTCATATTAAATTCTAAAGTAGATAAAAAAAGATTACCAATAGGTTTGTCGTGGCAAAAACGCAAAAAACTTATTTTTTTTAGGTCTGCTAATACGATATAAAACAAGAGAAATAGCCGCTTCCTTGGGATATTCTACATTCAGTGCTTCTTCTAGTTGGCTCAATAAATTTAGAATCTGCCATAATATAAGTTTTAAAGCGATTTCTGGAGAAGGAGCTTCGGTTAATGCTGAAGATGTTTCATCGTTTTTAAAAAAATGTCCTTCTTTGATTAAGGGGATATTACCTTTATGATTTTTTGAACGTAGATGAAGATTTGTATGCTGAAGATCCAGATTCGGAACAAGAAATTGCAAATCCAGTTGAAATACAAGAACTTTCGGAAGATTCTGATGTCGATGAGGTTCCAGTGCCAACAGAAGCTATCCCAAATTATGGTAAAGCTATTACCCTAACCAAGCAGCTCAAATGTTTTGTCGAAAATCACGGAGATACAGAGTCTTTGGAGCTTCTTTCCAAATTGGAAATACGATTTCAAGAAGCCATTTTAAAGAAAAAGAGAAGACAAACAACAACATATGAATTTTTGCGTCCTTAAAGTGACTATTCATTTCATTGTTTTCTATTACATACTACATCTATGTATCTATGTACATGTATTATACTTTGCGTGTATATATATATATAAAAAGGAAATAAACTTTTTTTTTCTTAAGTTTAAAGTTTCTTATTTATTTTAAAAACATTTATATACATATACGATTTAAATGTCCCAGTTTCTTTAATATATTCATTTTTCGTTAAAACACAATTTTTGTTGTATCTACTACATATTTCTTTTATGCGGACACCCCTCTTGAACGGACATCTTCAGTTGGTCCCGTTGGTCTCCGTTCAAGGGAGATTTCACTGTAATACTGTTTAACACATGTTTCTTCGTCTTCACTCTGGGGAAAGAATGCTAAACAAGGGTGTTTCAAAAAACAGTGAAACATGGAGGAGAAAATATCATGGCAAGGGGTTGCTTTGGACGCGGAAGGATTGGAAAATTAGTTAAAATAGATGAAAGTGTGACAGAGTGACAAAAAATGAGTATTTGAGAATCCTAGAAAACGAGGCTGTACCAACTGAATGTCAATTAATTGGGAAAGGGTCCGTTTATCAGCAAGATAACGACCCCTAATACACCGGGTAGGTGGTTAAAGCTTATTTTCAAGCCAAATCTTCTGGGGAAGTCCTATCCTTAGTGAAGTGGCTCAGAATTCTGATTGTAATCCCATTGAACTCTCGTAGAATCGTGAGATCTACAAAAAATACCCAACTGGCAAAGCAGTATTCTGGAATGCTTCGCAGGAAGTGTGCAATGCTACTGACAAATCGTATTTGGAGCGATTAGTTCTAAGAACGTCGCGTACCTGTTAGGCAATTAATTAAGGAAAAGGTAATTACTTTGAAAAAATATTATAGCAGTATGTATCTTATTAGAATCTACCGTTGTGTCACCAAAACATTTTAAGGTTCTTTCTTTAATCAACTTCTTACAAACATTATCAGGCTAAATAGTATCTCAGACTTTCACGGCCGTTGGTCATAATCGTAACGGTTGTCGGGTTCCACCGTGTTACTAGGCTTTTTGCCCGTGACGCTTCGTGAACAACAGCAGTTCGCATTTTCAAAGGTATTACTTTAGTTGTTTGCGAACCGTCAAAGACAAAAGAACCTAGTGAAACGGCCGAATGCGACAACCATTACGACTACATTATCTAGCTAATTTAATTTGTTATTTTATGTAGTACAATCAAACTTATGAACGTTAGTGTAGGTATCAGCTTTTTCATTCTTTGAAATAATCAAAAAAAAAGAAAGTAGAAAAGCCCATTAAAAGGAAATTTAATTTTTGTACTGCTGTTCTGTTCTAAATTTGTTTGAACAAAATGAATGCAAGACAACTACACATACCAGGTGTATGCATAAGTTTTCTTCCGGTTTTTTTGCTAAAAAGAAGCACGTAATTTGCACGGGAATTTAATTTTTCGTTATTCAAAATATTGACCATCGGTTTTTACATATTTCGCCCATCTTTCAGGTAATTTATGAATACCTTGCTAGAACAAGTGCTTGCCTTTTGCGGCAAACCATTCGTCGAGCCATTTCCCTTCTTTGAAATTGCTGAAGTGCTGCTCTGCGAGCGCGTACCCCATTGATGCGAAAGGGTGATACTCAGATGGCGGCAGGTCTGGGGAGTACGGCGGGTACGGAAGGATGTTCAATCCAAACGATTTCAAGGTGTCTTTCACTGGTTTTGCTTTATGAGACGGCGCATTATGGTGTACCTGGACCATTACAATCGTCTTACGATTAATGCCTGCTTTAAATTAATTATTTGTTGGCGATAGAGTATTAGCTGTTTCGTCGGGCTTCAAGAGCTCATATTACACAATACCGCTCTGGTCCATCAGACGCACAACATGGTCTTCTTGCCTAAGCGTTTTGGCTTTGTTGTTAAAGGACCGGCTTCGCCAGGCGCTTCAGATTTTCAAAATAAATTCATTTTTCATCACCCGTCACAATTCGATACAAAAATCATTTCTTTTCCTCGCGTTGAAGCAGCATTTCACAGGTAACTTTGCGATTTTCTATTTGACGTTTATTCAAATCGTGTGGAACCCATTTACCGAGAGTATTGGTCTTCCCCATTGCTCGTAAATACCTATTGATTGTTTTTTGTGACACCTGCAATGCTTCCTGTAATTGCCGTTGAATTTGAGTTAGGTCGTCATCCAATAACTCCTGCAATTGCTCGTGTTCGCATTTTTGTGGTCACTGTCTTTCATATTGAGGTCGCCACTATTAAATTGTCGAAACCATGTCTCACATGTTCTAATCAATGGAACGTGTTCAAACGATGACTTTCGACAGCCTTTTTCTTTTGATTAAATGACAAACCGCAAATGTTCTTTTTCAGGCACAAAACTCGACATGGCTGAATATTCTTCGTATTGTTGAATATTGTTCGTATGCGATCGAATGTTTCTATATCATAGGCAATTCCATACAATCTACTCACACTGTATATTTCATAGTTAACAATCACTAAAATCCTTCCTTTTCAAAATCATGTAAGCACCGAATCCCCTTCCACCCGCACTCGCCTTTCGCTTACGGCTTGAAGATATTTTGATTTCCACTTCGAAAACACGGTGGGGCGAATTAAAAGGAGCCGCTTATAAAATATTTATAAACCGGATCCATTCACGAATATTAGATTACCTACCTTCCAACTGTAATTACGATCTCCGTTTACACACATACAACACATTCACTCTTTATTGTAGATTCTTATACGAGTTCTGTGTACCGACATAAGCTCTCTTGTCCCTTTCTTTACTCCGCAAGCATGGATGTTAAATGTATTCTTCGGCCAGCTCCTCTTTTTTGTTTCGTATTTCCTTTTTTTCTTCTTCAATCTAGAAGGCGGTGATCCACCGACGCTTTCTAAGCCTTCAAACACTGCCGAAGAACTTTGATTCGAGCCGCGCCTTTACCATTTTATCGAGACGATTGACGTGCCGGGGGTAGCGATCGTCTTTGTACGCCTTTTCGCAGGTAAGGTAATTCTTCTTGTAAATTCGACACCGCCGTCGATTTGTTGGGGATTCATTTTATGCGATCGATTAATGCGATGTGATGTAGTTATTTCGCTTTTTTGAAGATTTTTACGTATTTAACAGCAATTACACTTTTAACATATATTTTAGTGGTGGACGATATTTCACTGTGGGCGATTTTGTCACTGTGATTTAATTATCGGTGATAATGCCCGTGAAATTAAATATCAGAAAGCTTTCATTTGATATTACGTGAATGATTATACTCCGTTCACGTTAAGAATGCAGAGTTAGATTAGATAGGCCTTAAAATGCGCACTTGCCATTCGCTAATCGGTGAGACATATTCACACTGGAGAAATGGATGATATTTCTTCATATGAAATTTCTATCAGTTATCAAATTTACTTACCATTTTGGTGTCGTTGTTCCCTGCAATTTTTTATCTTTATAAACAAGTTGTGGCAAAAAAAGTTCATTTCAGAGCTCTTTTATCTTATTATTTAATAAATCAAGGTATTGTACAATCAACTATACAAACAAAATAATTTTTACGCTACTACTACGAAATTAGAACTTCGGTTGGATATGGCTAGAGGAAGCGGTAGTACACTTAGTTGCAGGACCATAGAAAAATCCTCAAGAGAAGCATATTGACAGTGAACAGTGGGTAATAGCTTACAATTTATATCTGCAACTGAGCACCGTCTGTTAAGTTGACTGCAACACAATAGTGAGGGATATTGTCAAAGCGATTAATATAACAAGAATTCCCAGGTCGCCCCCTAAGAAACGCCTTCGTGAAACAATATATATATATATATATATATATATATATATATAAATATATGTAATGTAAATACAGCTTTCTCATCGCTCTAGTTAGCGCCAGGAATATTCACTTGTGTCGCAGAGTTAAGTATGGCGATAGAAGCAGCGAGAGAATTACGTATGTTTAGCATAAAACTGCTCGAAACCACGCTGATGACGCCGGGTAGGCAGAAACATGCCCCTGTGTTAGCGTTTTATGTCTCACGAATGTCTCGTGAATTAATTTCACTAATACCATGAGAAAGTTGTATTTACAGCGTTTTCTTATCTTGGCGTTATTTTCTAGGCACTCTTTTAGATGTGTTAGAAGTTAAAAAATCTACAATTAGGCAACATGTCCATTCATTCTTTTTAAGAAATGAATTACCTATATGCACAAAAGTATTAAACGTAAATATATTTTAACCTTGTATTTAAACCAACTTATCTATCCTTTGCAAGTTATTAGTGGATATGACAATTTGCCTCAGTTGAGACGCACAACACTATGGAAAATTTTAAAGAAGTTAGGATTTCTTCTTCTTCCTTTCTATGAGTTATAGTTAGGCTATTGCCTGTTTTATTCCTATACCTCTTCGAATGTAGATGTCCAGCATTAGATCCGACCAGTTCCAGGCATTCACTGAGCTAACTTACCTTTTTTACTCCAAGGTAGGGAGCTAACCTGACCTGAGAACCCTCCTCCTTTATCCGGGCTTAGGATCGGCAGTGGCAGATACTAAGCTACTCAATCCACCTGGCAGTTACCACAGACGGAGTTAGTTAGGATTTAAATGGTTAAAAAGGAATAGAAACAGCGCACTAGTGGAACGATAAGTCATTGTGTTGTCGAGATGTTGATATTCAACTAGCATTAGAAAATTTCGTGCAGAAGGGAAAAAGATTTACTATTTAGACGAAACGTGGGTTAATGCAGGTCGCACAAAAGAAAAAGTATGGACAGACACCACAATACATACCGCAAAACAAGCGTTTGTGTAACAACAGGAATAAAACATCCTGCTGGAAAAGGGAAACGATTAATCTTTTTACATATTAAAAATAGAGATGGTTTCGTTCAAAATGGTCCGTTTTGTTTTGAATCGAAGAAGATAATTTATTCCTAATTCCGGCGTTCCTCAAGGCTCAAACTTAGGTCCTTTGTTGTTCATAGTCTTTATTAACGACGTTCTTAAGGGTCTTCTGTCACGTGCTCTCATCTGCTCAGGATATTGTATCTAATCTTACAGCATAATTTAAACTATCTTGACGATTGGCGCTTTATCAATACATAAGGATCAACGTGGCTAAATTTTGTTCAATTCCATACACGAGAAATAATGTGATTCTTTCTAACCCTAATCTCCTTAAATGTATTTTTTTACCTATGCCGTTAGTAGCCTAGACCAGGGGTCCCGAAACTTTCCAGCCTTATGACCATATTGATTAGTCCAGTAAATTCCAAAAGCCAAAACCATTTAAATTTTCCTACCGTTATCTATACTAATTAAATCAAAATTATAAATTCTATAATTTTTAGAGTAGTCGCCGAGTACACGCTCTGGGCGAGCATAGCTGTGCTAAATTCGCTAGTTCAATTGCTATTGTGTGTTGCTACGACCGTAACACTTGAAGACATCTGGTGGTCAAGCCCTCCATTGCTAATAGATAGCGCTATTAGCTAGGTTGCAACTCGTGCCAGCTTTCTTGAAAACCCAAAACGTGGAAAACCATTCACCGATGAAGAAATGATCGAAAAATACGTAATTGCAGTGGCCTAAGAAATGTACCCCTAAAACGTTAATTTATTGAAAACTGTCAGTTTATCAGCAAACACCGCGGCTCGGAGAGTACAAGACATTGCAGAAAATATATCAACTCAACTATTTGACAAAAATAAACATCTTGAGTGGTTTTCTCTGGGCTTGTGTCGAAGGCTGTAGAAAATTATGGTGGTTCAAAACCATTAGTTTTATATTGTATCATTCATCAACCGTCCTTATGCGGGAAATGCTTGGATATGTAATTAATGAGACCCCTGGCTTAGAGTATGCATGTTATCTGGTCTCCTTATCACTCCTGTCATCAGTTATCCATTGAACGCTTGCAGCGTAAATTTATGATTTTTTTTTTTTCATATAAACTAGATGGCACTAGAGATACTTCCAAGAGGATCAGATTATAATAATCTTCTTAGCACACATAACTTTCAGTCGCTGGCTTCGTACTGCAAGGTTATTTCCCGATTGCTTAATGGACTTATTGATTGTCTTGCCTTTCTGCCTCAGCTGCAACTGTATGTCCCGCACCAGTCTACCCGGTTTAATGCGTCACTTATTGTTCCTATTTCTAAAACAAATATTCTTCCTAACGCTCTTCTTTGGCGTATGAGTCGTGAAGTTTACATTAATTTTGAAGATATTTTCAAGTAGTTGGATTAACCAGTTGTTGTAATTTGGCGTTCATTCCAGTTTCCTCTTGTTTGGGAATCTGTTACACGCACGTTTGTAATTAATTGAAAATACGCAGCACTCATGAAAACCAAAAGGCACGTATTATACATCACATATAACCTATAGGCGATTACAAGAATACATTGTAAAGATGTCTCTCTCGCGATTGGTAAAAAAGGCTGCGGCATCGGCATCGTCGGTCTCCTTTTGAAGGGATTAGAAGACGCGGAGACGTTTACAAAATAAAGAATTATTGAATAAAGAACGGAAAGAGACCGGTCGTCCGTAGACCTACTGACGGCGACAAAACGACAGAATGAAAGAACAGGGCATCCGTGAAAGAGCGGCTTCTTCGTCGGCAAATAGAGTTGTTAATTGCGGGTTCACAAATTATTATTAAAAGTTATAACGTCGAAATAAATCATTATCCAAAAGGTAAAGCCTTGCGACCGAGGCTCGTGTACGTATGAAATGAAAGCTTCTTTTTTATTTGAGAAAGAGAAGCGAAGGAGTGAAAGAAAGACGATGTAGCGATCGATGCGACATCTGCGTTGGTTATTTAATGAAGTATTAATTAGCGAAGGATACGGCCTTTTCCTCCTTATATCTTTTGATTTATGTAGAAGGAAATTAAGAGCAAATAGTAGCTTACTTACATACAACAACCAAAATCTTCAGAGGGATTAGAAAATTTAAACAATCTTTCTACCTATTTTTAATTAAAATGAGATATAGAACTGAATAGGGTCGTTCCTTTGTTTTTTTTTTTTGTTTGAGAGTAGTGCACCATATTCTGAAAATCTTTTCAAAATAAAGGCTTTAAGTGTTCAAGGTGTTTGAGTGTATTGTCAAAGAAAAGTGGTATATATGTATATGGACAGCAGTGTACGTCAATATAATGAGAAAATTTGATCTTTCTTTAAAAGTACCTGGGAGAAGTAAATTTTTAATAGTTGTATATCTGTTAAGGAACTTCAATTCGTATCATAAGTAAAGATGGCTTCTATGGAAGAGGTTTATCTACTTACGTTAAAACAAAAATAATTGTACTCCGTTATGTTGATAACAATGACGACATGGAGGTGTATTGCAATTTTCTTTTTGAAATTCGTGATCGAATGAAACCTATTTTAAGTTATCTCCTTCCAAATTTTCTTCAAAACAATCTCTGCCTTGTGTAATGAATTCATATTATGTACTTTATATAATTTAAATATTTACAATAGGTTTTTTTTTATCAATATTTCACTGTTATTATCAATTACTAAGAAAAATACAGTTTCAAAAAGCTTGATATAAAATGAAACTACTCAATAGTTCAATGTGTGAATACCATAAAAAGTATTCTGTACTCAAATGCAGTTTGTGTTTATAAGAGAAATCGTTAATTCATCTATTCCTTTTTTTTTTTAGGCCACACTCCGTTGTGGTTTGGAATTATAACAATTCCCTTTCCATGTTGCAATTCCCTTCTTTTTGCGCAGTACATATTGCACATACCGCGAAACTAATAATAATAACAATAATAATAATAATAATAATAATAATAATAATAATAATAATAATAATAATAATAATTTTTTTTTTTTTTTTTTAAACCCGCCCGCCATATAGGGCTTTCCTCCACCCAACTTGCCTCACAATCGCAATAAAGAGATGTGAAGCAGGCCTCCTTTCCAACAAAGATAATTTTAATTCTAATTTAAATTTAAACAATTACATAACCTGCCACTAAGCCAAAAGGCTTGTCAGCGGCAATTTGTTCCAAGTTGCATTCTACAGTAAACAAACTAAAACAAATTATACATTTCGATCATTCTTATATCTACTTGATCTCATCATCTAGGCTTACCAACCAGCTGCGAAGGTTTGCCTTTACTTGTGCAAGACTTTGTAGATTCAACATAGTTTCTGGTAAATCATTAAGGATCTTCGGTAACTGCACACTAATCAGTCGATCACCATATTTGTTATTAGTCTTCGGAACCACGTACATGCCACGCTCTCTCGCTCTTGTAGCATGAGGGTGATATATAGATAATAAAAACAGTTTGCAAAATAGCTCAATTTTTTGCCAATCTCTCCGATATGAACATCCCACAGAAATCGACTGTCTATATAAATGCCCAAATACTTTTGGCGGTGTACTAGCTCTATTATGTTATCACATTCACAGTTTCTGTTGTGATTCGTATCCTCCATATGTAGACAATCTGTATCGTGAACTGTTAATTTTAAGTCGCAATCAACCCCTGAATGTGGTGACGCAACATGCATCAGTTTCGTTTTTGAGGTGTTAATTAGTAAATCTTTCTGGTGCGCCCACAGCTGAAATCTATGAAACTCTCTTAATAACATTTGTTCAGCCTTTTTAATATCTTTGTGTACCGCTAGAATCAGAGTGTCATCAGCATACAGAAAACATTTACAATCCTGGAAACAATGTTGTACGTCATTTACATACAGGAGATAAAGTAGAGGCCCCAGAATGCTACCCTGGGGTACTCCTGCTCTGAGTTCCCGCAGACTACTGACTTCATTACCCACCTTTACGCAAAATCTTCTGTTTGCCAGAAAACATCTGAACCAGTCCAAAAGAGGCCCCCTAATTCCCAGATCTTCCAATATTTTTAGGAGTTTGTCGTGGTTGATTCTGTCAAAAGCCTTGCTGAAATCAATAAAAAGGCATAACACATGTTTATGTTCATTCAATTTGCCATTCACGATATCAGCCACGCGCTCCAAGAGATCAATGGTGCCCCTATTCTTCCGGTATCCATATTGCGATTCATTCAAAATTTGATATTTCTGTAGATAGTCATGCATAACCTTTGCCACATATTTCTCAATAATTTTATCTATACAAGACAACACTGAAATAGGCCTATAGTTTGTATATGCGTCCTTTTTTCCGTTCTTATAAATTGGAGTCACCACAGCAACCTTGAGTAAGGAAGGAATAACTGCATTTCTCAGGGATAAATTTATCAGTCTAACAAGTGCGGGACTGATACTGTCTAACGTTCCAATTACGTCTGCTAACATTATGTTATCGTATCCTGGAGACTTCTTTCTGTCCATTGTTGCAATCATAGAACGTAACTCCTGTTCCGTAATATCAGGTATATAAATAGATTCTTTTTGTATGTGTTGACACCTCAAACCACTCCTTTTCATGTAGTCGTAATATAGCTGTTCCTGGCAAATGTGCTCTCCTGGTGACACCGCGGAGGCGAAAGTTTCACAGAACTTTTCGGCAATTTTTTTCGTTGTAGTTTCCATGTGTCTCTCGTATATATTCTTGCCCTGTATAAATGGAGATCGGCCTAAGACCTCATTGACACATTTCCATGTTTCCTTCATGTTTTTGTCATATTTCACAAATTTATCATGGTAGTATTTCCTTTTTGCTTGTTTGATGTGCATAGTGACCTTGTTTCGTGCGAGTTTGTAATTGTTTCTAAGTTTTCCCTTTATATCGGCATTTTCAACAGACTTCTTCCAAATATGAAATCTTCTATCTCGTTCCTTCATAGCTATCATAATATCTTCAGTAATCCACGGTTTAATGGAAGTAGTTCTTCTTTTTTTGCTATATGAAGACATCGTGAGTGATGCCTCCTTCGCAGCATCAAATACACCGCGAATAAAGTTATATAATTCATCAACATCGTTAAAATTTGGAATAATCACATTTCTAAATGCATTTTCTACGTAATTTTTCATACATTCTTTGTTAATTACACTGCGCTTGATCATAATCGGTGAAATCACATCACAATGACATGTAGTATGAATGGTCCCACAAACCAAATAATGGTCAGAAATCTTTGTACCGACAATTTTGGTAGTGCATCCATCTTTACTACCTCTGAAGTACACATGATCGATACATGAGCTTACAAGAACATCACTACACTCGACCTTACACTCATATTAAATGTAAACGTAATATTTCCCATAATCTTTATATGTATTCGTCCTACGATCATGTATCTCTCTATTTACTCGCAAGAATCATGGTTAATTTATTCTTCTGGTGTACCTATAGTAGTGTTAACATATTAAGACAGTATTCAATTTCTAACACTACTAGTATAAATCGCCTTGATGAATACATTAATTATAGTGAATTTCTTTTACTGTACTGCTAATTATTTTTTAATTTATTATAAAGAAAATTACATTAAATTTTCATTCTAATCAGGTACCACAATTGTTTGTATTGTGAAACAATTTTGAAGATCGTTGTTGAATACATCGCAACCTTCAGCCTTAAATAATAAATCCTATAAGTCCTCTTTACATCGCCACATTTCATGTAACCAAATAACCGCATTCACGTAGACCGCATTATCTCTTAAGACTCTCTCCAAATAAACAAGAAGATCCGCAAAGCTGGTGCGTCTCCTTTTTAAAGTGTCCAATATCCGTACTACCTATCAACTGGCCACGGCCCAGCCAGATGGGGACCAGTTTAGGATTATAGGAGTAAGATAAGTAGATTATCTAACAACTCCTATGACAGTTTCGGAAAAGACAACTGATATTGGATAGGATGGAAAGGGAAAGAGAAAGAAACGAATGTATATCGACAAAGGATTAACAAATTTCTCATTCGGTTGTTTGTGTTTTTTAAATAGATGGTATTAGGTGGGTGCTGTCTTTATTGAATTCTATTTGTGTGGTCCTTTTCTTTGTGAATGAAAATAAAGCAAGAGGGAATATTTCGAGAAAGTAGACAATAGGCAAATCTACGTTGAGAAAATAATTACTTGCACGATCGTCCATAAGCTTGATTGCAGAAAATGTTTCCGAGAAATTAATTAAAATGTTTTGTTGACAAAATAGTACATTCTAATAAAATATATACTGTTGAAGTATACCTGTTTTGTTTCAATAACTGCTTGACAGATACGCGGCATCGTAATCGCCGCAAATACGATTCTTCTATAGCATTCCACACTTCCTGTAGAACATTCGGAATGCTGCTTTGCCAATCCTGAGATTTTCTCGGGACCTCACGATCCAAGTAACCCCAAAAGAACTGAATGAGGTTGTAATCAGGGTTCTGTGGCGACTACTCCATTAAAGATAGAATAATTGAAAATAAACTTTAACCATCTTCGCGATGTATTTGGGGTCGTTATCACAATTAATGACATTTTTTGTCCAGGGCGGCGACGAACGAATGTGTGACATTTAAAACACATCTAAAAGAATGCCTAGAAAATAATACCAAAGATAAGAACGTAAATACAGCCAATACCATGAGAAAAGCTGTATTTATAGCGTTCTTATCTTTGGTATGACATCTACTTTCAAATAATTCGAATTTTAATTCGTGTTGAGACATAACTTTTGTAGGTTGGCAATAGTATACTGTTACTATATTTACGAATGTCGCCAATACAGAATAGAGTGTGAAGGTTATTGCCATAACCACGTACATACAAGATTTGCACCAAGCCAGGCACCAAGCTCTGTAGGTAGTTGGGTTAAGTTGCTTTACGTTAAATAAATTTCATTAACATTTTCTTAACTTAACAAGACTAAATGATTTACTTCGAAAAAGCACTTCTCTGTCTTGCATTTGTTTGATTTTCTAACCCCAAGAAAACATTTATTTGATGCAAGAAAACACTTCTCTGAGTGTAGTATCGTTTTTCTTCCTTTTTTGAATCCACCTTCTGTGTTTTTAAAACCTCTCTCTCTCTCTCTATATATATATATATATATACACTACCGCTCAAAAGTATTTAGGCACTCTTACTGACAGCAAAAATATATAAAAACTCATCAAAAATGTTAATAATATTTATTTTTTATGTACAGATACACGTACATGAATAGAAATATATTAAATAAATGTGAAAATTAAAACGTTTAATTTAAATTTTGCTTTCATCTATGTGACCTCTTGATTTAATAATTGCAGCACATAATCGAGGGATTCTCGCAATAAGTTTTGCCAGAGTTTCTTGTGTTATTGAGGTCCAACTCGATTGCAATTTGTTCCACACGTCAGTAGCTGATGTCGGAGCCGATTTCCGTACTTCCCGATCTAGTTCTTCCCATAGTAACTCGATTGGATTCAAGTCGGGGCTCTGGGGAGGCCATTCCATAATTTTGAGAGTTACTTCCTCTTCTAAATGGCGTAAATAGTCTTTACATAATTTAGAGAAATGTTTTGGGTCATTATCTTGCTGGAAGATAAAATTTTGACTCAAAAGTCGAATTCCGGAAGGTATTGCGTGGTTCTCCAAAATTTCGCGGTAGCCTTCTTTTTTTTAATATACCGTCAATTTTCACAATGTCCCCTACACTAGTGCCCGCAAAACAGCCCCAAATAACGATAGAACCTCCACCATGCTTCACGGTAGCAGCAATACACTCTTCTCTGGCACGTTCACCCACAGATCTTCTTACGAATATGCGTCTTCGGGTTCCGAACAGCTCAAATTTGGACTCATCTGTCCATGGGACGTTGTTCCACTTTTCTATGGTCCAGCGTTGGTGTTTACGAGCCCATTTAAGTCGCTTTTGGTTGTTTTGTTTACGTAGTAATGGCTTTTTCATCGCAATACGTCCATGGAGCCCGGCTTTCTATAGGCGACGTTTGACTGTAGAAACACTGACTAGTTTTTGGCGACCAACATTTAATTCTGCGGTGATTTCCGGGGCTGTTTTGCGTCTATTTAACTTGCTGGTAACCACTATTCTGCGATCATCTGCAGATGTTGTCGCTTTTGGCCTTCCACTCCGTCTTTTATTAAGAAAACTGCCAGTTTCCCGATATTTTTTTACGTTATAGACAACCGTAGCGTGGTGTATTTTCATTTTTTTTGCAATTTGTCGGTTACTTATGCCACTTTTATGGTAAGCTATTATAAGCGCACGTGTTTCCGTACTAATTTCTCTTCGCGGAGGCATTTTAAAAAATTGTCACACGATATTTCGCTCACGACGTGAATAGAGTAAATACCACACTGCAACTGACCATAGGTTACAGATTTCACTATAATCTTCTAGGAAGGTAATTTAAACATTATTACCTACAATCTAACAGATGACTAAATTTACCCAGTAAATTCAGAGGGATTGTTATTGTAATTGCACCGCAATAAACAGTTTATGGTAATCCGACCAAGTGCAGGTAAATGATAGTAAACCTTATGGGATATAATGTGTGTTTATCTTACTGAACTACATTTTAAATACGTATTTCATTTTATTATAATGCTTTTTTGGTAAACATAATGCTATATGAATAATCCATGAAAACAGGGGTGCCCAAACACTTTTGAGCGGTAGTGTATATATATATATAGTTTATTAAAATAGAAAGTTAAAGCAAAACTCTACCGAAAATTTCGGTAGTCCTATCGAAAATATTCAACAACCAAAACATACCATGAATACCGACGAAATTACCAACATGACAGATACTACATCTTAATACACGACTGGAGCGAGACAAATGAAAAGAAAAAATGCGGCCGACTATAATAGGCCGTTCGTGAAATATTTATAAAGGTGCGATGTTTTTCTTTCTTTTCCTCGTGTCGCCTAATCCTCGCATTTATACATCGCCGAATGATCCATCAAAAACGGTCTGTGCTCCATCATGCGTTCCGTTCACTCTTCCTAACCCTTCAACGTCGACCTCGTATACCTCTGCGTATAATATCTTATTAGCCCCGGATGCCAGCGATCATTGTGCTACACATTCAACGGGGTGACATTGTGACGTGTTCTTAGTGTATTTATAAACCGTCTAAGCTATGGACCAATTGTCCTCACATCTTCCGATTATACTTTACCATATAATCCCCAATACGTAAGTGCATCCACATGGTATATGATGGTGTATGTACATTGTGTAGGTACGATTTTGAAAACTCTCAATCTGTTGTTAGTTTCTTTTTTAATGATATTATTGTTGTTAATACTTTAAATCAGACTAGAAGTTTAGTCAAAATTAACATCTACAAAGTACGTGGTGCTAGTCAAGTTAGAAAGTATCTTCACCTGATTCTAAATTATCAAAAGCTAATGAAGCTCTGATGATCAATTTGATTATTATAGATGAGCGATAGTAGTAGCAGAACTAAAAAGATTTCGTCATTATCCGCAAATGTTGAACTTCAGTAAGTTCTATTTATCTGTACATTTCTAAGACATAATTGAAGTACTAGAAGAATGTATTAGAATGTATTAGAATGTAAAGCTAAGTGGACATAGTTCTGGAATTGTATATAGGAAAATGCTATTAGATAGAGATTTTTAGTTGACCTTAGAGATATAAAAGAACAAAAATTAAATTTCACTGCATTAATAAATTATTGTTACTGTTATTCAGGTTACTGGAGGTGTAGTATTATTGCCAAAATTATTATTATAGTTTTGGATTGTTTTAATAATAATATGTCTTTATTAGCCCAACAGGAAACGCCCAATAACAGTATATGCGCTTATAACAAAAATTAAATTATCTTCAGCTACTATTACAACACAATAGCAAGTGTGTATAGCAAAGAACAGAAATAATAACAAAAAATATGTCACAAATTATTTATATAAAGACATCATCAAAATGTTTGCTTTTTCAACCCTTCTACACATAGCAAAAACTGATGCCTGCAGTAGCAGATTTGTGTGAACTGTAGGAATTAGAAAAGTTGAAACATATATAAATGCAAGACATGGTACATTAAGTAGCATTCGAAATTTTACAAATTGATCACTTTTACCTTTAATATAAACAAAATTGAAATATGTGACCAAATGTATTGCCTTTGCCAACTTAAAATTTTCTCGATAAAATTAATAATAATTTCGCACATGCTCCTCAGAATTTGTAATGAATACTCAAATCGAGGTACATAGTTAAATGCTAATTTCGCCTGTAATACACAAGGGTCTTTTTGCACCTGATCTGGTTACCATGGTATTGAAATGAGAAGGGATCAAATTACAAGAAACCGTTTTCACATGCGAAATGCCCGTCAACCTTCAACCATTGACGATGCAATTTATTTTGAAAGAAGCTTTGTTTATTATGCACACATCTCACTTTTGTTTTTCAATTTGCTCATTATGTAATTTAGATGAATATGCCTTGCAATTGAATTAGCCCCCTTTCATCAATTAATGCTTTAATACAGATAAATAAATTAGAAAATATATGATTATTAACATTAATAATCAACATTTTCCTAAAAATAGAAAAAAAATATCCTTCGAGCCGGATTTGAACCAGCGACCTATGGATGTCCATGTACTGTGTAAACCTCTACAGTCCACCGCTCTACCAACTGAGCTATCGAAGGTATACAAACAATAATTTTGCACAATGTAATTATGCAAAATGTATTGTAAGCTAATTTGTAATATAAATGAATTGAAATATTTATAATTTTATTTGGTTTTTATATTTTAAATAACAAAAATAATAAAATTGAATGTATTCGAGTATACATCTAAAATTCTTACCTTATCAAATTATTCTTATCATTTAATTCCATATACATTTTTAAATTCCCGTCATAATCGGATTACCTGTTTAATCGTATTAGTCTAAAATTAATTCAATATTTATTCCAGTCGGTCGGCATCTAAAGTGTCTGCAGACCGTCCTCTCGGCTGGTCAATGGTTCGAAAAGCGCTTTTCGAGCTTTTCAATAACTTGACAGCCATTATAATCGAATCTAACCGAGCATGGTGCATTACAAGGAATATACGGGACGTAGGATTTCAGAAAATGTCTCAATAGAGATCTAGAGAAACATTTTTGTATAGAATTGAAGTATATCTTGTTTGCGTAGAGAACGACTTTTTGCAGAATCCATTATAATTGTATTAACTAGTATAAGGTAAAAATAAATTTAAGGTTATAATGTAAGAAGGTTCTCAGATTAGTCTCTTGTTAATTGCTTTAGATTTGATACAGAATAAAGATTTAATATTGTCCAATACCCAATTAAAGTTTTACTTCATTCTCTCAAGAAATATTTTGCTTCTCTGTTCGAAAATTGCTCCGACAGTAACTTCAGTTCTTCAGCATATTGAACATAAGCAGTATTGTCATACGCAGAGAGCGTGGTGAAATGGTAACTGTTACCAGACAGCATCTGTGCCTCTCACAAGCGGATTTTGTTCTGAAACGCTTTCAAACGGCTGTACAAATCATTGACTGTACTTGTTTTTGAAGTTTCAAATTTAAATCATTCAAATGGCCTGTAAGGTCGACCAGAAATGCTAAGTCACATATCTATTTTGGGTCACTCAATTCAGATAGTGATTCATCTTTTATTTGCATAAAATCTGCTATCTCATTTCTCAGCTCGTAAACCGTTTCAGCATTTTGCCTTTGCTTAGCCATCTGACTTCGCAATAATATGTTACGTCCTCATATTCGGCTGATATTTCATCCAAAAAGGCCTTTAACTGATGATGGTTAAGCCCTCGGGATCGAATAAAATTAATGGTTTTTACTACTACATTCATTCTGGAGTCGAATGGACTTAGAGCGCAAGTTCCGTTGGTGAGTAATGCAATGCAGGACTATCAAATCATCTCTTTTCATATTTAATTCAGTTGCTTTTTCATACAAAATTCCGATGAAACCTTTACGTAAGCCGGCCATAGAAGGTGCACCATCGGTGCATACACCAACTAAGATTTCAATTCTTATATCGTAAAACATTTAATTAATTGAACTAATTAGTTATCGTATTTCCTTCGTTGTTGGTTAATCTAGTTAAGTGCTTACGTATGTATTTCCCCGTAATTTCTTCAACATCTTGGTGTGCGTTAAAATGTTGGTGTACGAACTAATATGGACGGTAGTGTACAGTGGTGGCCTTAATTAATGTCTTCCCCATGTGACGGAGGGAGTACCAAGACTACTTTCCCTGTGATGCCGCAGATAGTTCAGCTTCTATCAGTTATTGCAAGCATAAATCTCATTTAGAGAACATATATAAAACCGTACGTTAATTTCTCTAGTAATTACCTTTTAGAATGACAAATGACCGATGTAATTAGTACAGACTCGATTCGATATCACCAAAACTTCCCTTTCCATATCACAGCCAATAACGCAAGCCATCGAGATACACCTACATACTATCATTATCACTTATTATATTACCTTATTCGTTAAGAAATTACGCGATATACATTCGGTGGCAAATAATAATAACAGGGCAGGAGGCCTCCGCATATTATACCTTACGCTCGAAGGGGGTAAGTTCCTCCTAATGATAGAGCTCGTCGATATTCCGTAGGCGCGTCTTCGGTCGCATTGTATCCGCTGACTGTGCATAAACAAACAATGGGCGAGTTGAAGCCGTACCCGGCCATCTACGATTGTTATTAACAATCGATCAAAGCGTCCGCTGTCTCGCACGCAATTGTTACGCCGGTACCGGCACCTAGGTGACTAGATCGCCGCCTGTTTGCCCATCAACTTATCATTAACACGTCTAATATCCGCCACGATTATCACCTGTTTTAATAATATCATTATTCCGGATGATGCGTTCAATTTTTTCGCACCTCTGTAATTTGGAGATCGTTCCGCCGCGACCAGGCGAGTTAAAACGAAAAAAAAAAGAAATAGTTGTGAGGCCAGGCATTCTGAAATGTTAGTTGATTTAATGTTTTCGTGTAAGATTTTTTGTGTTTAATCTTCAATATATCGAAATGAAAACTAATCTCGTCATAAATCAATTTCAAAATAGGTGTCTAAATAAATTAGAAATTTTAAATGAAACTCCTCTACTTCACGCCATATCTGTGTTTTAATTAGATTTACTACATCCAGAGTCCGAGGACTTATGTGATGGATTAAGTGAAAATTTTCTTTTTCCAACTGTTAATCAATTGGATCAAGTAATTATATCACGTAACAACCCACCAACAACCTTTTCAGTATTTCCGCATTCCTACAACATCGCATATTTCCGTTAATAACAAAGGTGTCATAAATAATTTTAAATTTTCCGCTCTAATCTCTTAGTAAGATTACTGACTTACCGGCCGTGTCGAGTACAGTTAAAAATAAGTTGGCAATCCTGGTTTTAAAATTATAACTAAAAATACAGCTTAAAATAAACTAGTAATGATGCAACGAATAAGCGGTAAAAATTTTAAAGATGAGAGGAAGCAGTTTAATATAAAACAAAATAGGCCTCATTCTACAAAGAATAAAATCTTAGGGATAGCAGTCAAGTTAAACTATAATGACATAATAACTCTCTTTGATAGTACCTTTCGATTTAATTTGATTTTTCATCAGGGAGGAACAATTAGGAGAGTAATGAAGCCGCGTTAATAAAGAGCAAAACCATTCCCCCACTAATTATTATTTTGACTATACAAACATGTTCAAATTATGAAGTACATCCAAAAATTGTTACAAGTGCATTTAAAAATTAAAACAAAACAGACAGATTTTTGCCATGAAAATAAAAATATTGAGATCTGTTGTCCTAGAAGTTCTAACACAGCTGTAACGTCTATTACTGACGGTAATATTAATGCGAATGTTACAGGTTCCGACTCACAGGAAAAGGGAGACAGTGTCACGTCTAATGTTAGCCGCAAACATCCACCAACCATATACATACACGCCACTGCACGTGTACTGTCATATTACATATGCATACATACAACACAGTATTACGTTCAAATATCTAACATATTTAGATTGTGTAAGAATAAAGTGTTACGACGCATACATGTGTAATTTATTCACAACAAATAAAATACAACTTGAAATAAGCAATTTGGTACTAAGTTTCATATATCTTGACATATATTAGGGATTATTTCTAATCCCCTAAATTTTTAAATATCAAATCTATACTTTTGTAAAGTATGTATAGTTGCAAACTTTAGTTTAATTAGTACTATACCAAAAATCTTAAAAACGCACTAAAATTATCCATGGTGTACATGAGTATAAAACTAAATAATTCTGTTTGAAAGGAAATAAGCAATATAAACTTTAGAATTAATTTTATTAATTACCGTTTCAGAAATATTTACTTATGTCCCATAGAATCTGAATGTCAAATATCAACTAATTGGCAGATTTAAATTAACATACATATTTATATTTCACGTACCAACTTGCAATATATTTGAGTTAAAACAGCAATTATATATGAAAATCAATTTAACTGTATACTTATTTCTCCTGACTAAATTCCATTACAAGCTTCAAAACCACTACTGTACCACAGTTGCAATTCTTAAAGAAATGTTAAAGATTGAATCCCACTAACCAGACCCTATTTGTTGCGCAATTGCTCCTGAATAGAGTATAAAATCCCTTGCTATCAGATTCTACTTTGTATATGCACTAATCCGTAGGTATTGTGCATGCCCCAGTCCTAAAAATTCCTTTGTATTTAATAAGCAAATGTTTTCGAGGATACATTGAAGACGTTCACATGTCAAAAGTGATACTTGTGTGTCTTCTGGACCGTAATAAGTTGAATTAGTATACAATAGTAACTCCCGCAGAGTCTAGAATAATGTCGCGTGTTCTGGGAAATTCATTTCTTAAGGAATTGTAGTGAGAATGTTAAACTTAAAATATGTACTTCAACACTTCAAACATTTTAACGGGCATTAATAGCGAAAGCGATTGATAGAAATTTTACTTACCAATATTACATCAAATACAACACATATTTTTTTATAAACTTTATAAATAATGTATTTCTACCCTATGAAGACCTGTACAACTTTTACATTGTTACCAATCGTTAAAACTTAAAACAAGTAAAACAAAAACTAAAAAATAAAATAAAGAAATATACTTGAAGAAAAGAAAAATCGGTGTTGAGCTGGTTCAATACTAAATAAACCTTACCCTGTTTCTGACTGAAATTCTAACAACTGTGTAATCTGATTATTGTAGTGCCATTCTATATTATCGGCCTCTTTCTTTAGTGATTATTAAAAATGTAACACCTGGTGGCTCTTGTATATGCTATGTTATTGTTGGTATTATTCCAATATAATCCTATATATATATATATACCTTGTGCTTTTATTTGGTGTGTTATTTATTGTATAAGGTGATGATAGGTGATAAAATAATTTCTTGTGGGATGCCAAAGAAATCTCCTAAACAGGACAACAAATATATACTTTACTAACTTAATAGTATTATTAATATAAACTATTAATACTCGTCAATATTTAAATTTTATGGTTTATATTTCAAAATAATAAAATATATCAATTTGCAAAACTCATCTTTCAAAGTCATCTAGTATGAAATAGCTAATATTTAAATGTTGTTTCCAGTATTATAGTTTTGCAACCATTCGGAAGTACTTTTGGGTGTCTCTAAGATGGCGCAAAGCAGCGATGTAACTTTATTTGTCACCATGCACCATCTGGAAGACACGCAGAAGTACTTCTAAACGATTATACAACTATAAAGAATATATAGGATATAATTTAGAAAATAAATCATTATTATTTCTCATTATTTAACTACACTAAAAATTGATTCAAGACGCTTTAAAATATGTATATATCTATATTTGTACTATAGATTTCTGTAATGCTACAACCAGACTGGTGCAATCTCTACTATTGGTAGTACTGTTCGTGTTTATGTTTATATTTTTGACATATCAAATACACATGTGCTGAAAAGTTAACCTCAAAAATGGCTAGTTTTAAAAAATTGAATACAAAAATTTATCAAAAAAGCGATACCATTCTAACACCAGATTACATTTACTGGAAAAAACTCGGAGTGTGTATGCTCATAATTAAGTACCATTAAGAAAATTATTGGTTTTGTTGTTTTAGGATCCTGTTTTAGTAAAAGAATTTGGACCTATTGATTACATAGACTTTTCTCCCATCGAGCCGTTTTATTTCGCCGTTACCTGTTCGGTTCGTGTACAAGTATACAACCCAATTACTAAATTAGTAGTCAAGAATATATCGAGGTTTAGAGAAAATGCCCATGGTGCAGTATTTAGACCTGATGGAAAGTTATTGTGTGCAGGTGGTGATGAAGCTGCTGTTAAGCTATTTGATGTTTCAACTAAGAGCATGCTTAGGTACATTCCAATAGAAAAACATATTTTATTAGCTAATTCAGTTCTTACGTAGGTTATTTAAAGGTCATGGAGCTGCTGTTCACAGAACACGTTTCTTATATGGAAAGCCACAAATTTCTACATTCTCCGATGATAAATCCGTCAAAATATGGGATATAGCAACGGAAAAAGATATTTCCACATACAGTGAGCACACAGACTATGTAAGGGCTGGAGCAGTTAATGAGAATATACCAGATATTGTTTTATCTGGTGGTTACGATAATATAGTGAAGATGTATGATACCCGAATGGATAAAGCTGTGATAACCGTCAATCATGATAGTCCTGTCGAATCATTACTCTTTCTACCATCAGGTGGTATATTTTTATCTGCTGGTGGAACTGCTATAAAAGTGTGGGATGCCTTAGCTGGTGGTAAATTATTAGGCACGATTTCGCAGCACCATAAAACAATAACGTGTCTATGTTTGGGATCGAACAATACAAGATTATTATCGGGAAGTTTAGATAGACATGTTAAAATTTACGATATTAGCACATTTAAAGTGGTTCACACGTTGGACTATCCAAATGCAGTATTAAGTTTAGGACTTTCTAAAAATGATGATACACTAGCTGCTGGTTTAGTCGATGGTTTAGTTTGTATAAATAGGAGAAAGGATGAGCTACCAGAAAAGAAAGAAACGAAAGGTAATAACCTACAAACCAAAACGTTGTATTCAAATGTTGACGTAGTTGTGAAGGATCCACAACTCGAAAAGCAAAGTAAACATGATCTATATTTGAAAAGATTTCAATATTCGAAAGCTTTAGATAGTGTTTTAATAACTTACGTTGCAAATAAACACCCAGAGGTAACAGTAAGTGTTCTGCAAGAGTTAATACGAAGAAAAGCCCTCACCAGAGTTCTTGTATCTGCAGAGACAAAAACCATAGCACAATTACTAAAATTTTTCACTAGAAATATAACTGATTATAGATTTACTAGGCCTCTTATAATCGCTGTAAATATATTTTTGGACGCACTCGGACAATCTTTACACAAAATGCCCTTTGAACTGATAAAATTGGTCAATAATTTAGCTCAAGTAGTAAACGAAGAAGTTAAATTAGTTGATGAACTCTCTACATTGCAAGGAGCTATGTGCATGCTTGTAGCTGCATCTGACAAAACAGAATCCAATGTAAGTGAATTACCCAACATTGTGCCAAGTGCAGAGGCGCAGAAAACTATTATATTTGATGTTTCTTAGCGCATTTGAGAGTGAATAAAAGATTTTTGAAAACTATTTTAAATAGTTTTATTTGTATGGTAATTAATTATACACAATTGCCCTTTCTCAAGCTTTCAACTTGGTTGGTTCACCAGGTGTTGATTAATTTTATTTATTGTGATTAAAGCAAAATGAGCGGCGCACCATAGGCGTGCGCTAAATAGTAGGAAATGACATTTGATGTGTCGTCATAGTTATATACCTATGCGACACAAAAGAAGTAACAGTATCTACAATTCAGACTAAAATAATAAAGTAAATCGTTTTTTCCTTTCGTACGGCAATTAAATGTTTCAAAAAGTAAGAACAACATATATTTTGATTTGAATAAACTATTTAGTGCTTTAGTTTTTTTACGATGTAACTATTGATAAGGAAAGGAGACATGTGATGTTGCAATCAATTGCAACATGGAAACTATACCCAAAAAGGCAGCTTGCGAAGATGATCTCCGTATAACTCGCATGCGTTTCCTCTTAATCCTGTGTTTATTTCATTTACATACAGTTATCTTTATTTTGTACTAAAATAAATTTAGCTTATAAATTTAAACTACAAGTATAAACATCCTCTAAATAGATATTTTTAAATTTCCTAGGTGACTTTAGTTAGTTGTTAAGACAATATATATTGTCTGTATATATATATATATATATATATATGTACAGTCTTTATTACCCCAACCACAACTTAGATTTCTTAAACCAAATAATTTTTCAAAAAGCACGTTTCTGGTTGGCAGCTTCAGTAAGTAAATAAATTCTAAACAAATATTTGTCGACTGCACCAAGAATCAGTTACGGAAATGATCATGAATGTGTAGTAGCTATCTTGTGGCCATTTGACGCGAAAAATAGAAACAGATGTTTTACTTATATAAGTAATTCAAATAGCAAA
Source organism: Trypoxylus dichotomus (assembly GCA_023509865.1). Lineage (NCBI taxonomy): Eukaryota > Metazoa > Arthropoda > Insecta > Coleoptera > Scarabaeidae > Trypoxylus > Trypoxylus dichotomus. The sequence goes on from CM042077.1 coordinate 8,748,841, forward strand.
TATCACTGCTATTTGGGTAACAATGCTAATAAAAGTACAACTGTAGTTGTTTGGAGTTAATACAGATTTATTAAATAAGTACATAAGTTGTAAACAATACATATCATAGGCGTAACAAAAATATGAGAAAGAAACCAATTTTAGTAAAATATACCTATTTATTGAAAGATAGATAAAAACGAAAATATAAAAAATCAAAACAACAATAGGGTAGTCGCTACCAAACGACGCTACTGACTATTATTACTATTGCATGGCCAACCGCGGCCAGCTTTCCGATACAAAAAAAGCGCGGGTGATTCAAACACCTCTAGATCTTTATCGAACACAGTGTATGTTTCTACATTTACTTTGATACATTCACACAGAAATATCATTGGAATTATTAAAATTTATTCAACTCCATATATTTTTTTAAATCCATAGATAAAAGAATTCATAGATGCACAGGTACAGATTATATAAATTATACCTGTCAGAAATAAATTGATTAGAGTATATAAGGTTATGATTGTTTGGTTAACAACATTGTTTTCTTTATTTTTAGATATAAATAATTGCAAATAATGAGTGAAGGGAACCAAAATAATGGGGAAAATGCTGCCGAAGCAGTTAATTCAGCCACAGATACGAATGGAAGCGCAAAGGAAGCAGAAAAGGGGGATAAGGAGAAAAGTAAGTATGAATATTTAATAAACCTGCAAAAGCTAAAATGTAAATAGTCGATATCTATTTAAGACCTACAGGTAACGCTCCAATAATGAAGCAGAAAAAGTGGTCAGTGGAAGCTGATAAACCTATTGGCTGGATAATGGATTTTATGAGGAAGTATTTGAAATTAGATGCCGAGGAACGTTTAGTACGTATCACATGGCAGTGTTAAAACATAGGCATTCTAACAACTCTTTTAATTTTAGTTTCTATATATTAATCAAACATTTGCACCATCTCCAGATCAAACCGTTAGGAACTTATACGATTGTTATAATACCGAGGGAAAGTTAATTTTGCATTACTGTAAAACACAAGCTTGGGGATAGGAGCTTAAAATTACTCTTTACTTACGTTTGTGTAATGTGTGTATTTAAAATCTTGCATTTGTAAAAAAAATTGGTTTCCTAAAGCTAGTGTATATTTTTGTGTTGTGTATTTGTGTTTTATGGTGATAGATAACTGCTTTGAAGTGCGTATGTGATTTTTATTTAAGCATAACTTAATGTTACTTTCTTAATCTAAGAATATGTGTATTATATTTAAGGTATAATAAAAATAGAATTAAAACTACAGGCTTGACCAAAAGTATTAAGCATCAAGGTTAACTGAGGTTTTTGAATATCAAATTAAAATAAGTTGAAACGACTCGTGTACGTTTATAATGTTTATTATTTAAGAAAAATCAATATCTGGTGGGTCCACTTTTTGCCTTAATTACAGCAGAAATTCTTTTTAGTAGAGAGCCCATTAGCTTTTTACACTCTTCGGGACTTATAGCATTCTATTCTAGGGGAAAGCAATTCATTAACTCGTCTTGAAGTAATTGTGTAACGCCTGACTTTGTGCTTTAATAAACACCATAGATGTTCTATGGGGTTAAGGTCCGGTGATTGGACCAAGCCATTGTGTGGGCAGCTTTGTGACAGGTTGCGTTATCCTGTTGGAATTTAACCCCATCCATGTTTGTATCGCCAAAAAGTGCTGTAAAAAAGGGCAATAATGCAGATTCTAGGACGTTTGTGTATTTTCATATGGCCTTAACACAGGAACATTTGTGCCATTTCAGCACTAATGCAGCCCCAGCTCATGGTCACTCTGGTTTAAATTCCTCACTTATCCAGTGACAGACATATATAGGTCACACCCGGTGTACCAAAAATCTGAATGTGAATAAATATTGAGCAACAGAATTCACTCATTATTTTCTTTCTTTTGATAAATTTTATTTTCCAATCAAATTGTTAAGACTTGATAGAATATCAAATTGACTAACTTATCTCAAAAATTGATTCGTCTGACCACACATTTAACCAAACTTATTCGGTGAAACTTTGATATTTTAGAGTCCACTCATACCGTGCCTTTTTACTCTTATCGGAGAGCCATGGCTTCTTCCTGTCTTTACAGCCTTTTAGAGCAGCTTTTTGAACCCATCTGCAAGTCTGGTCCGAGCAGATATTGTTTTGTTAAAACCTTCTGACAATTCAACAGCAAGGTTTGATAAAGTTTTCCTCCTATATTTAACGACTCTCTCAATATCTTTCGGTCATCACTAGTCTCGGCAAAGAGGGGTAAGTTTCAGTATCGTGCGAAGAACAACGTGGAGGGGTGAAGCGTGCAGGTCGGAGAATCGAATTCCCGTAAGTAGTGTTGGCATTGAACAAATTTCAAGTTTCAACAACTCTTTTTTTAATGTTTGTAAGTGACGGTCCGCTAACATGCTTTCCTTAGGCCGGCCTCTTAAAGAAAAGAGTGGCAATCTGTTACATGTAACATGTAAAATCCATCCTTGTGGCAGAATTGCTCCCTAAATGTTATCCACGAGTAAATGCCTTAATAGTTCATATGCGCTGTAACTTGCACCACTTTGCCGAGATTAGTTATCACGGTCTGCCGTGATCCGCTTTGGCCCGGTTCTCGGCGTATCGATCCAGTCACGACGAACCGCTCCATAGCATATTGTACAGATCGGAGCGAGCATTTGACAGTTTTCGAAATCTCTACCAGCGACATCCTTCGCTCGTACAAAAATTGTATCTGCACACGCATTTCTGAACTGAAAAGTTCGTTTCTGTTAAGCTTATTGAAACAATATCATTAAATGTCACTAATCAAAACACTAAAAGCGCAGTAGATCACGGGGAGTGTTCACAACAAGCAAAAGTAGCAAACTGAAAAATAAATAGAAACATTTAAAAATGAACAAAACAACAAATTTTATTACGCCAGGGGTTTTATTGGTAGCTTTGACGTGAGTCATTGTTTTTACCTTTTTTTTTTAGATGCCGATAAGATACTTCTTAATCAACAGGATTTATTTACTGCTATGATTATTGCGCACGTGCAAAATTTGTAAGGTGCTCAATACTTTTGGCCAGAGTTGTACTTTTAGGATAGGAAGTGATATAATAAAGAGCAACTAATTATATGAAAGATTCTGTTTATTATTGAAACAATACAAATAAATAAAAATATAATTGCTTCTTACAAAACTAGTATGCTATTTATGCATGGTTTAGAATTGTAATATTGTTCGAATATATCGTTTGTATGAGCAAATATGTCTTTGATTGAACTCAAACACAGTACTGAAAGATAGACTGAAAATAATTACATTTACAAGTGGTCATTCACTACAATTTTACTATATAAGAATATTTAATTTAACTTTAAACAATTTTCCTATTATATATTAACAACAGCGTAATATAAATTGTAACAATTTCAACTTGGGATTACGATAACATATGTACAACTGCTACAATGAAATTAATGTTATAGTTTGCATAATTCTAAACAGTTTTGAAAGTAAATAAAATATAAATCCTGTATTTCTATTAAATTATAAATTTAATATACAGGATGTTTTGCAAAATCGAGAGTATCGGGTATACTTTGAAGTCATTTTAAACAAAAAAAACCTCATGAAAAATCGGTCTGATTCTTTATGTTTATTGAAATAATATAATATAATTTAAAATTAAGTTTTATTGTATGAAAAGAAAGTACAAATTCGTTCATATTAAAAGTGATTTATTAAAAAAAAATAGGATTAAAAAACGTTTGAGTATATTTTCGCTTTGGAATTTATTCTCTTATCTCCCCCTAAAATAGTCAAATTTGGAAATTCAATCCTGATTGAATTATGTAGCCCACCATAACTAATGCAGCATTCCAGATAGACCTGATTTAAGTATAGTTCAACCATTTTAACCTTACAGTAAACGTAGAATTTTATAATATATGTGTAGGGTTGGCCAAATTTGTAAATCCTAACTTAAAGTTATTTCCATATTTTCAGTCTCCACACTTTCGATGACTTCAAAAATGCTAACTTTTAGGTTATATGTTGTTATGATTACACTGTATGTATACATAACAGAATCTAGCGAAAAATTGACTAATTTGTCAAAATGACATAATAATCACAGGAAATACCAACATATTACTTGAAATAACCCTTGTAATAGAAATTTGACAACATTTAATGCTATCTCCATAAGAGCAATACTTCGAACTCTGTGTGACACAGTCCAATGAGTTAATCATGTACTAATATCACGTTTTAAATTTTAAATTATCTCAGTAAATTAGTCCGATACAATAGGAACCTTCTTGTTTAAAACGACTTCTAAAACACGCTACATGAGTGTTGAAGAAAATTTACAAAAAGCCTTGCATACAGATCCAAACTAATCAACAAAAGGAACTATCAATAGAGCAAAAATTATATTGATAAAAATACGCCATGGAATTTAAAAATGTATGTTGTAGCTTATTTCAAATATTAATGTCAGTGTGACACTTAACCTGTCAGAATTATATAAAAAAATGAAATAAGCTACGACATGCTATTCATCAAATGGATCTTAAACGCACGTCATCAGACATACATACCATCCCCGCGTCAGTATTCGATATCGATATTAAATAAAGATAGTTAAATTAACCAGCGATCTTTGCTTATGTCATCAAGCAATGACGTGCGTCTAAAGATCCATTTAATGAAGTGTACCTTTTTAAATTCCACGGCAAACTTTTAATAACATAATTTTTGCTCTCTCAGGGTATTCTACAACATACAACCCAACCTATCTTAAAAAATACTAATCTTCGATGTTTGCTATTTATAACAAGCCGTTTTCTTCGCAAGTGCATTTTCTTAATATACAGGATGTCTCTGAAATAAAATAAAACAGCACGGAAAATGTTGAGTTAATTACGACAAATTAAAAAAAAACGTAGGAAATTGTAATATTTGTCAACTATATATGCAGAATGTGTATATATATACGTTGTATAAGTCACAGTCTAAATATCCACATGTGACGCTGGAAACAGACTGAGTCATTGTGTTGGTACAGATGTATGCGACTCGTATGATGGCGGAACCGTTAACCCTACATTTTAAGCTAGAGGTTACAGTTGTAACATGCACTTCTAAAAGTGCAGTGGCGGGACAAATATTTTATAAATATCTCGACATTTTTTTTTTCTCGCGTTTGCAAAATATTTTGAATTTAACTCTAATAATATTAGATTTTTTCCATTTTTCATACTTTTTTACTTTATTTCATGGACATCCTGTATAATTTGTGTATTTAAGCTAATTCGTTTTCAGTACATCCAATATTTACAAAATAAAACACGTATTCAGTTCCACAAATAAATTATAATATGCATGTAAACATATAAGCCCATTTTATGATAGGTATATAATATATCGAGATTTGTATAAGCTTAAAACAATAACAATAGTAACTAACGATTACTGTATTATAATTCTTGTATATAATTCACATTGATAAAAATATTTATACTTAACAAAAAAAAAAAGGGAAAATGCTTATTTATGCATTCGGATAGATTATGAAACTTCGGAGTTCTACATTCGACCCTATTCCTAAATTAAATAAAGTTGGTTATGTAAAATGTAAAGTTGGTAAAACACAGTAAAGGGTGATAATTAATTACGTCATTCAGATAAGATGGTACCTCATTGTTTTTACTTCCTAACCACTCACAAGTGATAACCACTCTTATTCGAATAGTAAAGTATAAGGTAAAATATAATGTACATTAGAGACTGTCTTTGGAAGACCACTTCAACTAAAACAATTGATTCATACGACAATGTAGTCCACTAGGCGGAAAATCCAGCTAATTTATAAATAAATACCTTACTACACTTCTTACCCGCCGAATGCTCTCAAACCTCTAGGCCGGGTATGTAACCTTTAACAGTCGGTGTTTCCGTTCTTGTATGCCATACATACACCTTAGTGCAATTATCTGCTAGCGGTTCCAACTCGTCCTTGGTTACGAAGTAACTGAGAAATTCACTTTCTTGAAATCCTTTCGCCATTTTATAGGAGAACTGAGCGTCGTGTTTCGAAAGAATTAAGTCCAAGTTGATGGCAAACCCTGCCATATCTATTGCGAATGGTCTATTTGGCTCCCAACCACTTTTGTAGCCGATTACTTTACCTAAATATAAACATACATACAGTAAAGCATTTTTTACATAATTAGTTGTATATAATATACCGGTTATTTTATCATTGCACATATATTTTTCCTATGTGTAACTTTAAAAAGATAATTGTCAATGAGTTAGGATAGTGGGCAACCAGTCATACACTCACATTAAGCTAGCGGGCATCCTGAGTTACTAGCAAAACCAGTTACCAGTGCTACCACAGATCTCTCTTAAGGCAAATAATAGAACTATTCCGCAAATCTGATGAAGACATTATTTTATTTTAACGATTGATTAAGACAAACAAAACAACATAACAAAAATGAAATCTCTAATTTTTTAGTAAATTTTGTGTCCTCCTTGTCTCTCAAGATAATCAGCAAGGCGATTTTGAAAGCAAAACAAGATATTCCGAATAACTTCTGGGTTTATTCCATCACATTCAGTACGTATACGGTCTTTCAGTTCGTACCAGTTACGTATTTGCACGTCATAAATTTCATTTTTCAGCTAACCACAAATAAAGAAATCATTTGGATATAAATCGGCTGATCTTGGTGGCCATGGTATGGCGCCAAACTTGCCAATCCACCGTCTTTGAAATACGTCATTCAAAAAATTCCTGTCGGCGTTTGTAGAATGTGGCGTAACTCTATCCATTTGAAACCAAGGCTCATGAATATTCAGTATCTCAGTTGATGGAATGTCGTAGTCTCGCAACATATTCAGATATTTTGCTACAGTGACGTTACCGCCAATAAGAAATGGGCCAACAACTCTACGAATTATTATTGCAATCCAGATATTAACTTTTTCAGAGTTCTATGTTCGGGTCAGGTTGTCAGGTTTTGAGCATGAGGATTTGTATGGGAGCAATATCTAACGGATTAATGGAGAAGAAATTTTGTATTTTTCAATGGATTAGTGTAGAATACTAACTGGAAGTTCTGAGAGTTGACTTCACCATTTACATTTAAAATTTCTCCATTTTCATTTAACATATTAGATATTATTTCGCAAAAATCAATTAAATTTACTCTGTCTTCTTCAAAAAGCTCTTGATGGTTTGGCATCTTGTATAGCTTATATTTAAATTCTTTAAGGGTTTTATACAACGAACTGTACGATACTCCAAAATGCCTGGCTATATTTAAAAGTGACCCTACAGACTATATATCACCGGATATTCAACTTCATGTTTTCTGTTAAAACGTGATTGGTTTACCAGTCCAATGCAACCTAATTTAATCGTTAAGTTATACGTAAATCCTTCAGTGGTGTATAACTGGTTGCATGCCAAGCCTCTAATGCATTGACAATTATCTTTTTAAAGTTACACATAGTGTAATGATAAAAAAAAGAATCTGGTATAATACACATGTGTTAATTTAGTTTCTGGCCATAGGTTAGATTTTTGTGGTTTAAAAATTGTACCTTCCAAGGTTCAACCTAAATTTATTAAGTATAGAAACTTCAGAAATATTAATATATCCGTATTTTTGAACGGGTTGTGTAGCATGCCATGGTTTAATCTAATCTTTCACTTTCCCAGCTTCTTAAAAACGTAAAAACATCCCATTACTGCTGATAATTGAATTTACGATTTTTTTCGAAATATTTAATCAACGTTTAAAGTACTTAAAGGGAAATTAAAAGTATAACTCTATGGGAAGGAAAAACTTTAAACCCAAATATACTCCAAATAAAGAACTCCTAGCTTTCATACATAATTTAGAATAAGATTTTCACCACATGTTTCACTAACGCAATTTTGGAAAAATGATTTACATAACAAGGAACTCTAAAATCTGAATTTCTCTTAACGATTATATCTTAAACATTGGCCTAACCAGTACTTTGCTATCAAGGAAGCAAAATTTTACAACACACCTGTTTTAGGATCAACGTCTGGCGCCTCCGCATTGAAACCACCAACAAGACCGACAGGCCAAACACCAACTTTCCTTATCTTCCGCATCTAACACATTTTTATATATTTTCTATCGTATTGGACTTAATACTGACATAAAATACCAACCTCCTCAAATAGCTTAACACTATAGGTGTTATCGTCATCTAGAAAGTAGACGATACCTTTATCTTTATTAAGGATCAAATTCTCTCGCAACCATTTCAAGCCGGCATTTCTCTGTTCAACACCGCGATGTTTCTTCCATCTAGGATCCTAGAATACGATTATAAAGTCTACGTCAATTATGTAATCGAACGCATTTTCACCTTGTTCTTCAGTTTTTCAAATGGAGGTGTTTTTGCTGCCAAGTGTGTATGTAAGAGGTGAGATTCATTTAATAAATTAGTTACTAGATCGGTTTTAGTATCCGAGTCCTCGACCACGATCCAATGAAAATTTTCTACTAGCCGAAGCACCTGTGAAAGGCGTGTAAGTTCCGCCTTTTGTACCAATCTATAGTATGTAGGAGTAATAGCATATACAATTGGAAGACTTCGATTAACATTTTCTTTGTACATGTGCTCTAATAACGTTAATTGATAATGTGACAGATGGAGTAACTCCTTGTTTTGTATTAATACTTTCGTACAATATAAATCCTTCATATCTGCAAGGTAAACAATTAATATTAGAATAGTAATGTAGGTGCTTGATCGAAATTACCTGTTTGTATCTGATATAACTTCCAAATAATAAACAGCGCCAAAGCACTTGAAAATGCTATAGCTACTACATATTTTCGACGTGGACGCATATCAAAAGCGTTTTTATGATCCATGAATTAATAATTTTCAAAAAAAAATCCCGATAAAATTACTTTTCAAATGTTAGTACCATGGTATTTAAATGTTAACCTTAAAAGCAAGACTCACTAACGTGTCAAGACGATTATTTAAAAATACAATAAAATGCATACAATTCTTGGATTTATCATCAATAACAATACGTCGTATTTTTTGCCTCAAGCCTTATCGTAATATTTATACTTTAATTGCACAATTAGATTGAGTAAATATGCACAATATTAGTGGATATTGGGATGAATCATGATGTTTGTTTTGGTACACCTGTAATGTCTCAAATATTTAAATTTCTGGGAAGAATTCAAGTGAACATTAAAGCGAACCGTCGAAATTATTTATTATTTTTGTATCTTTTAATTTAAATAAAAAAGGGCACTTTAATGAACCACTATATTTCTGCATATATTAATTTTTAATTATTTTAATAAACGTAGAACTAAAATTGGTAAATCCCATAGAACAAATTAATTCTTTTACTTAACAGAAACTGAAAGAATTTAAGATGGTTTCAAAATTTAATGTTTCTGTGAGAATATTTTAATTTACTATAATGAAACAAAACAAAATAAGAATATAGTTTCATTTATTATTAATAGATACTCCCTAAAATATACAAAATATCTCTGTTTGATCAAAGATTGCATGATTATACTTTTCACGTTAATTTTACGGAATAATCAATAGTTTGATGACACGCGACACAACCTGGATTATAGCTGAAATGGCTACAATACAGGAAAAACTTCATATTTTGCTCGATAAATTGAAGGTAAATGTACATATAATAGTGCACGTACATTAAGCGTATAGAACGTAATAATTTATATAAATATTTTTCTAGGAGACTGATCACCATTTATCGGTATGTGTGACGCTGCTACAACAATATTTACGAAGGGAGATCGAAGTGAAACATCAACAAGTAAGTGTTTGTATGTTTAATAATTACATTGTCGCTTGGAAAAAAATCGATTGCGGTGAATATTTTTAGCAACTATAAAGCAAATGTGTTAATCGGTATGGAGTGAAATGGAGCATTTTTTAACGCGATAATATAACTTTTATTATGAATACTTCTTTACAAAATGTTTAATATTGTAGATTCTCAGAGTCAAATACATAAAATGAATTATCGTTACATGAATAGAAATTTATTTTTTCAAGTTTTGAAATATAAATGATAGATGACTAACCAACCGACTGGGAATTTTAAAATTTTCAACATATTTTGTATTCTTTGAAAATTATAATTAATTTATTCTATACTCTTATTTTTTAATTTGGAGGAGTGCTTTTAAATTAAAACGCCAAAAAGTAGGCTAGGTGTTGGTCAGTTTTCGACAAAAATTACTCTAGCTATATTTAATATATTGGCGGCCGCCATATTGTTACAACTGATTGACATTTAGATCGTGTATTTGTATTTAATTTTTCTCCCTAAATTTGCTTTGTAATAATAATTACGCAGCTAGAATTTCTAAAAAAATCCTTGCTAGTTTTAAAACTGCCGCCAAAAAGTAGTTTTGAAAAATTCGATTGTGTAAACGCGTCTTAATATAGAGTATAGTAAAATGGTGTCTAGACTTTTGGAGTTATGTTGGTTAAAATACAATCTCTGTTCGATATTATTTGTTTATAAAATATATAACATATTTTTCACAGGCTGCAGGAAACGAGTTCTTTTAGAAATGTGTGCAGCTCGGTTACTATCGATATTAAAAATAATTAATGTGTTGTTGATATAGCCTCTACAGCAGTAAAGCTTGCATCAACACAGTTAAACTAAAATAGTAACTACATTTATTATTTTTAATATTGATAGTAACTAAGCCGCACGCAGCTCTGAAAGCACCCGTTTCTGCAGCCATAATACGAAAATACAAAAATGTGTGGTATTAAAACATATCCAGCGCCCTATTAAACCAGCACAGCGCCTGTAGCATACGTTAATAAGAGACCTTTGGTTTGATTTAGGGTATAAAATAAAATAGAACATTTAAAAACGATTTTTTCTCGATTTAACATAAGGAAATTTGGAAATAACACTGGTTATATCAATGTCTTCAAATAAATCACATTCGGTTTCCATTAAAGTGTTCCGTAACTTATTTTTTATGCAGAAAACGAACGTTATTCGCTGTAGTTAGTAATCATCAAAAGTAAGTAAATGCGTAAGATTATTTCTACATTTGGGAAACACGACTTTGATCACGTTTCCATTGTAAGTCTATCAAATTGCAGTTTCAGAGCGTTGTGTTTTTTTGCTATCCATAGCACCGGCCATATCTGTTTTAATTTGCCCAGCGACCTGCGCTAGTTCGTTGCCTAGGCTTTCTTCCAAATCGTCTTGATAAGCAATGACGATAATTGAAGTTCCTTTCAAGATCTCTCCTGCTGTAAAAGATTTTAATTTTCGAAGCATCTAAATTTTAAAGTATTATTTAGGTGTTTGATCTTTTATAACTTTATTGAGTGTATTAGAGTCACTCAAATGGTAGTATCTATTTCGCTTGCGTCGTCTTGAAATCTATTGCTGACACTCTTCACTTGGCTGGCAGTGACATGTTTGATATCAAGGCTTGGTTCTTTTTTCCTTTTTATCTTTTGCTTCATGCTTTGCACTTCCAAAAGTGCAGTGCCGCTCCGTATTTCTACGTTTGCTGCTCATGTTGATTATCCCGATCTGGATTTAAAGCGAAAATGAAGTACAAAATAAAATTAAATCTTAGTAAATATAATAAAACGTCACATAATTGTCATGTTATTGGCTGGTGGCGAACCCCGAGGTTGTTTCTCAAGATTGAGGTTTTTCTGTGGTTTTCCTCACTCTAAGGCGAGTACTGAGAACGAATATCATCTTAAGACGCTCCACAGGCGCAGGCATAATAATAACTGATGGCCGGTCTATGCCCCTTAGTAATGACTAAAAACCTATTGTAATTGGTCCGGTTATTACGAATAGCAGGGTGGAAGACAACATTAGGAAATCCCCCTGTAAATTTTGCAGTGTTGCCAACCTACCACACATAATGTATGCAATGTAGCACAGCCAGTGCTCACTTTTAGAAATAAAATAAAATTATTAATAATCTATTACAAGTTTCTCCCAGCCACGGATTCGCTCAATGCGCGGAGCCCATACAATTTACTATTTCTGCTACGTGGCTTATTCGGCACTGAATATATAGTTAAATGTGGATATTCATAGCTTAGCCACGATGATTGAAAATTTATGTAATTTCGAGGATGGAAATAAATTATTGGATGACAATATATATAGAAAAATAACTTTATTTCTTTATTTATTTTAACATACTTGATCAAAATTTACTCATTATTATTCATATCATCAAAACAACGACTCATGAACATCTCCTACTTTATAATCACTTAATCCATGTTCGTAACTTTGCGGAATTTGACTAGCATAAGCAGCATGCTCCTGTATCGGTATCAAAGTGGTATGGGAGCTGGCATAGTAAGCTTGCGCAGGAGCTGATACTTGATAAGGATATGCTTGAGCGTGTGGTAAGTAATCATGGTTGACGTAATACGGTCTGTATACAATCTTCTTGTCCTGATGGAACCGATGCTTTCCTTTGTGTTTTCCTTCAATGTGATCGCATTCTATTCCTTCGTCGAAATGTTCCTCTTCGAGGCTACTATCATCACCAGACCCTTTGAAAGCAAATTTAATGAGTTGACTGGATAGCTTTGGTATATCCGGGAAAAAGCCGAAGAATCCGGTTTGCTTCTTCTTCTTATGGTGTCTGCTGTGGGTTAAAGCGACTAGCACTAACAGGATTGCGATGATTGTCTGGAAATAAATGGTGTTGTAAGCTTTTTGTGGATTAAAATGCTTGAGGCAGAGCACAATTTCTATGAATGCGAAAGAATATGAATTTTTCCTAAAAGAGGTCTAGGAAAAGTTTTTATTGAAAAGATTGTAGTATCACGACGATTGCACAATGGTTCGAATAGGTGGAAGGCATTATTTGCTTTAATTGTGAATCATGAGCAAATTTGAAACGAATTTGAAAAAAGAAACCAAATATTTCCTGAGAATTTGGCTGAGTTATGCAGTTGACATTTTCGCGGTGTTTAATACCAATAAAAGAAACATACAAGATTTCAGAATTTCACTCAAAATTCACTATGATCAAGTTTACTACAGAACAAGAAGTGAACAATCGGCCCCTGTTTCTGGGTACCTTAGTCATCCGTAAACACAATAAATTAGAAATAGACATCTATACAAAAAAAAAAACTAATTCCAATATTGTGAACAATAAAAAAATGTCTGAGATTAATTGTCTGATTAATAGACTGTTAGATTTCCATTAAGTAAAAGCAGGTACGAGAAAGAATAAAAATATATCAAAGATGTAGCGAGGTACAATGGTTTCCCTTCTACGGATGTTAACCGTATTTTAAGGAAAGTCTATACAAACAAAATATCAGAAATTCCACGACCCTTACATCAACAAACATCGGTAATAAGAAATTTGAACGCGTCTTTTGTATCAAAAAAATAGCCTAAAGAACCTCTTAGGTCATTCTAAAGATAAACCGGATATGATGAAAAGATCTGGAATTTACCAAATCTCATGCAACGATTGTGATAAAGTCTACTTTGGACAAACAAAAAGGAATATCGAAATTGAGATTTAAAGAACATATTAGGTACTATCTTTTCATTAAACTATAATTATCTAGCGTGGCAGAGCATATGGTTATAATCCAGACATAATACTGGATTAAAAAATCTTAAGCTACCTAAAAATGTAAATTCGTGTAGAGAATTAGACGCATACGAAACGATATTTATGAAAAAGGACAAAAACTTTCGGAACAAAAAAAAATTACCCTCAATTGTATACCCGAGTTTGCTTGATTGATTACCATAATGCCCTGTTAAAGCTACGGTTCGTTTTCGTTCCATTCTTTCCCGAAAAGATACAAGATATCCGGGACCACCCAATAGTTTGTAAAAAGTCATGTATTTTAAGAACTTTAGAGCCTGCGTAGAAAATATTACATTACATGCAAATATTACATTATACATTTTTACATTCAGTTAGTAATACGGTTGACAATGGGAGTCCACGTGCTCCTGAAACGTTGCATTCCAAATAATTATTAATTTGTGTGGAGCGGTGTTTATTGCGATACCTGAATATTATAGTATATTATTGTTTCAAATTAGAACGTTGAAATAACCATTCCTTTGACACATCTTAAACAAATTCTAACATCCTCTTCTTTGATACGTCCAATATTGCTGTGCATATTATAGAAAGTCGCTTGTCTGTTGGGGTTAATCAATTCTGTTTATGTTTTTGACATTAACGTAAAGCCACTATTTTTTGCTGCCAGTAATAATTTAGTTAAATAGGAACGGTGGAGGTTGTTGACAAATTGACAAAGACGCACAAAAAACGGACATGTTGATATTTGAGGTTTTCCTCCTACACCTAGCTTTTGAGTTTTGTCCATGGAATACAAATCTGAAATGCTGTGGTCGAATACTCATATCAATCCAATTTCTGAATTAATTGATAAGGAATACCATGAATTAAAGCAATTATACAATATCTATCAAGTCGTATGGTCTTCTTAGATGTAGGGAACTATTCATGTCAAAGTGGGCATCTTTAAAACGAAAAAAAAAAATTTACTACATTCTGCTGCTTTCTCCTCTAAAAAGTTTTGCTGAAACACAAACGCCTCTCCAACAAGATGGCTTTCTCACGGAATAGCATGATTTTGCAAAATATAAAAATACTTTTCTTTTCGCATTGTATCACTAATTTTCGCCAAATCAACTGTAGCTGTTCCAGCAAAACAACCCCAAACCATAACACTACCACCTCTGTATTTGGCTGATGGTACTAAGCAGATCTCATTAGCTCTTTCCTCTGAACGTCGACGAACAAAAACTCTGTTGCGTACCAAATATTGAAATTTGGACTCATTGGTCCAGCGTTTCAATCATCCAATGATCAGTTTGCATGCTCTCTTGCCCATGTCAATCGTTTCTCTATATGCACGCATATTAAAAGTGTTTTTTTGTTTACGGCCAATGCATACCCTTAAATCTGCTGCCAATAATCGCCTCTTGATGGTAACAGAAACATTTGTTCTTCGTTGTGTATTAGCGCGAGTTATATATTTTTTTCTTGCCCTAGAAATCAAAAATGCTACGAACTTTTGCATTAACTCAGTTGATTAGTAATTACAGTACTTTTTCAAACCAGTGTTTGTATTACAGATTGTTCCGAAAATTATTGTTTTAAACCTTCTAGCACGTAAGATTTGACACTTAATTCAACAGCAGCCTCCATAATTCTTATGCAAACAACAATTTCACCTCTAATAAATCTTCTAACGCAATTCTCGAAGCACTAAATATAATTATCTACGACATCTCGAGATACACACCCAAAGCAATAAAAATAACGACCAATACTCACAATGTACTTCATGTTCACCTAACTACTTTCAGTTTCCGTAACATTCGACAAAATATTCACGTTTGACATGACGAATTTGCCCGTAACATGTATATATAAGGAAGAATGTCGTTCTAATTAATAGTTTCGTATGTCTGTATTTGCACTAGTTTTGATACTACGTTTTCCATATCACCAACCGTAATTTACCGATGAAAATGACATGTTTTCACTCATTCGCGTTCCTCTATACGCACATATAATCGCAGCGAAATGCTACATAAAACCTTTCCATTCGTTGTAAATTTTGAATACGGTTTAGGTACGCGAAATTCTTACGAAATTTTGCTTTCTTTATACGTGTGTGTTACTGGTAAGTTCGGGGTTCATTGCTCTATTTCGTGCCATTGATGATAGACAAACTAATGCCATGTATTAGATAATGATGGACATAGTATTAATTCAATTTGACAAACTATTTACTATTATTTATGCTCGATGAAAATAAAATTATGCATATATATACCACCGTTCATAATAGAATGGACACTTTCAATTTTAACAAAATATTTTAAAAAGTACAAACAATACCTGGTATAGATGTTTTAAGTAATATACGGGTAGAAATTTTATGACAATGGAACCCGGATTCTAAGAATTGAGTTCCTGCAGAGGTGGTATTTACCGCATAACGTACGAGGGCGCCCTGAAATGTTTCCGGAATCGACAAGAAAAACACGGTATTATTTTTCGATGTAGTCTCCTCCAAGATCAATACACTTTTTCAAACGGTGCTATAGTCTCTTCAAGCCGTCGGACATGTAGGATGTTCCGAAATCTGCAAAATAGCCATTTGTAGCGGCGATGACCTCCTCATTTAAGGAAAATCTCTTTCCTCCTAGTGATTTTTTCAGGTATGGGAATAGGAAAAAGTCGCTGGGGGCTAGGTCCGATGAATATGACGGATGAGAGACTAATTCGTAGCGAAACTTATTCAATTTGGACAACACTATGCGGGATGAATGAGCCAGTGCATTGTCGTGGTAGAAAAGCACTTTCTCCCCTGTAAATGAGTCCGCTTCCCCTTCAATACGGCATCGAACCGGGTCAATAAATCGATGTAGTATTGCCTTGTGATCATCCTTCCGTCCTGGAGATAGTCGATGAGGATTACACTTTGGGAATCCCAAAAAATGGTCGCTATGACATTTCCGGCCGATGGAACGGTCTTTGCTTTTATCGGAGCCTATTCGCCCCCTTAGTCTCCGGTATATAGTGGCGGATCCAAGTCTCATCCTCGGTTACGAAACGCATGAAGACATCCGTTGGATGCGTTGGATCCTGGCCAGACACTCCTCCGAAACGGTCACCCGATTTCGTTTTTACTCCGGTATGAGTAAACGCGGTACCCATCGCACCGAAGGCTTTTTCATACCCAAAATTTCGTACAAGATAACACAACGCGTTCTTCTGAGATGCCTGTTTGTCTCTGCTATCTCTTTCAGCTTCAATCAGCGAGCGGCTAACACGACATCATGAATCTTGTCGACCATCGATGGTAGCGGTTTTTGGGCGTCACTTGTGCTTGTGCGGCCACGTTTGAACTCGCTCAGCCCGAAGCCGATGGTCAAAAATGATGGTACATCCGCCATAAATCTCTAGCAAAATCTTTAGTAATTCCGTGACCGTTTTCCCAGCAATCCGGAAGTGTTTTATCACTGCACGAAATTCGATTTTATCCACTTTTGCGAAACCGCCTCACTTGCTACACAAAACACACCCTTAAACAATAAGTATTGACAATAGACGTCTGAAATTTTGATAGTTGCCATGAAACAGGTTGTCCTACTAATGAATCCACATCAACCTTCGTGCGCTACCTCTTGCCGATTGCGGAAACATTTCAAATCGTCCTCGTATGCATAAATTATATTAACAGTGAGTTTAGTTTGTCATTAGATTTACGTGCAGCTCGATATTGTTATTTCTTTATGCGAGTAAATAATTTAATTCTTGTGTAAAAATGCCTCGCGGAAAACCGCTTAGTGTTAAAACACGATCATCAATATTAACGCTACATCAAGAAGGATATTCTGTGCGGAATATTTCCCAGCGACTTAATGTAAAAAGAAAATCCACACTAAATTTAACTGCTTGCTATTTCGAACAAACTGGTACACTTGTTAGCACAAATCGTCTAAGACATCCTCGAACAACATCCAGGGGTGACGATGATCGCATAAAATTGGTTAGTAAGAGAAATAGACGATTAACGGCTCCTGAAATTACGGCGGAAATGAATCGGGCTAGAAACAGGAAGATATCTGTTAGCATAGTGAAACGTCCTTTAAAAGAAGCAAACTTCCACGACCGTAGTGCTATATGAAAACCGTTGGTATGTCGAAGGAATAAACAGAAACTTGTCCAGTAGGCTAACACTCTTAAGGACTGGATGATAGAACATAGGGAAACGTTCTATGGAGTGGTGAGTCCAAATATGAAGTATTTGGTCAAAACATTTGTCAGGCACTCAAAAGACGAGAAAATGCTTCCTGAGTGCATTACACCACCAATAATTGATGAAATAATAAGGAAGGAAAATTATCACGAGATATCAGAAGAAAATGCTCTACCATTCGGATTGCGCTTAATAGGCAATAACTCTGAGTTGGTGCATGATAACGATCCGAAGCAAATGTCGTTATTATGCAAAAACTACCTCGCTGATGCAGAGAATATTTAAGTAATAACTTGGCCTCCCCAGAGTCCAGATCATAATCAGATAGAGCTGAAATGAACTGCACAGACAAATTAGCAGAGAATGTCCAACATCCAAAACCGACGGGGTGGAACAATATTCCGTAAGATACACTGAGGAAATTGTTAGAAATAATGCCATGAATTGTGCGAGTAGTTGTTAAGTCAACAGATGGATTTTTCGACGAGAAGAAAGTATAACTTACTTTATATTTTGTAATGTTCATTATTACATTTTCTTTTATGTTTAAAGCTTTGAAGTAACCGTCAAATCTTACATGAAATAAGAAGTGTCCATACTATTATGAGCAGCAGTGTACATTAATTGATTGTATTGCGCCTTTCTTTTGATACTTTCAGTGCAAGCCTAGCTACATAACAATCTTGACTAAAACCTTATCCAGTGCAACTTACAATATATAAATAGAGTCGTCCTTGCATGGAAATCTTAAACTAGATCATATTGCATTTCAAAAAAGAAACTCAAACTATAGTCTTAATTTTTTATGTAATTTAGTTTACATATCATTTAACCTTGGTATATTCATTAAATATTACCGTGCATTGGTCAACACGCTATTTCATATTTTATCTGCTACACCTAAAAAAAGTAAAAGTTTACCCGTTCTGCATATTTTTTTTAGTCCATTTTGCTATGAATAACTTTACAAAAGCATTCACAAGTGACTCATTTTATGACTTCAGTTCACGCAAAAAATTGAGATCGACCTTATATACTTCGTGTTCTAATCATCTAGTTCCTAAATCCGCAATTGCTGTCAAGGGAAAGAGGCGTGTCTTACTATTATTATACATACGGATATAATATTGTGATAGTTTACTCTTGAGGTCTTAAATTGAATCACATAGCTAATGTATTCAAAGCAGATGTAAACAATGTGCAATTGCCAGTTGAAAATCTTGGAATGCCTATAGATATCGTTATCAGATTTCCCATTGTATTAAGAACTCCTATATCCGCATATAAAATAGAAGGTTATTTTCATACAAACGTGTCCTTAATGAAATAAGAGGAATTTATGTGTGTCACTTGTTTCGTTTAATTTCTTCTGCTTATTGTTGGACGTCTTATTACCCCATTGACGGCTGTATAGAAAGTCAAAATTCTTCTTTAATATTTATACGTGAAACATGAAAATTTGGGCAGATTCTACATAAATTGGCTGAATATGAATAGTGCATTCACAGAAAATTATTTTTGTTTCAATTCAACGTGCTTTCAACCAAGAAAGTATGTTTTCTATAACCGTAACATGATTATTTTCTTGACCAAAACAAATAGTTTCTTTTAATGATAGGAAATTGTTTTCCTATAAATAAAAAGAAGATTCCTTTAACAGCCCAACAATACAAAATACAAGCACCATATACTGCTACGAGAAATTATATATGACGCGATTTAGAAATTAAACGTCAAATGCGTTCTGTTCGTAATTGTTTATTACTTGAAGACTATTTAAATTGCCTGCATAATTAATGCTAATAAGGAATGTAACATTTTAATTTAAGGAAACGTTTTCAAATTACTTTCACAAGAAATTTAAAGGCATTTGATTTCCAATACAGTATCAATGTAATCATGTACCATGCAAGTAAAGGATCTTTGTGTTATTTTTAATACAAAATTGTTATTTCACGAACACTTACGTTACGAAAAAAAGTTGAGAGAACGAAGAATGAATGTGGTCGCATCTGTAATCAATTTCGCACGAATATTTCTACTCCTTCGACGTCGTCAAAGTGGTGACCTCCCAGTTCTTCTTTGAGTGGCCCAAACATGTGGTTGGGACTGTAGGGCGGATGTACCAGTGTTTTCTAATGAATTTTGTTCGACATATTTTGGGTTAATGCACCTGTACGTGGCCGAGTATTGTCCTGGGGCAGAATCACACTTCGAATAGGAATGTCTCGCCTTTTTCGTCGGTAGACCAGATTCACTTCATCAAGCAGTTGGCAGTAGTGCGCAGCATTAACGGTACGTCGTTCGTGAAGAAAATCAATAAGCAATATAGCTCTACTATCCCAAAAACCGTTGCAAGAAGTATTCCAGCAGAAAGATGAGTCTTGGCTTTCTGCGGTGCTGCTTCTCCGGGTTTTCGCCACTCCATACTTGCCTGCTTAGACTCCGGGGTATAATGGTGCACCCACGTCTCATCAGAGGTGGCAATGTGCCTCAACAAATCATCCTCCTCAGTTTGATATCGTGCCAAAAGTCTTTCACACACGGCAAGACGGTTTGCTTTCTGACCTTCCGTCAAGAGTCGAGGAACCCACCTTGCAGACACTTTTCGGTAACTCAAATCATCTGAAATTATTGATTGGGCACTCCCATATGATATTCGACATGTGCAGCAATTTCCCATATTGTAAGACGGCGGCCACCTTCAATCACCTTACGGACTGGTGCTCGTCCGTGGTCGGCATGCATAGCTTTCGTTTTTCACTGACCCTCGGCCATCGGAAAATTGTCCCAGTCGTAGACTTGGGTCTTTGAAAGCGTTTTTTAAACGAAATGTGCGCGAAATTTCGACAAGTTTTACGCCCTCTCGCGCCAAACATTTAATAATAATACGTTGCCCAACAGATGTGTGCACCTATTGCTCAGGCATCATGCTAGTAACAGTCCATCTGCTCTCGTGAAACGAAACGGTTTACTGCCCTCCATCTTACATCGTCCCCAACACATATCTAAACGTCACGCCACTCACTTCCCCTAGAGGACGTTAAAAAGAAACGTCCGGTTCATATTTGATACGCCCTCGTAAAACAGTACTACATGTTATTGAAACTTTGTTATATATTGTAGTAAACTTGAAAAAAAACAATAGAGTCAATAGGGAAATTAAATGTAAAGGCAATATGTTGGAGGGAGTAACAACATATCACTATTTAGGAAGCATACTGACAGATGGCGGAAAAATATATAGAGAGTTAACGAACAGAGCAAATAAATAAACAAGAATATACTCCTCTTTAAATAAGACAATTCTAGGCAACAGAGATGTTGATATGGAGACGAAAATACAAATATATGATACTATAACAATCCCAGCAGTAACGTATGCACGCGAAAACTGGACAATGCGAAATAAAAATAAATGCAATGGGGATGAAAAATCTAAAAAGAATAGCGGAGAAAACAAAATGGAATAGAATCAAAGATAATAACGCAAGAACAAACAATAAAAAAATAAGGAGGATGCAATTAAATTGGCACGGATATACATATCGTAAGGATGAAGATAGATAGAATTACAAGGAAAATAATGGAGACAGGACACCACAAAAAAAGAAAAGAAGAGGAAGACCTAGGATGAAATGGATGGACCAGATAAGAGAAATGGGTAGAACAAAGGGAAGAAACTTAGAAGAAATGATTGCAATTGCGATGTGGAAGAATGGGCACAAAAAGAATCGGAATCCTCATCCGACACCTGGAAAGGTATATGAGAAGAAAAAGACCGGAGCTAATACAGATGAAAGATCTTCCAATAGATAATAATGCTTCGTGCGCTACTATGGTTGACCTAGGTTCTGTAACTGAGATGGATGTGATGTGTGCTATGAAATCCTTAAAGAATAATTGCACGGCGGGTAGTGATGACATTCCGGCCTTTTTTGTTAGGGATTGTGCAAATATATTTGCTTCTCCTCTTTGCTACTTGTTCAGTCTTGCTCTCAAGACATCCACCTTCCCGTCTGTGTGGAAGATTGCCAAATTGGTGCCTGTTTTTAAAAATGGTGAGAAGTGTGTTATTTCCAACTATCGTTCCATATCGTTATTAAATAATTTTGCTAAAGTTTTTGAGAAATGTTTGTACAAGTATATTTATGCTCAAGTTAGACCCTGGATTTCAAATGACCAACACGGTTTCGTTGCTCAACGATCTACGGTAACTAATCTTGTTACAATTACACAATACCTATCTGATAGTATTGATGCCGGTAGACAGGTAGATGTTGTGTATACTGACCTAACAAAAGCTTTTGATCGAATCGACCACACCGTGCTTATTAATAAATTGACAATATTGGATTTTCGTCTTCTTTTGTCTTTATTCCAATCGTATCTTCTTGATAGAAAGCAATTTGTGACATACATGGGATTTCAGTCTGATTGCTTCTCGCCGAGCTCTGGAGTTCCTCAGAGTAACTTGGGTCCACTTCTGTTCCTCATATATATAAATGATTTGTGCTATCAACTGAACTGTCCAAAGTTGTTATACGCAGATGACTTGAAGTTGTACTCAACAATTAATAATTCTCAGGATTGCAATCATTTGCAAAACCAACTCGATATATTCCACACGTGGTGTGTCAACAACAAACTAACAGTTAATGTAAACAAATGCAAAATTGTCACCTACACTCGTAAGACGACTCCAATTATATATACCTACCACTTGGCTGGATCTTCTTTACCTAGAGAGACCTCTATGAGAGACTTGGGCGTCGTCTTTGACTCAAGACTGACCTTTATGGAGCACATATCCAGTATTTGTACATCAGTGTTGAGTATGTTAGGATTCATTATACGTGTTACACGACCATTTGCTTCTATAACAGCTATTCTTCCTCTTTATTTCGCTTTTGTTCGGTCTCGACTGGAGTATGCGTCCGTGGTCTGGTCACCTATGTACATCTATCAGATACATCTTCTAGAGCAGATTCAGAGAAGGTGTTTGAAGTTCTTGTACTTTAAAAAGTTTAATACTTACCCGATACAAGGATTTAGCCATAGTGCTCTGCTAGACGCATTTAATATTGATTCATTAGAACTACGTCGAAAACAGACTGAGTGTAAATTCCTATTTACTTTACTTCATAATGGTCTTGATGTCCCTGAGTTGTTGAGTAAAATCAACTTCATTGTACCACGTTCAGGATCTAGGCAAACAAATACATTTTACTGTTTCGCACCTAGAACAAACATCGCCATCAGGTCCCCAATACACAGATTGTGTAGCAATTTCAACTCTATGGAGTTTGCCGAGTTGGATATACATACCTGCACTTTACCGTCCCTTTTGACGGTATGTAGACCGCGGGTGCGTTACACTTAGTTGAATACTTTTTCCGTTCTCTCTTTTTTCCTAACCACTGGTAAACTACTTTTTTTTAATTTAAATTAAAGCAACTAGTTACTAAGTTTTCTAATTTGACATACTTTAATTTTATGTTATTTATATTTGCATGTGTACATTATTTAACATTGCCTTGTAATTGGATATTTGTATCTGTTGGGCATTAAATATTATTATTATTATTATTATTATTATTATTATTATTATTATTATTATTATTATTATTATTATTATTATTATTATAATACGAAACTGGAATTTTTTTTGTTAAGCGTATAAGATGCCTTTTTACTTATTATTTCAGAATAACATCATTCTAGCCAACAACGAAAATTCTTTGCTTCAACTTAAATAATTTCAATCACTCAACTTATAAAAAAAGACATAAAATTAACAACAACTTTATTTTTATACATTTTACAGATGTTTTAAACAATATTAATTCAAAAAAAAAGAAACATAACAATAGTGTGCAACAATTTCCTAAAAATCTGATTTCTATTTTTCAAGCAAATCATACTGAGTATATAAATAAGGAACCTTAGAATCAAACTAACAAAGCAAACAACAAATATTTAACAAAAAAGATATCAACAGTCAACAAAAAAAAAAAAATCAACAAAAACATTTCTTAGAATTGAATTAACTTGGTTATGATAGCAACTTACTTTCGTTATTTTTATTTATTTCAATACTCATTCTATCTCTTCGCTCTTGACTGACTGAATCGTCTTATAATCATTTTTCGCTTCATTCTCCGAATTTTCCACATCGATTGACTTCTTTTCCCTTTTATACGCCTTATAAAGATTCGATCTGTTTGCATCGCTATCATCCACAGATTTCTTCACCTTCCTTATGCGTCTGACTTTGTTTCTTCGTCTATATTTAGGAGTATCGGTGGATTCTCTTGATTCCTCATCGAATCTATCGGAATTTAGCCTGAATCTTCGACTCCTCGGTTTATTTTCTTCGTTGGCTTCGTTTAATTCTTCGCGTCGATTATCATCGTTGGCTACGACTTCGTTATTTTCTTCTATGAGCCGCTCGGATTCCGGAGCATTCAATTCCTCGGTATTCGATTCCAAATTGTATTCTTCGAATCTAGGCCTTAATTCCTCTTGCAAGCTAGCTCTCCTGTTGCCGTTAGGATTGTCGTTATTCCACGAATTAGCTTCCCAAAACCTTCTCACCGAATCGCGGAAGTTCTGGTTAGCATCATCTTGTCTCTGATTCGCCGTTCTAGCTTCAAAGTTATCCGGAATGTTGTAATACCTATTGAACTGCGAATTGGTGTTTTGCGCCTGCGTGGTGATGTCGAAATTCTCTGGGGTAGGGGCGGGCGCTGGTAGTTGCTGTTGTTGCGATTGCTGTTGCTGCGTTGCTGGACTTTGATTTGAAATTGCTTGCTGAACTTGGGAAGGTGGCGTTGGGGTGGTTGCACCTGCTACGGGGACTAATTGGAATTGCGCTGCCGGAGCTGGTTCCACATTTCTGTTCCAATTCAAGTTCAGATTCAGAGATCTACGGACCGACTCTTGTCGGGGGAGATTGAAGAGGTTCCAGCGTGTTGGGCCTTGGTCGAAAACGATACTGAGACCATTACCCGTTGGTGTTTGTGATGATTGAGTTTGTCCAGCACCTAGAAATTTAATTATTATATAATTAATTAAGAATAAACGTGTTACGCACTTTCAGAGGTAAATTCAAAGTACTCGAATAACCAATCAAATTATAAAATACTTTCGTTTTTACAACGCAATGAAGTCTTATTAATTTAGATAAGAAATTGGCATAAAACATTAAAAGCAAGACCGTAACGAATTTCTTCGGGCTATAATTTTATTTAAACAGAAAAAAGAATGGTTTAAGAACTTATTGATTTCTACAATAATTGATCACAAAAACTAAATATCTTTATGGATTTGTAGTTTTATTATCTAGTTATGTTTTTTTCTTTCAACAAATTTCTTACATTTGTTGCTACGATTAATAGCAGTAAAACAACGAAAAAAAAAACGTTTCTTACAACCTACTCAAGCTTAAATTTTATTTGACTATTGAAGCATACACAAACCAACTTCAAATAAAAAAGTATCTTTATATACCAACACAGCAATTATCTATATTAAATTTAGTAATTCGTTTATTAATTTAATAAGCGATGCTCTTGATTTACGTGTCTAACGGGAAAAACGCATTTTCGCAACATATTATATCGTACAACATACCCGCCGAGTTTGCGGGGGTGGCTGATGCAGGTGCCGCAGATTGGGAAGGCGTTTGAGCTTGCTGAGCCTCGTTTTGTCCCTGTGCGGAGCTTTGAAGTTGCCCGTTCGGTGCGAAAACTTGATTAGGAGCTATCGCAACTAGTTGTAAAGGTATTCCGAGTGAGTTTGCTTGGTTATTCCCATCGGATTGATTTTGGGGCGTCGCTTGGGAAGGTGGAGCCTGTTGTTGAGCCGGAGCTGCTTGTTGCTGAGCTGGTTGAGCAGGTTGAGCTGCTTGCGAAGATGGACTTTGTTGAGGAGCTTGTTGCTGTTGAGAAGATAGTTGTAAAGCAGCACTTTGAACGGATAACGGTGCAAGAGGTACCCCTTGTAAAGCTGATAATAGGGGTACTCCTTGAGCTCCTTGAGCAGTTGGAACTTGAAGTACAGGTAGGAGACCTCCTCCCGGAAAGCTGAGAGATTCCGCTCTTGCCGTCAAAGCACCATTCTGCGGGATGTTAATGATCGCTGAAGTTTGTTGCTGAGGCTGCTGTTGCGGACCGCTTTGTTGCTGCTGAGTTATTTGAAGTTCCTGCAGAGGGGGTACTTGCAAAGCTTGCTCAATTCGCCTCTGCAATTGTTGTTGTTGTTCCTGCTGTTGTTGTCCTAATGCCAAAATAACTCTGGAATAACTCCCGGAGGGTAATTGAGAAGCAACCGGTGGCGGAAAGAATGTCGGTCGTGGTGTTGATTGGGCTTGTCTCAAAGTAGGTGAGCTGACCCTTCTCACCACGTCGTACCCAAACAGATCAGCGGCACCACGCAGTAAGATATCAACAGTTCTCTTGTCCCGTTTAGGTTCTTCCTTAGCGGCACTCGCTACTACCACATATGTATACAGTAAGCACGCACATAATGAAATTTTAACAATTGATACCATCATCATCACCATCTTAATAATGCATGTTATTCCCGCAGGACCGCCCGAATCATTCGATCTCTGTTCGCGAACTGCCCATCAAATTGGCGATCGATATATTAACGGGGCCCGATTGAATTTCACTTCGATCGACCCGCTGAACAGCAGAGAAAGGAATTTTTTCGACATAGTAATTCACGGTATAATCAGGGCGGTTTTTTGTGTCGGTTTTTAGAATTACGTAAATTTTATTCTCGCGCCAACGGTCGGTGGAACTAAACAATATCGCTCACGATATTTTTAAAATGCCTCCGATTATACATCTAGTTCATAAAAGTTATCCATAGCAGAAGATCAGTTAGAAATGGTTGCTGAGATTGCTTGTGTGTTTCAAGTTGAATAATCTTAAATTTACGGTAAAAATACGCTGTTCGCCGAAATAAATTTGATACCTTCAACAAATTGCTTAATCGTTTGTAAAATTCCTGTTATTATCGAAAGTTAATTTTCTTTAATGCAATCTTTTTTCAGACATATCTCCGACAGTTAAATGAAGACCAATTATACTATGACACGCTTGATTTCCTCGGTGAATTCTACTTAAATAGGTTTTCTTTTGGATTCCTTTTTTTTACTGCTTTTCATTTTTGCACTATACAGAGCCTTGCATAATGTTATATGTACGAGGGCGACCTGAAATGTTTCCGGAATCGGCAAGAGGGCAACCTTTCTTTATTACAAAATTTCAGACGTCTACTGTCAATAGTTGTTTAAGAGTGTGTTCTTTGTAGCGAATCTGGGATGTTTCGCAGAAACGAATAAAATCGAATTTCGTGCAGTGAAAAACACTTGCACTGCAAGGGTGGGAAAACGACCACGGAAATTCGAAATATTTCGCTAGCGGATGTACTACATCATTTTCGACCATCACCTTCTGGCTGAGCGCACAAGCAAAAGTGACGAACCACGCAGTGGCCGCCAAAAAACTACCAACGATCGCCGATTGAAGCTGAAAGAGATAGGAGAGACAACAGGCATCTCATAAGAACGCGTTAGCCATATCTTATACGAAATTTTGGGTATTAAATAGCTTTCGGCGCGATCGGTACCGCGTTTACTCATACCAGAGCAAAAACGAAATCGGATGACCGTTTCGGAGGAGTGTCTGGCCAGGATCCAACGCATCCAACGGATTTCTTTATGCGTTTCGTAACCGTGGATGAGACCTGGATCCACCACTACATACCGGAGACCAAGGAATAGTCGAAGCAGTGGATTTTTCCGGGCGAATCGCCTCCGAAGAAACCAAAGACCGTTCAGTCGGCCGAAAAGGTCATGGCGATCATTTAATAGGATTCCCAAGGTGTGATCCTCATCGACTATCTGCAGAAGAGAAGAATGATCACGAGGCAATACTACAGCGATTTATTGGCCCGGTTCGGTGCCGTATTGAAGGAGAAGCGGACTCATTTGCAGGGGAAAAACTGCCTTTCTACCACGACAATGCACTGGCTCATTCATCCTTCATCGTGTTGTCCAAATTGAATGAGCTGCGCTACGAATTAGTCTATCATCCGTCATATTCATCGGACCTAGCCCCCAGCGACTTTTTCCTATTCCCAAACCTAAAAGGGTCATTGGGCGGAAAGAGAATTGCCTCAAGCGAGAAGGTCATCGCCGCTACAGATGGCTAGTTTGCAGACCTCGAAACATCCTACTTTTCCGACGGCTTAAAGAGACTGGAGCACCGATTGAAAAAGTATTGTATTGATCTTCGAGAAGGCTACATCGAAAAATAAAAATAAAAAACCACATCACGGTATTGATGTGGTTTTTTATTTTCTTCTTCTTGTCGATTCCGGAAACATTTCATGTTGCCCTCATAAATGAGAAAAGCAAAAAAATTATTCTTGCAAATTTTTAGAAGGATACAGATTTGCTTAAATACACATTTTCCTTTTGATTTATGACAATAACAACTGGAATTTTTTCTCATTTAAGACCGTATCCGATTAAATTTAAGATTGCTTAAACGTTGCACGCGATTTGTCCTTCAACAATCTGAGCCACCTACACAAAAATTGCCTCAATAAATAGTTGCGGTTGATCGATTTAGTAATTCATAAACTTAGCAACTCATATTTTGGATGTAAGTTGTGTAATATTATATTTGCAAATCACTGTATAAAGTATTAGTTTACACCTGCTGTTTAAATTTTCGGAAAATTAAATATTCTTTAATAATGTGCGTGTAATAATTAATTGCTGTTACTCATGTTTGATAAATTATCTCTCTTTTCCCGTTCAAATGCACGGCCTACTTAGGTTTATAATCCGCTGCATTAACTAGAGACAATTATACCATGTCAATTTCGTTTATACCTTTTCACTACATTAAGTGTTTGTTTGTAGATATTAGGTGCGCTTGAAAAAGTAGTGTCCTTAGATTTATTTGGCTTTTTAAAAAGCGTAATTTATACAATTTAAATTTCACAACGCGTTGACCTCCACTTTTTAATGTTTATTCTTTTTTTGACTGCTCAATCCACAAGACA
This sequence comes from Trypoxylus dichotomus, assembly GCA_023509865.1. NCBI lineage: Eukaryota > Metazoa > Arthropoda > Insecta > Coleoptera > Scarabaeidae > Trypoxylus > Trypoxylus dichotomus. Next base: position 8,777,807 of record CM042077.1, read on the forward strand.
TATATTTTATTAAGGAATTGGTTAAATATGATTCATATGTTACACATATCTTATTAAAAAAAAAAGAAACACGGATAATATCACTACTATAGCCGATTTATTTTACGAAATATTATTTTTTTTTAACATTCTTTTCCTTCTTCCTTTTTGCACGTGGTAGGTAGGCTATTGCGTTTTCTTCCTACGCCTCTTCACATGTAGATATCCAGCGCTTTCTCCAACAGGGTTATTTATTTTTCCACCTTTTACCAATCTCTGAACACCCATTCTGCTTACGTGTTTGTTTCAGCATTTTTTTCTTTCTCTTATCGATTTCGCCCCCTTTTGTCTTCTTTCTTTGTTGTCATAAGTCTTCGCTATAGTTTTATACATTTTTTCTAGGACTGTTTTTGTAAATGTTTTGTGCTATTAAGAAACGTTATTCCGCGATAATTGTCAGGGATTGTTTTTTGGTCCTTTTTGAAAGTTGGAATGTTATGCTGCTTTTCCATTCCTTTACGATGTTTCTAAAGAGCTTTAATATTTCTGTCTCTAGGTTTTCTCCTACATGTTTCACCATTTCATTTGTTATTTTATCCGCTGAAGTTTTTTACCGTTCTCTGCGTAAGTTCTATATTTGGATCTTGTCCTTCATCTTCTTCAATCAATGGCTATTCGCTTTCGTTATTGTCTTTGTATAGGTTTCCGAAGCATGTCGTCTTCCACTACTCCGCATTGATTTTGTTTATCTGCATGGTGTCCTTAATTTTCATTTTATTTCTTCTGAGAATTCCCATATTTCGCTCTGGTTTGGAGAGGAAGAGAGTGTCTATAAAACATGGTAGAAGTAATGTGATGGTTTGGGGTTGCCTTGGTGTTACACCTGTAAGCGATTTGATAAAAATAGATGGGATCCCGTCTAAGGAGGGTTATCTGAGAATCTTACAGGAAAACACTGTGACAAGTGAAGAAAGATTGTGTGGCCGAAATTTTATCTTCCAAGAAGATAATGATCCCAAACGTTCATCTCGTTTATGCAGATCTTATTTAATGTCACTCGAGGAAGAAGGCAAGCTGATAGGCAAGATTTAGCCTCCCCAATCTCCAAAATCTGGGATGAATTAGAACGAAGAATTCGATAAAGAGGAGTTAGCAGTGCATACGATCTTTGCCAGAAGCTCCAGATAACATGCAGCGAAATTACAGGCGATTATCTGGAATCTCTGATTAGAAGAATGCCAAGAACACATGCTGCCGTAATTCAATCTTGAGGAAAAGATATTGACAAGAAATTACTTTCAATTAAAGTTTTGTAATATTTTCTGTTTCTTTTTCGTAGTTAAATATTCTTTTCGCGATGTTATCTATTAATAAATAATACTGCAATCTAACTCTATATTTCAATTCAAATCAAAGAAAACGTCCATTTTATAGTCGTCCCGAAATATATGGACGGTAGTGTATATATGTGCGCAATAATATTTTCGAGTTTGTGAACGCGTTCGTTGTTGGTCCCGAAAGGGACGTTTTGAACAAGACCGATGTTTTGACGAGATTTCACTCGTTTTCGTATGGACGCTCTCGTTCGGCTAGCAATCGGAGATGAACTAAATGAGTTAGTTCATCCCTGCGGTTACAAAGAATATTATTTTATATACAGCGACTGCGAAAGCATCCATTTTCACATACATAGGTACTTTTACTCATTTTATTAACTCGGCTTTATGTTCATGATAGATGGTATTACAGAAATATCATGTATCACAAGGTTTTAAACGTTATATTCAAACATTTTCTCAAAGGAGCCATTCGAAGATAATTTTCTTCAACAAGACTATATCGAGCATTTATAATGCTTTGTTATGTTAAAAATTTGTAAAGAATCACAATGTTCCTCGAAAATTCATTTGGAAGCCAAAATAAAAGACAGCTTTTCAAAATTCGAGCAGGTGAAACGACGTATTCATTTATATGGCGAAATTTTTAACTGTAAATATACACCGCCGTTCATAAATTTGGAAGCAAGGTGAAATTCATTTAAAATAATACAACCGAGAGGCGTATCCTGAAATCGTTAATCCCTATTAATGTTGTTGTTACACATAATCCGTAAAATCCAAGCATTTAGGTATAAATTACACCCGAATACATTTTATTGCACTTTTCCAGGAATACGATTATTGTTTCACGGGGGTTGGGTAGGATACCTACAGTAATTACTTTCGGTCAAACGGTTTAGTACCACTTTGGTAATCGTTTAGCGCCACACGCGCTAGTATTAATCCTTAGTGCCCTTTTGCTGTCCGGTGCGGAATATTTTTTTTGAAATCAGTGCGCAATTATAAGAATTTGGTAAAGTACTGAGCGTAAAAATTCCAGAACGCAGACAGTTGACTGTAGAACAACGTAATGACATTTCTACTCTTTGCGACGAAGGATATACCGATAGAGAGGTTGTCCTACGGTTAGGGATTTCACCGAAAGGTGTGCATTACAAATTGGCCCGGAGAAGAGAGACAGGACAAATTCTTGATAGCAGACGAAGAGGACGGCCACTGGTGACTTTTGGAACCGAAGATATATTTATAGTAACGATTTCGAAGCGACATCAACGTCTAACGGCATCGGATATTGCAATTCGCGTTAATACACACCGACGACAAACGTGTACATAAAGAAAAACGATTAACTTGGGCAAGCGGGCATGAAAACTGGTCACTGGATGATTAGAACGCAGTCTTATGGATCTACGTGTCAAATACGGAGGTGGTAATGTTATGGTTAGAGGTTATTTTGCTGGAACAATTTAGTGATAATTTGTGGCATAATGTTGAAAGAAGAATCTTTTGATATTTTACAAAATTATGCTATTCCATGTAGAAGCCGTCTTGTTGGTGAACCGTTTCTATTCCAGCAAGATAATGACCCCAAACATACGGCTCGAATATGTAAAAACTTTTTAAAGGAAAAAAAAACAGCAAGAAATTAACTAAAATTAACAATTTGGCGTCCTCAAAGTCCGGATTCGGATTTATCCCCCATAGAGCTCTTATGGGATGACTTTGATCGAAGAGCTAGACAGCGGCAATTTCAGAACACCCAACACCTATGGGAATATTTACAGAACGCATGGCAGCAAATTGACGCGGACTGGTTTGAAAAATTCTTTCGACGAACGACTGAAATTTGTGCAGCGATTATCAAACCCAAATCAAGACATTTTATGTCGACGAAACTAAACTTATGACCAAAATGTTGCATGAATATTATTATGTTTGAATTAATTTACTTTTATTTGACGACAGTCACTTATATTGTATAAACTCATTAATAATCAGAATAAAATCTTACTATATCTGTGAATTTTTGTAAAATCCGTTGCTGCTTTCAAACTTTTGGACGGTAGTGTATATATTTCAATATTATTGTAATAATCATTTTATAAGGAACTCCTATCCACTCTTCTCGAAGAGGAATTTCAAATGAAATCGAAATACCTTTGAAGGACAGAGATTAAAAGATCACCTCCACAAACTTAATCTATCATATCAAATGATGATCGATTTTCCCCACCTATAAACGATCTTATTTGTATTGAAGTTAGGTAACGATACACACGCAATACGTTGAACTTGAACATCATACGCGACGCCTTAAAATTTCGTCGACGATTGCTAAAAATACGCTCCTTATAAAAAAAAGAGAACTAGTTCCATAAAAAGAAACCAGTCGACCCAATTGTATTCATGTACACCAGCGCGAGGCAATTCATCTCGCGAACATAATACGCAACTTACCGTTACTAATTTTCCTCATGACACGAGGCAAATCAAACGAAATGTTCTCATGTAAACCATAAACATTAATAACAGTAGCATTTATCAATAGGGATCTGACGTCGCGCTGTTATTTAATCGACTTCGTAAGAGGTATTAATCGAGTTTAATGCATGTAGGCACTATTTTTCGAAAATCAATACACGTGCAATGAATATTAAATGGTACGCGTTTTATATGTTATAGATTTAGAGGGCTGAGTTGGTACACTGGACTAAACAAGTTTCTATAGAGTCGCAGCAAAGTTGAAAAATATTTACTGAATGGTTGCTAGTTTTGTATCTTAAATCACAATAGCTATGAATGAATCTCAATATGAAGGATTGTTGGGAACTGAATTTGTATTTTAAAATAACCGTCAAAACTGATTGTATTTTGAATATAAGTTGTTACCTACATTACCGTTATAGATATACACATAATGTAGAAATACAATAAAAACAATACAATAAAAACAAAATTGGTTACAGTCCACAAATTTTAATCATAATTCAATCTCAAACATTAGTCCTTCGAGCCATCTACGTGGGTTTAAAGCAACGAAACAGAAGTACAGACGACGAAGAAGAGAACTGCAAAACATATAATAATACCTTTTCGTCCCCTAAGAAGATTACTAACGTCTTTGCTTTGCATTTCTCGGTGACCATGTCTAACGCGAACGTTACTACTAACCATCCCAATAACGATACTTTGGTTTTCGATTAATTTTTTCTTGAAGAATTTGGTGAGGAAGATCTTTTGCAAGCTGTGTCACAATTGAAGGGAAAATTGACAGCTGCTCCTAATAATGTTCCTGATTTTGTTGTTAGGGACTGTTGATTTGTTCTTTGTGGGCCGCAAATAGAGAGTTTTTCCAAATTGTTGGAAAGTGTCTCGTGTTACTCCTGTTTTTAAGTCCTGGTCGAGGAATAACATTCGGTATCATCACTCGATATCTATATCATGTAACTTTTCTAAACTTTTTCGTATTATGTTATATAAATATATTTATTCGTACGTCGCTGCTAAACTGTCTCCAGCGAAACATGGTGTTATTAAAGGCAGATCAACGGTGTCCAACTTGTGCTGCTTTTCTCATGATGTCTCTGAAGCTATAGGTCTACAGATGTCTTTATACAGACTTCGCTAAGGCCTTCGATAGGATTGAACATCAATCTTTATTACATAAACTGCATGTAGGGGGTGTTTTTGACGATTTGATACTATTACTGCAATCCTATCTGAGCGAGCGTACCAATTACGTTGAATACTGTAGTTTTCGATCGGGCTTATGTCGGTCTCTTTCGGGTGTGCCGCAGGGCTCTATTCTTGAACCACTCCTATTTGTTATTTTCATTAATGACCTTCCTGACCGGCTTTTTTCTAAATGCCTACTATACGCCGATGACCTTAATTTTTTTCGTAGAATATACTCCACCGCAGATTGTGATATTTTGCAGGGTAACCTGGTATCTATTCATCTTCGGTGTTTGGAGAACCATTTACCACTAAATATTGGTAAGTACAAAGCGATGACGTTTGTCCGTAGAACTGATACAGTACGATATGCATACAATGTTGGCGGTGAACTTTTAACGCGTTGTGAGGAGAATAGAGGTCTTGGCATATTTTGTTATACTAAGTTAATATTTAATAAGCATATTGTAAGTATATGTCAACAGTTTCTTAAAGCACTAAACCTTCTGTTTCGCAATACTAAACACTTGATTAGAATGTGGTTCTATTGTGTGGACTCCGGGATATCATGAATATATGAATTTAGTTGAGATGGAACAGCGTAAATTTTTGAAAACCTTATATTTCCGTAACGTATATGTATCTTGATTTGATTTGTTTAGCATTACTATCAACGCTTTGAGGCAACTTTTGTTTGAGGAATTTTCAGTTGCTTAAGGAACCTTTGCATTTTCATTTGCTATTGTTTTCTTTTGGTACTACACATTTACTCTTGTTTTATAAAAGATGAAGCTTCTTTTAAGGAAAAGTAAATCAAAGTCAAGACCTTCAACAAAACTTAGGCATACGCTGGTGTAATTGTTTACGACTTCACAGTATAAAAAAGACTTAGAGTAGATGGAAGGAGGGCAATCAAACCTCAAACTTGCTATAATTAAAAAAAGATGTCTTTCGGGCAAAAAATATGCTGGGTGGACCATTGAACATTGGAAAAATATTTTATTTGGCGTTATTTCTCTTATACAGGTACCAGAATTCTTGTTTTAATCAAAGATATGAAATATAAGTTGTGTTATGCATTTATTTCTAAAATAAGGAATTTTAACAATGAAGAAATTTACAATTTTAAATGGTATTCAGTTTTCTAAACTCTAAAATTTTGACTAGCACATCCTTTTCAGCAATAAGAAGTGCGAACACTTCCTCGAATCATTGTACATTATGTCATATTCTCTTAGATCGATGGGAGTGTTCGTGGATTACACTCTTTCGTCGTCGTTTAGCGAAAGTTCGTCGCAACATGATAATTTTAAAATAGTTTTTCCGCCACGTCTATTACGCAACCATCCGGTAATGACGGTTCGACTTTTTTTGAAGCTTAGAAAAGACATTTGCTTTAGAAGTCCTTTACGAGCAGAGACCGCCTAAAAATAATCCGCGTCTTAGTCACCAGCCGGACTTTCTCTGTTCATGGAAATAGCTTCGACTTAGGCTGGGCTCCGACGCGTAGATTTATTTTATCCTTCCTCGCTAGTTCTTTGGATTTTTCGATCGTTAAAGTAAGATAACGTATCGATGTTATATTTCCGGTTAAATATATACTAGTGCATAGACGGGTGTATCGTTAGCAGTATCATAATAATAAATCAAAATTGCTCAAAAACTTCGTGATATATAATGTAACATTTGTTTCGTTTTTAATGTTAATGAAGCATGCCGAAAATTATGGCAGTTGTACGTTAATGCTGATAGCTTTAGGATTATATTACGAAGTTTGTATCAAGATTTAATTAAAAAGAAAACAACATTGACAGTGTGGAAATTAAAATTAATTAAAAAAAAGTAAGGAGCCAAGTGGACACCCTTGAGGGAGGAATTTTTTACTTAAAATTACTTCACCGGGGCGAACAATTTTCCCACCGTTAAACAACTGCACGCGCATTGTTTTCGATTATGAAATTAGTCTGGTAAACTAGTTTGTATCAAGATTTAATTAAGAAGAAAACAACACTGACAGCGTAGAAATTAAAATAGATTAAAAAAAAGGAACGAGCCAAGTATATCCTCTTGAGGGACTCCTTTACTTATAATTACTTCATCGGAGCGGACAATTTTCTCGCCATGAAACAAATGCATCCACATTGTTTTCGATTATAAAGTTAATGTATGAAAACTTGTATTTAAGCTACAATTTTTTGTGTATAGGAAATTGCGCAGTGAGCTAATTTGTTTCCGTAAATGAATAACAAGCATATGCAAACCGACCCCGCAGAATAGAGAAAGATTAACCTCTGCACAACCTTTCTTGCGCAAAGAATAGCCGACTACGCAACCTCCTCAAGAAAATTGTAGCTTGTGCGTTGAAATATAAAATTCAAGAATATCAAATCTAGTTCAATCCTCACACGAGACGTTTTTCTCTAAAAAAATACGAAAGACAAATAGCCGGACAAATCATTGAATTAATGAGGAATATGGCAAGCAACAGCGCTTATCATGGTTTCCTTGAAAGTGGCGGTAAATACGTCGCCCAAATGTCGAACTATAAAAGTTCCATAATCGATGGAAATAGACCAAACAACAACTCTAATTGGAAGAATAACAGATAATTGTTTGAATCCTACACCTGTTGGCCATTTGTAATTTTATAATTTGTAATTTCGCTTGTAATCTTGTGTTATGATGTTGGATATTTTTTTTTGAACATCCTGCCTTGTTTTATAAAATTTATCATGCGGAATTTGATGGAGCATAACTGCCGTAATAATTATCTAAAACTTTAAATCTGTAAACGAGTACATTTTTTAGATATCCAGCAATTTGTAATACCCTGCAGTATGGAACATTTTATATGTAAAGCACATTTTGATGTACTTGTAAAAACTTAACGCGTTAAAGCTAAAAGCTCCTCTAAAAATAACCTCACCTCAATTGTTAAGGACTTAAGATTTTAACATTTTATTTTGAAACTTTATTTTTGTCATGAAATTTATTTTATTTTATCTTTTCTCACCCATGTATATATTTTATATTTATGTTTATACAACTGTGTGTAAAAGTGAATCGTTTTTCTTCATTTATTTTCGCTTTCGCATTTAGTAAATATTATTTTACTTTATATTTTATATCATGCATATACATTAGGTATTATATATATATATATATATTAATTTTACAAGATCCACAATTAGACCCATCAAATGTAACTTCGTCAGAGCACATATTGCAACAACCTTCACAAGCACGCTCCTTCCCCTGATACTTGACGGTCGCCAAGGCTTCAGCGCCCGTTGCTGCTTGCATCCACGCGCGATGCCGTCGGTCGTCACGATATTTGTGACACTCAATTTCGCAACTTCGCACGAGGGTTCAAACATGGTTAAAGCTAGGAAGTTAGTAAAACAATCTTATCTTCAGTTGTTTCATGTAACCTGTTTGCTCCATGCATGTAACTGAATTTATTAGAAGCAGTTATCTAAAAGTAGCGCAATTTATAGTTTATACCAAAAAAGTTTTTATGAAACCTCCAAAACGCTTTCGTGAATTTAAATAGGCTAGTCCAGGTATTTCTTAGCCACCACAGCCAGAATTGACGAGATGGGGAACGTGGCTTAAAGATGCTTTATATTTTGAGAAATGTTTACACATGATTAAACCTTGTATTTTAAATTCGCAAGAAGCCCAAGCAATTTCAATGAGTCACCGTCTGGTTTCAGATACCCAAAACCCACACTCGAATAGAATAAATTCCAGAAAATTATTCAATTCTTTTAGATACTATTTCCAAATTACAGAATACCCAGCTGCCATTACATGAATAATAGTATCTTTATCACACAATATACGAGCCTAAGTACAGGACAATGAATATAAACTAAAAAGACAGGCACTGCACATTCTGTATATCAGTGATTTAATTAAGACGTTTGTATTAGCATTGGGACAGTAGAAGACCTGAAACAGGTAAGTACTGTGCGATGGCGCAACATAGCGAACTCGTTCAAATAGTGAGGGAGTGTCTATCTTCTTGTTCACCAGATTGTAGAGAAATTTCACATCAGCTTAACGACGTTGTGATTGTAAGGACTGTATCTGAAAGCTATTCAGCAGAATATTATTATTATAGCCCTTTATTGGATATACGCTATATTGTTTAAAATGGGCCCTTCTCTGCACATTTTCAAATAGAGATACTTATGATTATACAAAGGCGTCTAGATTATGGATGCATACTCAAATTTAAAGCGCACTAAACGCAAAGAGCACCGTTATATCGATAATAATAAATAAGTGGATTTAGCTTTTCTGAGTAAATTACAACATTACATTTTTCGATGTTCATCCTAAGATTATTATTGACACACCGGAATTCTAGTTTATTCAGATTCTGCTACATCATATGGCAATTCGAAATGGTGCTTATCCTGGTGTAAAACTTGAGACCATCCGCAAACAACAACTTCTCACAATCGCGATAAATATAGTAGATTACCACAAAACTTCGTTAGGAAATCTAACAGATACTATAGGAAGGTAAACCGATAAATTGTCTAACTATAGTGCGTATAGACAAGAGTTTAACTGAAAATCAAGAGTGCGAATATGATGCGAACGGCCTTTTTAAATTCGCGAACATCACATTAGGCGCAGAACGCTCCTTTTCCGAATACACGTATTTTCACTTCGCCGTATGAATATGACTGAGTCAGCACTGGAAGACATGCTAAAGACACAATATTATAGCGAATTTTTTCGTCATTCTACGTGAACAACACAAACTAAAATAATAAGTAATTACATTCATTACTTTTATTATTGATGTACGCTACTGCAAAAGTATTCGTTACTGCAGCTTTAATAATAATACAGAACCTATACACCAATGACAGTAATAGAATGATGTGTAAACATAGCAAGTTAAAAATATTGGTTCCGAATTGACAATTGAATTAAGCTTTTTTGATCATATAGTATTATATTTGTCTATGTGTGTCGTGTACTCTTCTTTCGGGAAAATAGCAATCATGTGCTCTGAAAATTCAATCAATTAATGGTAATTTCACGTATTTATTAACACAGAAATGCATCATGAATAAGATATAATCTCCGTCAACGACTAACACAGACTGTTGAAACGTCACTATTAAATCGCAATAAGTTACTGTATATTATGTTAGTTGTTCACCGGCTCAACGTGATTGATTGTTTCAGGAACAAACATTGAATTTGTCAATCTAAGGCCAGGCCACTTTAGTTTATTGACCTCCTTTTTTTATTTTGTAAACGAGCGAGCTTTAACCAAGCTTATCCGATCTTAGATCATAGCGGTGAAGTATATGGCATAAAATCTGTGTGACAAATCTCATTCATTCTACATTCTTATACGCGTTTTCTTTCATAGACATATCATGCAAATTACCATCTGAATATTTGCATTTGTTTTGTTTGGGAAAAAAGTACGATCCAGCAATGAAATTTCGCACATTGTCTCGGGTGTGGCGATCCTTGCGAAATAGTCGCTGCGTTGCGCAATAGTCCAGCTCGTAAATAACGAAACAGACTGACCGACTGTGAAGTCATGCTTTTACGAGAGAATAACGAAAAAAGGGAAACGTAACGAAACAGAGTCGGCGTTCTCGACGGTTTCGAAGAAATCGATCTTACGACAATTTAATCTCTCGTTTGAGGTGTACCTACGCCGGTTAACAGTACGGTTCTAGTTCACATGGTTGAATTGGCGGCTGCATTATGACTGGTCGGGCTGCAAAAAAAAAAACGGCGAACGAAAATTTTCTCAATATCTAATGTGACATTATCGTAGCTAATTGGCCCGTTTTCGCGATCGATTGCAGGTATCGAATTCGTTTTGAGATTGTAGCTTTATGAATTTTATATATCGACGTTGCAACTGGCGGTTTTTACGCCTTCTGTAATTATATATTTATAATGCGATATGATTCGGAAATTTTCTCGCTAAAAAGGGGCAGGCAAGGTTTTGCTGCAAAATTCTATTTTTTATTTCCTAAAAAGTAACCCAAATAGAATGTAGGTAGATCAAATTAATACTAAGCAATATCTACGACATTTATAAATCGTAAAAAGTTAAAACGAAATGTAAACGGGATTTCTTAAAGTAGGAAAAGGAACGTGAGAAGTTTTAATATTATTGTTCGTATGTGGAAGAAAACTATTTTTCTGTAACCGTTTTCTTTATTACTTCTAATATTTCACAAACATTGCTAACTATGAGTATCTCAGACTTTCACGGCCGTTTGACATATTTGTAACGGTTTAAAAGGTACCTTTGTTAATGCGAACCGCAGTTGTTCGCGAAACATCAGGGACAAAAAACCTAGTGACACGGCGGAACCCGACAACCGTTACAAATATATTGCTAACTATGTACTATATTTTTACGAAACGTATCCACCATCTTACATTTCTACCTTCTCTACTACCACACCCAAAATATTCCTGCGGTTTTACACCTTTTAAATTTTAGTAGTTTTTCTAACTTAACAAAAAGTAGGCTGTTAAAGATAGCAATGACTAACTATGGTAATGACTAACAATTAGATTTTATGCAAAATCCAATGTTTTTTGGTATATTTCTTCCATATTTTGTACTTTTTTCCCTCCGTAAGAATACTCTTTCTACCATTTCTTTTAGTGCGTATAATATAATATAATACAGTGAAACGCCGATTATCCGAGTAGCGGTTGTACGAGGTTCGCATTAACCGAGCCGACCAGATATTATGATTATCCGAAGTACAGGCGTCAGTGCTTCGTATTAGCGCAAAATTATCGGGGAACACCTAACCCGACCCTCACGTTGACGGTAATTACCCGTTTAGGCATGCATCTATACTACATTCACGTTAAGAATGCAGTAGGTAGCGCTCCGATCGGCGGCTGTATCACACTGATGAAATTTAACCGATGAAACTGTCAAATGGCATCGTAAACATCAAAGTTTGGTTATCAAAATCTTGTATAATAAATAGCAAAGTTTTTCATATTTTATGTGCAATACATTATGGTTATATGAGCTGGTAAAATAATATCGCAATAATAAAGTAAAAGTAATATCAATTGCAGTATATATGTATCCTTTCGTTGTTTCATTTACCGAAATAGTTGGAGCTTATTTAATTATATTAAAAATGAAAGTAAATGTGATTGCTTTTGAGGTTAATAAGAGAACATAAATGCCATATGACAAGTTTTAAAATAACAATATTGCCATGGATAAACTTGAATCAAAAATATAACATTGACATGAATGGTTATATACACAATGTTATACCAAGTTATTTGTCATGAAGTAAATCTCTCCATTGGTAATCTCCATCAATTTCAATGGTAACATGTTTGATACAATAAATTTGTACTAATGTTCTTTTAAAATTACCACATTGTATAAAATATCTTAACTAAATGTATGGAATGCATGAATATATAAATGAACAATTTGAGTATTCTAAATGTATACACATTTTATTCATTTATTAGGCAAAATCAGAATCTGAAGTATCTGTCGATGAATCTGTGTCTATAGTTGTAATAAATTCTTCAACCATATCTTCAATTTAGCTTCTGTTTACTGCCAATATGCTTCCTTGAGGGTTCTTCGATGGTCCTGCAACTGCATCTACTACTGCTTCTTCAGCCATACCAAATCAAAGCTGTAATCGTAATAGTAAAGTAGAAATTATTTTGTTTATATAATCGATTGTATAGTACCTTGAATTATGAAATGATGAGATAGAAGAACTCTGAAAAGAATTATTTTTGCCACAACTTGTTTATAGATAAAAAGTACAATGAAAAACTGCAGGAAACAATGACACGAAAAATTTGACAACTGACAGAAATTTCATATGAAGAAATTACATCAATTTCTCGTATGTGAATATGCCTCGACCATTAGCCAATGGCAAACCCGTATTTTAAGGTCTATCTATTCCAAGTCTGCATTCTTAACGTGAATGGAGTATAGACACACAGCGTTAATATGTTCGTCACAAACTAGATGTACATTATACAGTCCATGTCCAATTTATTTGGGACACTTAGTACAATAGTTATTTTGTTAAAATATGTAATGAAAAACGTATTGTATAAGCATAAGTTTATTCAGAACTGTTTATAGACATTCTCACAACTAATATTTTGTCATGCCTTCTTTGGCTTTTATAATTGCTTTTTTTTTGGCATACTGTCTACGCAAGCGTTAATGGTATGTCTAATTGTAGTGTCATTTTGCCATACATCCTGAATATTTCTTACTAATTGATCTTTTGTAGTGTTTTTTCTCGAATACACGCGTGATTTTAGAACACTACACACGTTCTCAATTGCATTGAGGTTGGGAGAATTTCCTACGAATTTGGCCATGTGGCATGGTGTCTTATCGTGCACGAATGTGTAAGGGCCTTCATTCGGATCTAAATGATTGATATATGGCATTAAGACATTCTCCAATACATGTTTATATTGGTGTTGATTCTTGATGTGTGGTCCAGGACCATCTACTGATATAGAGGACCATACCATAATTGACGTAGGGCATTTCACCGTTTTTACTACACTAGTTTCATCAACCCATTCAGATGGATATCGTCTAACAAATTGAGTTCTTACGGTGATGGCTTCTAGTTTTAACTCATCGTTGAATACGATATTTAACGAAAAGACATTGTTCAAACAAACAAAAATCTTCAATTGTGTAACGTTGATGATGTTTTCCCCCTTTATAACGTTTTCGCTTCATCATCGGTGTTAATATTGGCGTCTTCAGGGGGCGTCTGCATTTTAATCCGTCTTCGTACAATCGTCTACGTACTGTATGTGTGGATATTTGTACTCCTTGTTGAGGCGATATATTTCCTATTTTTTTAGCGGATAAACTTCGGTTTTCAGTTGCTAGTTGCAGGGTACGTCGATCATCCCGATTAGTAGTGATCCTTTTCTTGTCGCAAAACACCCTTCTGGTACTGGTAGTGGGTATCTTGTCTATTAAAACGGAAATTCGCTACACTCTTTATCGGCATACTTCTGCCTTTGCAATTGTGCGTTGGGAATACACTCATGTACCCAATAATGCCTCAATACGCAGTTTTTTCTTATTTGGTATGTCCTTTTTCTACCCATAACGAAAAAACGTAAAACATATACACGTAAACGCGGAAAAAACCTTGTTATAAACAGAAAAATATTATTTCTAAAATAGTAACCGATCCAAATAATATTCTACGAATTACTGTGTCCTTCAATCTTGCTTCTACCAATCTTCTATGTAGTACAGAATGATTCATGAGGGAGATAATAATAGGCAAGAGGTCACTAATGGCAGTTTCTCAATTTAAGATATTTAGGGAACGTATTTAGATATGTATTGTAAAGCCTATTCATGAATTTTATACTTGTATTTGTAAATTATCACGTTGGAAACACACAATAGTTTAAATTTATAAAATGGCCCTAATAAAATGGACAGGGACTGTATTGTGTGACTTGTTTGAGCTGTCGTTTGCGGTATTATGGAGTAAAAGAAGCGAAAAAGAATTGTTATATTAATTGAAGATAAATTAAAGCCATCGTAGAAAGCCTAGTGTACTGTGTGCAAATTTTATAATAAATTTGACATTACACACTCAAACGCACACACTCTATTCAAAAAGGTAGGTAAAACTGTATCTGCTTCACATTAATTATTGCCCTATGGAGGACTTCTTGATATTTTTTAATATTTTTGTATTTTCATTATAATCTGTTATTATTATGGTTATTAGTATTATTATTATTGTAATTATTATTATTACTATTATTCTTAATATTATTTCTAACAAATGCACATGTTTCTCTCATTAAAAATGTGTTGTTTCGTTTCTAGTTAAATCCTAATATAGATTTCTCAAGGTAGTCTGAAACTTATGAGCGATAGTGTAAATGCAAGTGTATTTTAATGCGGTAATCCTGAGCAATAAAGCACTAAAATTCACTTAAATGGAACCAACTCAATAATACTCTCAAAATTTAATTTAGTTACATCGTTTTTATTAAACGAATATATAATAGACAATATGTACACATATGATCACATTATTATGTCGTCAGTACTTAGTTTCTAATCTAGTGGTGGTATGCAGAATATCCCAAACCGGAATATCCCAAACCAGAGTAACCTAAACCGGAATATCCTAAACCGGAGTATCCAGATCCGTAACCGTAACCCAAACCGGAATATCCCAAGTTAGAGTATCCATATGACACTGGAGCGGCAGCGATAGCTGGAGCAACGTAGCTCTTGGCAACTACTGGAGCAGCGGCGATGGTTTTAGTGACAATTGGTGCCGAGACGATTGGGGCGGCAATGCTCTTGGTTACAACTGGAGCAACGCTGCTGTATCCTAGTCCGCTGTATCCCAAACCGCTGGAAACTAATCCACCATGGGCGAGGGAACCGTATCCGGAGTATCCAATGTTCGAAACGAGAGGTGCTGAGACTACCGGAGCTGACACAACTTTAGAGACAACCGGGGAGGATACTACAGCTGGAGCAGCAACCGCTGAATAACTTAATCCATGTCCCAAACCAGCGTCAAGACCGTAGCTACCGTAGCCTCCGTAGCTTCCATAACCTCCATAACTGCCGATTCCGTAACCAACTTCTCCTAAGACACCACGTTTATCCTTCTTGGTCTCTTCGGCGTGGGCGATGGCAACGAAAGCAAGAACTACAACCTGTTGAAGCAACAGAATAAGTTAAACTATCTTTAATAAAATTCTTAACGAACTGTTATCTTACCAAGAATTTCATTTTGAATATATGTTGTACTGTTTAGTAGATGTGATCAACTGTGTTGTCGGATGCTGTATGAATAAAATATTCAACGATTCGGAGTTTATATAGGCGCCCGCAGCTCAATTCTTGTTTTGCTTTTTTTTTTCATTCGCTTTGGTTGTTGCATATGTGGACGAGATAAGTAGATCACGGGCCGCCCAAAACAATCGACGCATGATTTTAACGGACACGACCAACGAAAAGAATCCTTTCTCTCTCGTATGTCATGATATTAATAATTATATAAAGTGACATCGAAAAGCCAGTTGTTGGTAATCCAGTGCTGGGCCTTAGCTCTGCTGTCCCAAAGGCATAAAAAAAGGATATTTTGTGTAATAACTTTTTTGCCCGAGGAGAAAGTTTACTACTTTTAGATCGACACATATCATCCACTGATACTCTTTATATTTGATATTTTTCAGGATCAACGATATTGTCTCGTATTCCTCTTTCATAGTGGAGAATTATAATTACAATAAACTCTCGCTCATGTAAATACCCGGTAGCGGAAACGTCGCGTCTATGTTAACAGAAAATTGTTACTATATGATCAAATGTAAGTATGTAAATGTAAATAATCTTGAATCACATACAATTTCATAATGTAAACAGTTTAGGGTGCCGGTTATGATTTACGTGCGTAATTGAATCGATAAAAAGAATGTTTACGTAAACGGCACCGGTTGTTCCCTGATTTATGTGTGGGATTCCTGTAAGCGTTGGCTCTCTTGTCTCTCGTGAAATAAAGTAGTGTGCAGCTAAAATCATGCCGGAATAGACATGCTATCCACATCCAATAAAAGAACATTTTTAAAATTAAGTGACAAAGTGAAAATGATCCACGAGATTAAAAAGGTACGGGGGTGACTCAATAAGAAAAAAATATGGAGTATCTAAAGCCACAATCTGTAAAATTAAGCGATTCAAGTCACAAATTTTACAATGTATGTCATATATATATCTAGGCCCGGGAAATCGTAGAACTTTAAAAGATGTCCAAGCACCTTGAATGAAAAGTCGCCTGTATAAATAGCTTTTAAAACAAAGGCATAATCATGTTCCAATTAGCGGTGAATTAATTCAAGAGAGAGCAAAGTTATTGAATGGATACCTAAAAGAGACCGAAGACTTTGTAGCCAGTGATGGCTGGCTAAAAAGATTTAAAAGGAGGTATGGAATTCGACTGCAGTGGGTATCTGGTGAAAAATTATCGGCACCATCATAACTAGTGCAACCGTTTAAGGAAAAGTTAATGAACAAAATCAAAGAACTACATTTAAATGACGAGCAAATATACAATGCAGATGAAACTAGTCTTTATTGGAAATTATTACGTACGAAAACGTAACCTATATATTGCATCACATGAAAAATCTGCTCCGGGTAGAAAAGCGGAAAGACAACGCATAACTTTTCTACGGTACAGTAATACTAGTGGTACACACAGAATAAGGCCACTAGTAATAGAAAAGGCAAAAAATCCACGTTCATTTAGAAATTTTAAGAGTCCCGTTGATTATAACTGTTCAAAATCCTTTTGGATGACCAAAGGCATATTTCTGGAATGGTTCCAGAAGCACTTTGTCCCTCAGGTATTGCAATAAAACTGTAATAATAAGTAATATAATTTAATGATGCAATCTTGGATAACGTAACAAGTCATCCTCCAAAGGAACAATTAAGAAGCAACGATGGCTCAATTTTTGTTATGCTCATACCGCCCAACGTAACTCCACTTATCCAAGCGATGGATGAAAATGTAATAAAATAGTAGATGTGTGTTTTCGGGTTTTGTCGTGTATTTACAGTTTTATTTGACGTTTCGCTGATCATGCTGTCAGCTTCTTCAGAAGGTTTCCAAAGACTGGTGTTGTTGTCTCTTGCTTCTCGTTATATATCCCCGAACCTTCTGAAGAAGCTGACAGCATGATCAACGAAACGTCAAGCAAAACAGTGAATACGCGGCAAAACCCGAAAAACATTTCTACTATAGACGACGGTCGTGAAAGCCTACACTCAACTATGTAATAAAAATTACTAAATTGTATTGTCGAAAATTACTACTTTCGTCTGTGTTATCAAAATTTCATAAAAACATTTCTGAATCCTTAAAGCAAGTAACCTTACGTGAAGCAATTTAAAATTAAAATATGGCGTGGAATGCCCTTAACCAGCAAACTATGAGAAAGTGTTGGAAAAATTTGTTTAACTCCACTGATGATTATGACGATAAAGACAATGTACCGCTAACAATCATTAGAAAACAGTTACTGATGCTGAAGTTATTGACAGTGCATCATCGAATGTTTTCAAATTATTAAAAGCAATAAATCCCGATATTGTTTGCACTATTTCCGATGTTAGTTTATGGAATGACGATAAAGAGATGGATGATACACATGAAGAGGAAGACGGGGTGAGTGAAGATGACGACCCTCCGATTGAAATAAAAAATACAGTGAGTGACGCGCAAGCCGTAGAAATTTTTAATCAAGCGTTAGATTGGGTTGAAGAAAAAAACATATTTTATTCCGATATTTTAGTGCTCCGTAAACTACGGGCAATAGCATTAGAAAATACCGAGCGTAAATTTACGCAATCAAAAATACGACATTATTTTTCAAAATAATGTAAAATTTATTTTTTATTTTTTAATATTATATGTATTATGTTATTCATTGATCATAATTTATTTTTTAATAAACATACATATTTTCTTTTATGCAATTTCTTTATAAATAAAATAAGGCTCGCTAGCGTAAAATTTCAGTAATGTGAACAGTCCTTGGGTGATATCGTTCACATAATCGAGCGTCTATTGTATATTATAATTCTAATTTCAGGTAAAAACAGACAATTTAGGACTCCTAAATATTTAGTATAATTAATTTGATTTTGCGATTTACCCGTATGAATAATAAATTTCACTATGGAGTATCTCAAAAACTAGAGCTGCTAGGAAGAAGCACACCAGCACATTAGAAATACCATAAGTCAGTTCATATGTTACAGGCACCATGACAAAAAATTTATTTTGTTGGGCGGTGTTATTATTATATATAGGACTTCTTAGTATTTTTAATATTTTTGTATTCCCATTAATATCTGTTTCAAGCATACATATACTTATGTTAGGTATTTGTGCATTGTTTTTGAAATAAACGTATATTATTATTGTTATTGTTATTAATAATATCATTTCTAACAAATGCACATGTTTTTCTCATTAAAAATGTGTTGTTTCATTTCTAGTTAAATCCTAATATAGATTTCTCAATGTAGTCTGAAACTTATGAGCGATAGTGTAAATGCAAGTGTATTTTAATGTGGTAATCCTGAGCAATAAAGCACTAAAATTCACTTAAATGGAACCAACTCAATAATACTCTCGAAATTTAATTTAGTTACGTAGTTTTTATTAAACCAATAAGTAATAGACAATATGTACACATATGATCACATTATTATGTCGTCAGTACTTAGTTTCTAATCTAGTGGTGGTATCCAGAATATCCCAAACCGGAATATCCCAAACCAGAGTAACCTAAACCGGAATATCCTAAACCGGAGTATCCAGATCCGTAACCGTAACCCAAACCGGAATATCCCAAGTTAGAGTATCCATATGACACTGGAGCGGCAGCGATAGCTGGAGCAACGTAGCTCTTGGCAACTACTGGAGCAGCGGCGATGGTTTTAGTGACAATTGGTGCCGAGACGATTGGGGCGGCAATGCTCTTGGTTACAACTGGAGCAACGCTGCTGTATCCTAATCCGCTGTATCCCAAACCGCTGGAAACTAGTCCACCATGGGCGAGGGAACCGTATCCGGAGTATCCAATGTTCGAAACGAGAGGTGCTGAGACTACCGGAGCTGATACAACTTTAGAGACAACCGGGGAGGATACTACAGCTGGAGCAGCAACCGCTGAATAACTTAATCCATGTCCCAAACCAGCGTCAAGACCGTAGCTACCGTAGCCTCCGTAGCTTCCATAACCTCCATAACTGCCGATTCCGTAACCAACTTCTCCTAAGACACCACGTTTATCCTTCTTGGTCTCTTCGGCGTGGGCGATGGCAACGAAAGCAAGAACTACAACCTGTTGAAGCAACAGAATAAGTTAAACTATCTTTAATAAAATTCTTAACGAACTGTCATCTTACCAAGAATTTCATTTTGAATATATGTTGTACTGTTTAGTAGATGTGATCAACTGTGTTGTCGGATGCTGTATGAATAAAATATTCAATGTTTCGGAGTTTATATAGGTGCCCGCAGATCAATTCTTGTTTTATTTTTTTTTTTCATTCGCTTTGGTTGTTGCATGTGTGGACGAGATAAGTAGATCACGGGCCGCCCAAAACAATCGACGCATGATCTTGGTGGACACGACCGACGAAAAAAATCCTTTCTCTCTCGTATGTCATGATATTATTAATAATTATGTAAAGGGACATCAAAAAATACAATATCGAGATAGCGATCGAACCGGTAAGCACATTAAATGCTTTTAAAATTTAGGTAATTTTAAATGTTACTACATACATACACATATGATTTTACTTATGTACCTTATTGCATTTATAAGAGACATTGTGCAATATAATTTCGCTTAAATTATATTAGTTTCTGTCGTGTAATGCCAATTTTTTTGTGTTCTCGCGCCTGCACCTTAATTTAAATCATTTAAGTTCAAACGAGAACGAATACACGTTTTATTGAAAACGAGTTTCCTTAATGGTGTTACTATGCTAAACTAATTACAGAAACTACGATAACTACAGAAATATTCCGGCAAAATTTAAAAAACGATTGATAATATTGATGTAATAAATATAAAAGAGTGTATAAATTTAAGCGTGCGGACTTAATAATAAATATGTATAATTTTTTATTAACTACAGATTGGACATTTATTCACAATTATACCGATATAGATGATACTTGTTCTGCATTTTATGCTGAAATTTACAAAAACACATATATATATATGTTCCAGTAAAAATCAGTGCCCACACCAATTACACCGTCCAATAAAATAATCTCTTTTGTCGTGTATTTCTGATGTGCTGGTTCCGAAAATAACTAGCATTTCCTCCTAGCACCTCTAGTTTTTGAGATACATCATGGTGAAATTTATTACTCATACGTATAAATAACAAAATCAAAACAATTAACTAAATATTTAAGAAACCTAAATTGTCTCTCAGATGTAACACGAACATCAAGATTCATTACCTTCACAGCACTTAGATCGTTTTCCAGGAAATTTAGGTGATATTCGTGAGGAACAGGGAGAAAGATTTCACAAAGACGTCAGCATTATGGAGGAAAAATACCGAGGAAGGATACCCGATTACTATTAAAATCTTCAGCGAGACTGTTCCGGTAAACCTCACGCAAGGAAATCTTATAAAAGGAAATTGTTAACTGATGACTGTTATCTGCATATTTTTCTATTAAATTTATCTCCTACCCATTTTTTTGTGTTTCAGTTAACGGTTATCAAATAGTAATATTTAAAAAGTTACGTACATAACGAAACATTATATCTAATTTTGGAGACTTTTTTCTAAATACAGCAGAAAGATTGAATTTCGAAAATTAGATCTGATAGAACAAATCTGACGACATTTTTGGATTAGGCACCCCAAAATTGCTTAATTACACTCGAAAGATCCGAGGCGCTAAAATGTGTGTAGGTCAGTGTTATTCTTTGTAGTTTACACGTGATAACATTAATAACATTAAATTTAAAAATTAGTACCATACGATGTATAAAAGAACAGGTTGCTTAA
The DNA here is from genome assembly GCA_023509865.1 of Trypoxylus dichotomus. Lineage (NCBI taxonomy): Eukaryota > Metazoa > Arthropoda > Insecta > Coleoptera > Scarabaeidae > Trypoxylus > Trypoxylus dichotomus. Next base: position 8,799,452 of record CM042077.1, read on the forward strand.
GTTATTTAAATGCTTTCAAAAGTATGAGAAGGAAACTGAAGGTAAATTCTAGGCAATTATACAAGAACTATATTCAAAACACTGACATTTTTGGCAATTTGTGCATTCTCGGAGAGATGGGGTAAGTATTCCTGAAACTATGAAAGATGATTACGACAATTCGTGTAACAATCCACCTGCCCTAGCGGATGCTTTTCTGGAGTTTCTCCAATCGGTGTACCTTCTGTCTACATTATTGTCGATGCCTGCTGCTCCAATTACTCCGTGTGTTACTATGGTTCTTTTTGCTTCTGTGACTGAAATTGACGTGCTGTATGCTATGAAATCCTTAAAAGACAATTACACCGCAGGTAATGATAACATACCACCGTTGTTAGGAGTTGTGCACATATATTTGCTTCTCCCTTCTGCTACTTATTTAATCTTGCTGTCAAGACATCCATCTTCCCATCTGTGTGGAAGACTGCCAAATTGGTACCTGTTTTCAAGAGTGGTGTTTTAAGTGTGTTATTTCCAATGATCTTCCTATAGCGTTATTAAATAATTTTGGTAAAGTTTTTGAGAAACATTTCTACAAGTGGCCAACACGATTTCATTGCTCAACGATCTACAGTAACTAATCTTGTTACAATTACTCAATACCTATCTGATAGTGTAGATGCTGGAAGGCTGACTTAAAACCTTTTAATTGACTCGACCACACCCTACTTATTAATAAATTTGACAATATTGGATTTTCGTCTTCGCTATTGTCTTTATTCCAATCGTATCTTCTTAATAGAAAGCAATTTGTGATATATATGGGATTTGAGTCTAATCACTTAACGCTATATTCAGGAGTTCCTTAGGGGAGTAACTTTGGTCCACTTTTGTTCCTGATACATATATATAAATGATTTTTGTTGCCATTTGAGCTGTCCAAAGTTGTTATATGCAGAAAATTATATGCAATTAATAATTCTCAAGATTGCAATTATTTGCAAAGCCAACTGAATATATCCCACATGTTGGGCATTAAACACATATTTTCATGTATCATTTCTTTGTAGTACATACTGCAAAGCTGTGCTGCGCAGTATGTCGTGTAATTGGAACTGTTGCTCTGTTGAATAATAATCCATTATTATTATTGTTAATTAGTTCTGGTTTTACTAGTATTGTAGTAAATTTTCTTCTGTTTTGCGATATTCAAATTTACACGAGGGCTGGAACTTTAATAGTGACAACACTCGCATGGAGCCGAATCGAAATGGAATGAATTATTTTCACTACTAATACGCGTTAGTCTATGCCTTACCTATCTTACAATAAATGGACTCCTTCTGAATCGAAGCAGATGCGATATGGCGAGAAAAAGATAGCCTTTTAGGGTTACAGATCTAAATTATTGTGTTCTGCATTTTTGTAATGTTCAGGAAAGAGAAACAATGAAGTTGATTGAAAACTGATTTAAATAGATGTATTTATGTATTGGATTTAATTCCAAAGATGAAGGAACCACTTCGTGATATTTGATTCCGAACATGCGTTGCTAAAGGCATACTACGACTTCCACATCGCTGGTAACCAGTTTTTTACAGTGCTGGTGGTTATATTGAAGAACTGCAGTAATTTCACACACATATCACACAAAAATGTTTACAGTAAATCACAAAGTTTTCATTATCGAATCATATCTCAGAAATAGTATAAAATTAGAAAATGGGGAATGGCAGTGCTCTTTGTAACCATGTATACATAATTTCGGACGGAATTTCCAAATTTTTCGGTAACATATGCCAGTTTGCTGCAAGTTATTCAAGAATCAACGACAGAACTTCGTGAAACACTACCTGTATCCCGAAGCTGAAAATGTAGCAGATGTTGAAGAACAAATAATTGAATCACCTTTCAAAGCAAGCGCAATTTTCATATGGACATACCAGGCAATCCTTAAAAAAGATCTACAAAAGTGTAAGTTTCAATAAATTTAGGAACTTTTACTCAACGCAACCGGGTTTAATTATTGTCAATGGTATTTTAAGTACAAGGAATAATGATGATGTTCATGACAAATCCTTCTTCTTGGATGAGGCATGGTGTTACTTATCAGGACATATAAACAAACAATGCGCATCTGGTCTAGTCAAAATCGACATGAAATTCTTGAGAAGTCCTTACAGTCTCAAAAAATAGGGGTTTTGCTTGCTGTTTCTCGTAGACGAAGTACTGGTCCAATAGAGAGATAATACAACATCCCATATGACAAAGGAAACGATGGAATTATTGCATGAATTCTTTGATAAGCGGATAGTAGACTTTCACATCTAAAAAATAGAATATTTACAAATCGTCGTCATACAATTGACGAACTTACTAAGGCTATGCGAAGTATCTGCGAAGAATATACACCACATAATTTAAGGAATGCCTTCAATAACATTTAACGAAAAGTGGCGTTATGTATGGAGAATGAAGGAGCTCACTTTGAAGATTTAATGTAACCGTTTCTTATTATTATTAAACTTCTGGTTTTTCTAACTGCTACGATTGTGAGCAGTTATTTGTCAAAACGTGAAAACCTCATCTGATAACCGTATGTCAACGGTGTAACATAAACAATTTACAAGTTTTTAAAGTTATTTCACCAATTGAAGTTTAAAGAAGAAAAATTTAATGACTTGTGGTAGTTGCCAAAGTTCCAGCCCTCGTATATTTTATTATATAAATATATTGGATAAATAACAAAAATGTTTTACGCTGTCATCGTTGTTAATTTTCTGCAAAATATCAATGCTACCTTGAACTGAACTTATCGAGTCGTTTTAATAATAAATTGCCATCATAGTTCTGTCAATAGACATCAAATCATTCAACATCACTTATTGTGGACAGATATTATTCTTTTCTGATTCCTCATTTGCCTTCGTTAAGGAGTTAAATTAAAAAAGTTAATTAATTTCACGTATTTAAGATAACAGTCTCGGAGTTTTTTGCATACTTTTAATGTTATCCAGTCTCTCTTTCTGCTATTATACTTGTCTACCTTTTTAAGGATGCCCAAAAGAATCTAAGTCACGTTTACCCAAAGAAAAAAACACAATCTTCGTAGGTGTCAACCAAAACGAATTACTATAACCCTGAAGGCAATAGACGTGTACAATTAAGTAATTTTATGCAATTTATGTAAGCTTACGCAAAAAAAACTGGCCTACATATGACTATATTACATGAAAAAGATCGATATTTGCATGATTCTTTTTAATTTCCTTTATTTCTTATGCGCATAACGCTAATTAACGAAAGGACGTTGACAGACACGGTATTATAGTGCGCCGGCAACATGTTCAAATGAAATCTGCGCCCAACGAGACTCCGTAATAGTGGAAGACAATTACGAGAAAACTATGTAAATTGGTACGAATGTTTGCCATTACTATTAAAGATCGGATACCCGAGGACTGTTATGCACGTTGAAATCGAACAGCGGTATAGCATTAATTAGCTACATACATACGTATATATACGGTAGTGCAAGTTATATATCACCGATCACATTTTTAAAAACGAATTTATATAAATGTGAATGATATTCGGGTTATTTGTTTGTTTGCAGAAGCATGTAATATGTTCTAATGACGATAGCAAGGACTGTGTATAGCAGTAAACTCCACTCACACAAATTTATTAATTATGGGGAACGCAGCGTTTCGAGAGCACGTGGGCTCTCATTGTCAACCGTGTTACCGACTGAAAGTAAAAACTGTATCACACATGCAAATTATTTTCTACGCAGGCTCTAAAATTTCTAAAACATATGAGTATTTACAATGTACTCGGTGGTCTAATGCCTATTTTCGGGAAAGGATGGACCGAAAGCGAACCGTATGTTTAACATATATGGTAATAAATTAATCAAACTCGAGTGTGCAATTCGGGGTGGTTCTCTGTTCAACAAGTTTCCGTTCTTTTTCATACATATCGTTTCGTACGCGTCTAATTCTCTATACGAGTTTACGTTTTGAAGTAGTGTCAGATTTTCTAAATCAATCTTATGTCGGGATTTTACCATATGCTCTGCTACGCTTGATAGTTCTGGTTTGTCGAAACGATAGTGTCTAATATGTTCTTTGAACCTCGTTTCGATACTCCGTTTTGTTTGTCCAATATAAACTTTCTCACAATCATTGCATGCGATTTGGTATATTCCAGACCTTTTTATCATCTCCGGTTTATCTTTGGGATTCCCTAAGAGATTCTTTAAGATGTTCATATTTAGTTGTTTTATACTTATTTTTGAACACCCCTGCATATTACTAGCGATACGGATGCCTTATCATGAGGGAGACGCAATTACAATAAGCGGAAATTCCCTATCTCTTCATACACACGCCTGTGACTTCTGCGAGGTAGGCGTGGAGTGGATAAAATATAAATTCGAACCTTCATAAGAAAATACATGGGATTCTGCGCCAGAACCAACATAGCTATTCTGCTGATGAAACCTATAAATAGAGAAGATGCTCGTTAAATGGACAGATTGACTCAAAACTAAGAAAAGTTTCTCATGAAAGGACTCTACATATTGATCTATGTAAATAATATTGTTAGGAGATGATCAATTAAATGCAAGCACATATTGTATATCTTATTAGCGATAGTAGTAAAAATCGCACATAATTTAAGAATCTCTCTTATAGTTTAAACCATATAGCGGAATGGTGATTGTCCTCAACTGAAAAATAATCAATATCTCAGAGCTTACCATATTCATTGACCACATTGTTGCACCATAGTAGATATAAGGAACAAGTGATGACTTTAGCAACTCTAACTTGGAATCATAAAATATTATTGGATCATTACTGTGAGGTAAAGGAACCAAAAATGTACAATAAAGCAATATAAAAAAGTAAACATTATGGAAAACATCATTATGTAGACCTAACAAAACACCACCACCAGGGCGATCCACCGTTTGCAAATTGAAAGTCACATTTTTGTCGAAAGTAAAATTCGGTAGAATGAAGTAAGAGATTATGTATATAAATTACGTCTCTTATTGAGCAAGCATCCAATATTAATCCTTGTTGGGCGAAACTACTTTCCCATATTCACTATGAAGCCCTAAGATTTACGATCAATGAATTCGTGTAACCCAGATTGAAGTGGCGTTCGAATACCAGTTCTGGAACAAAATAAGCCGAAGATCTGGTTTATTGTTTCTAAAAAGCACCTGCAATTCCTAATACACATAACAACTATAGGTACGAATATCGTTTTCAATTGGTAAAAGAAATATTCCAAATTCCCCGAATTCCTGAAGTAAAAACTAAAACTGTTTTTTTTAATCAGACACCGATTTTTAACAAATTTAAAATAGAACTTGCTACACAAACCCAAAGTAATCTAAATTTATTACGAAACAATATCCAATGTCACACCTACCGTCTAACCAATTCCACTTTAAATTAACCTATTAATTCCTACATACGCACTTTACGAGGTGGAATTACTTTTTTCCTCTTTTGCGAAACAGAAAAATACACTTGTAAATTAACAACCTTGTATCAGGAAAAACGTCTGGAAATGAATCATTTCTTTGATTTTAAAGGTTGAGAAAGAACTGTAACGGAAATAAAATTTAATCAGCATAATTTTTTAGCCCGTATCCTTCGAACTAATAAATTGTTGGAGACAAGAAAAGGTTTGACGAAGATATATGTATAGGGTGTTCGGATATCTTATCTATTTATAATTGCACACCTGCATTTTCTATGAAACCATTAAACCAACTTAATTTATTGCTGTTAGTTACATTAGCTGATTAACTGATGTAATATTATATACTAACAATCCACTAGTTCTCTATACGAGTGTTACAAACTTTAGATATATATAATATATTATTACATACTTATTTAAATATATAGATAATTTAATAGTTTGTATATTTTCTCATTCATTTCATTATTTGTTCTGCTGCATATTTACTTAGATTTTGATTGTTAAATCTTTGTTTCGATAACTTGACAATGACGTGTACCACATAAGACTTTCATCTCAATTTGAACTTTACATTATTTTGTTTGGATAACTTACAATATAAAATCTTTGTCATTTTAAAATCTGAGTCTGTAAGAAGTAAGAATTCTGCTCGAGTATCATTGTAAAACCACATTGTCTATTTTAGTAAATAAATTAGTGTTAGTAGCATCCATTCTCTTTATTTGAACATTACACGAGGGATGTGTTTTAAATTTAGCATATTGGAATATAGGTGGTTTCACTAATCAAATATCACTTCTAAAAATTAACCTTCATCTTTGGTTAACCTAAATCCAAACTTTCAGTGCACGTAGTGTCTTAACTACAACGAACTATCAAAGTAGATGAGTTCCTTCAAAAATTGAATTAAACCGATAACACTTTCGCGCAGTAATTTTTCACGACAATTATGTCAAGAAGAATACCTTGCCAAGTTGGTTTTTGTTTTAAGCAATGAAGTACCACATCATTCATCAATTCCTCGTTCGTGTGTAAAAGACGGATTAGTCCTAACGACGTTCCAAGTGCAGGTGCACCAAAAATAGTAAAGATCGACATGTAAGAGATGGAAGTATCATTGGGAATTTAAAAAATCTTAATTTAGAAAATTTCGCATGAAGAATTGTGTGTGAAACATTAGTGTCTCGTTGTTGACTGACGAACAGAAAGCACCTGGGGTGAATTAATGTCAAAAGACCGTTTCAACGCCTGGAAAACATGTACAACTTCGTCAGTAGCGGTGAATCTTGGATTTACGAGCCAAAAAATAAACACCAGCCGTCTGTTTGGGCGTTCCAAGATGAAGTGTCTCCAAAATGATGGTCGCGACATTTGTCTCGAATGCAAGTCATGTGGCAACAATTCCTCTACAAGATCAAAGAACTGTTACTGCCGCAAGTCATCGGTGAGCTTCGAAAAAGCAACTCCAAACGACGAATCATCCTCCACCAAGACTATGCAAGTTCGCACACAGCATGCAAGACGATCGAATTTTTAACCGAATAAAACGTCGAATTGTTAGACTGTCTTCATACAGACCGGATCTAATTCTTAACGATTTCTTTAGCTTTCCGAAAATGAAGAAGAGACTGCATGGTCAAAAGTTCCAGTCGTCAGAAGAAGCAGTTGATACCGCAATTTTGACTGTACTAACAAACGAGTGGAATATCTGCGTACAGAGTTGGTTCGAACGCATGCAAAAGTGCTTTGTATGCAAAACTTGAAAGTCAACCCTCGTATATCCGGAACGGTTGACTTTTAGATCAAAATTTACTAATATGTTTTGCTAATGAAAACTATTAGTTGGTAAAAAAATAGAACACAATTTTAACACTCTGGATAGTTATTTTAGTGCAATAAATATTACAAAATCTAAAAAAAGTCTTTATTTCAAATTTTATAAGGCTTCCATAGGAATATTTGATTCTAATACTAAGAATAATTCCACTCTTGTGCGTCATGCAAGAAAAACTAAATTAGATATTGAATATTAAAGTACGTTAATGAAGCAGGCATAAATAATTTATTAGAAGCAGGTATACATAAATTTATAGATCTGTTGATTCAATATTTGTCATAAAAAGTGTCTTTTCATGTTTTTGTGGAAATTTTAGGTTCTTTTTATAAAGGCTTGAACTTTTAAGCTGTCAAATAACTGTCTTAATTTTTAATTTTCAATGTGATCAAAAAAAAAACTTATTAAGTTGGCAACGCGGAAGTAAATATCTTCAGCTTGATAAGTTTAGAATACTTTTATTAATAACATATTTTTATCATTTCAATGTTGTCTTTGGTACGCTGGTGTTTTGTAGTATGGATTGTGTTGCGCAGAATATAGTTTATCTAGTAATATTTTACTGTAGACCGTTTCACTCAAGCTTCGAAGTATTACTCTTATGGAGCTAACACTAAACTGGTATAATTCCGCACAGACTTCATGATAAGCATCTAGGAAACTTTTCTTGGAGAGGAGATGATATTCAACACTTGTGACTCTATTATTATTGCCAGCATGAATATGTATCGGTATTCTACTGACCGTGTTAGAACTATACTCATATCATTAGTGAAAGCTTGTGGGGATGTGTTTACAGTGCTATCAATCCACGCTTTTAATACAAAGTGACCAACATTTATGCACGATTTATTATTAAAAACAATGTTTCTCCCTTCATTATAATATTTCTTTCATGGTTCCATATTATTACACGAGAGCGAATCAAATATGAACCGGACTTGTCTTCCTAACGCCCTCTAGGTAAAGTGAGTGGTGTAATGTTTTGATAAGTGTTGGGGGGATGTAAGATGGTGGGCAGTAGACCGTCACCTTACATTACGGAAAATTGCTGCACACGTCGGAATAATATATGGGTGAGTTCAGTTAATCATTTCTGGTAATTTGGGTTACCGAAAAGTGTCAGCAAGGTGAAAGATCTGAAAGCAAACCGTCTTGCCGCTTGTGAAAGACTTTTGGCCCGATATCGAACAAAGGAGGATAGTTTGTTGAGGCACATTGCCACCTCTGATGGGACGTAGGTGCACCATTACAGCCCGGAGTCTAAGTATGGAGTGGCGAAAACCTGGAGAAGCAGCACCGCGGAAACTTCTTGCAACGGTTTTTGGGATTCTAGAGCTATATTGCTGATCGATTTTCTCCATGAACGACGTACAGTTAATGCTGGGCACTACTGCCAACTGGTTGATGAAGTAAAACTGGCCTATCGACGAAAAAGGTGAGACTTGCCTATTCGAAGTGCGATTCTACCCAAAATAAGTTGAACAAAATTCATTGGAGAACACTCAAAGAAGAACTGGGAGGTCACCACTTTGACGACGACGAAGGTGAGGAAATATTCATGCGTAATTCGTTACAGACGCGACTACATTGATTCTTTGATGACGGAATTAGAAAGCTTCCGATGCGGTGGAAAGAATTTGTGGTTAAAAGGAGATTATATAGAAAAATAAGGTGTATTCAATTTTTTTTACTGTACCAAAGTCCGGTTCATATCACTATAATTCATTAACATTACTTTCTTTCCAACCTTTTTGAAAAAAAGCAACGTTTTTCAATAATCTGAAGTATGTTCTTTGAGAAGCTATGTGCATCCTCTTCGTTATTTAGAACAGATAAATTTCAGTATCAGTGAAATCCTTGGTAAAAAGACACTGTGTTATTTTTGTTTACTTTTGATAAGCCTTTGTTAACGTTGATCGTGCAATTGCAAGTGAGTGTTTGCCGAAGCTCTGCCACACTCTATTGCTTTGCTACTTTCCTTGTAACATCTGCCAGTAGTTGAAAATCATCTGCCTTTCCCACATGGTATCGTTTTCGCCTTCGCCCCTTCTTTTACGTTATAATTTTACAAGTGCTAAATAATAAAAATTAATTATTCTTGTAGTAGAAGACGATATTACAAGCTATAATGGTTTTCAAAGGAATCGGTTTGGTCAAACATAGATGCAAGTGGAGGGGAAAACTACGGAGAAATCAACACGAAAGAGATAGTTCTTATTACCTAGTTACAAAAATAGTTACATCCGAATCCATATAAGCTAATAATAATAATAGCAATAATAATAACTTATTATCCAACATTACAGCTTATTACGGGATAATCATATCATGATAACCATTATAAAACATGAGTAAATGTGTAATCTCTATAAAAAAAGATCATACTCTATAAGACCTAATACTTCGAAGCCCGAGTGACACTATCTCTTTTCGTATTTTACTAACAAAGTGCAATTAATAATGTTTTTATTGCTTACATTTTAATGAACACGCTCAATAAATTAAATAACTTAAACAATTTTTCCATTACATAAATATGCAACACAATCACAGTACTTTTCGATAACACTGTATCAGCATTTTAATATGGAATTGGAACGTGCTGAAGTCTTTAGTAAAACGAGAACATTTTCTACTAAAAAAATTTTATTTTTTTTTACTTATGTACAAAAAATATTCACAGTAGTAACAATCGTGTATTGCACTCATTCTATTATTATATTGATCTTAAAACTATATGTACATCAATCTTTCGGATTTACCATCCATGAACTCCCAAACCGGAGTAACCGACGGAAATTGGTGCAGCGTAGCTTTTGGTAATCAAAGGTGCAGTTACTACAGGGGCAATTGTTTTGGTAACTACTGGTGCAGCGATAGCTTTAGTGACGACTGGAGCAGCAATACTGCCGTATCCCAAACCTAAACCGTGACCAAGACCAAGACCATAGCCTCCATAGCTTCCATAACCGAGACCATATCCATGACCAAGACCATATCCGTGTCCAAGACTTAGGGATGAAACAACTGGTGCGGAGACTACTGGTGCAGCAACGGCGACTCCATGTCCTAGGCCATATCCGCCGTAACCCAATCCACTAAGGATTCCACGTTTTTCCTTGACTGATTCTTCAGCATAAGCGATGGCCAAGAAGGCACAGATGGCAACCTTTTAAAAGATGATTACATTAAATTAGATATTAAATTAGTTCTGCTTATTCTTGTCCTGTTTTAGCAGCAGATTTGCGCCTTATCGATGGCGATAAGCTTAAATTCTAAGTGAAAATATTGTAATTCAAGGGTATTCATATAGTTCTTTTTTACTCAGAATATTCTAAAGCAGATTTTGAACTTAAACGCTTTACCTAATTTCAAAATTACAAGATGATTCATAAGAAATTTGATGGAAACCTAAAGAGGTTATGAGGAAAATTTAGAAGTAAAAGACTGGAAAGGCCGATTTGATGGCAGAGTGACTTTTTAAACAATTTCGCTTTGCTAACTTCAGCCCAAATCTATCCAATTGATAAGTAAAAAGTAAACTATTTGTTGTGTTGGAAAACAAAAGAAATTTCGTCTATGATTAAATGCTATTTTTTACGTGAAGAAATATTAAACGAAATGAAGAAATGTATTATAAATAATATAGCCAATCTGCTTCTTCTCATGGAATGGTTTGCATTCAAAACTGGTCATATCAGCACAGATAATGCTAAACATTTTGCCCCTTTATTTACAGAAACTTTTCAAGAAATGGTTAATAAATATCTTTCATCGTTATGTCATCATAAATGATACCTGAATGTACTACTATATCCCAGAAATAAAAACACGGTCAAAATAATAGATCTTTTCTGATCAACGTTCTCCGAAGAAAGCAAAACTCGTTTTTCTCGAACAATAAGAATATGGCCACGATTTTTTGGGATTCCAAAGACACAGTGTTTAGTCGACACGTTTCCATTCATTCCAATCGTTACCCCATCTACCATATTCACCAGATCTGGTTCCGAGTGATTGTTGTTGTTCTCAAACTTGAAGAAATAGTTTGATATAAAGAGATTGTGTACTGGAATCCATCTTCTTTCGTCAGAGTCAGGAATGACACGACAGAAGAGACAAATATACTACTAGTTATAAGGTTGCATTCTCTCTTCATTACTGTTTAATATATACTCAGAATACATATTCAGGGAAGCTTTAGAACATACAGAATCTGGAATTCTGAGTGGAATAATATCCGCTATACAGACGATACAACTTATGGATAGAATAATATATCATAGCCAATTGTATGGTCTGGACATAAATACCAAAAAGACAAAATTAATGGTCATTAGCAAAGAGAATATTGACAACTGTCATCTCACAAATAAATCAAAAACGGATAGAACGAGTGAGCAGTTTTACCTATCTCGGAACTACTGCAAATATACAATGGGAGAAATTCGTAGCATAATCGAAAAGGCCAGGTCTACTTCTAATAAAATAAAAAACCTGTTCATAAGCGATGACATAACATTAAACATCAAGATAGGACTACTGCGCTGTTATGTGTTCTCCGTTTTATTCTACGGGGTAGAAGCATGGACACTTACTGAGGTCACAACAAGGAACTTGGAAGCATATGAGATGTGGTTATATTGCAGGATATTAAAAATACTGTGGACGGAACATATAACAAGCATTGAAGTTATGAGAAGGATCGAAAAGAAAAGGAAGTGGTTAATGCAGTGAAAATTCAGAAACTGCAATACTTAGGACACATAATGAGAAATCAGAACAAATTTCGTCTATTCAGAATATTCTACAAGGAAAAATAATGGGAAAAGGGGGCAGAAGACGAATTTTTTGGTTGAAAATCTCAGAACCTGGTTCGGTATGAATTCGACTAAATTATTCCGAGCAGTAGCAAACAAAGTTAAAATAGCATGCATGGTAACCAACATCCGAAACAGATAGGAAGTATTAGAAGAAGAAATCAATACCTCTGAAAAAATACTTTTTATGCAACAAGTTGGACATTACATTTTTCAAATTGCCACCGTATTACTGACGTTTCTTTAATCAAAAGTTCTTTACCATAATAATACTACGAATCAATAAAACCGGGGTGTTACAAATCAATGGTTTCCGAAATAATTTAATTAAACAGAAAGTATATTCTTTTTACACCAATTACTTCCTGCAAGTTACCAAATCCCTAACATGACAATCACACTCTAACATATCATCGTTGGAACAATAATATCTGCTTTGTGCAATACTGACGATATGAACTGGTATCATAAGAATCAGCAGTTTAAGTTTCCCTAAATCTTATTATCAATAGTTCATCAAACATGAGTACGAATAAAATACTATTTTATGCACGGAAGAGGCACTGCTGATCCAACAATGATATCCTTTATTAAAAATTAACTACGATTGGTACTTATTTATAACACATCTAAGACCATATAGCTACTAACTAATCACTCTAATAACTTACCAAGAATTTCATTTTGAAATGTTTGTTATAGGAGATACCTTGTAATCTAAGTCGAAGTAGACACTGTACTGCACAAATCTGGTATGTGGTAAAGACAGCAAAAACCGAGTTTATATAGGTGGTGCAGTTTTTACACCATGTGTATGTAATCTAAGTTATGTACGTTAGACATGGGGACGCATAAAGTAGATCACATGGTACATACCAAAACAATCGCCACCACCTGATGGAGCAGCCCGCTCAGAAAAACCTTTCTCTCTCGAGCGTACGATACATGCAACTCGGGATAAAAAGAATATTTTATTTGAACGTAGCACGCTTCGATATGGGAAAAAATGATTCTAGGCATACGAACAGGATGTCGTATACGTTATTAATTAGTCTACGTTGGAAGTACAACGTCTTTCAGGTGTCTGATTTTAAATTTTCGACGCAAATTAATGTCAGAACCTTAAAATAGATGACAGCTTCGATTTTTTGCCGATGTTCTGATGAAATGTGTTGGTCTACTTTGATAAAGAATAGATTTAATGAATTAAGCAACATACGAGGAGGAGTTTAGAAATATTAGTCGAAAATGCGAGCCTTTAAAAGATGTTGTTTCAAATACGATATATCCATTGAAAATAATAACAAAAGGAAGAGCAGTGGTATTGTCATCCTTTGTCTTTAGGTAGAGTTAGAGTTTCGAAGACGTTTCGCTTTTTAAATTATTATATATCTTTGTCGAAGCAAATGGTGAAATATTTTTATGCCTGCGGATGTACAAATAGTAAATAACCCGGCCAACATATCCAGTTTCAAAATGTTGTCATATTTATTGCTTTATACTATATTTAACCCTTTTTTATTACACATTTTAATCTAACAAGGATATAATACAATATAATAGGTATCCTGCTGCCAAAAATGAGATAGTCTTAACACAGCGCTCTGTCATAGTACTGAATTCATGAATGCGTAAATTACTATATAATACAATAAATCGAAAAGTTTTCATTATCGAATCATACTTCAGATATGGTATAAAATTAAAAAAGTAGATAATGGTCCTACTCTTTACAACCATGTATAATTTTCAAATTTTCTCGCAACATCAAGAATCAGTGGCAAAATTTCGTAAAAAGGGGCTCTGCGTTCCGAAAACCAGGTAGTAGTAGACCATCAAAATAGATAGTTGAAAATATAGCAGGTGTTAATGAACGAATAACTTTATCACCCAAGAAATCTATTCGCAAACTTTCACGGCAATCGCAATTTTCATATGGAACATGTCCGGCAAACCTTAAAAAAGATCTACAAGAATTTCCACACAAGTTTCATTACGTGTACGAGCTCTTACTCAATAATCACGCAACCCGGCTTAATTATTGTCAATAGTTTTTAAGTACAATGAATAACGATGATGTTCATCCATATTAGCTTAGTGGTGAAGTCAGGTGGAATTCAGAAATCGAGAAAAAATAATCGAGTTCGATCCCCCGTCATAACTTTCGCTAATAAAAAAAGGGAAGACAAATACGTCAGACAAAAATCATCGAAGCATGATTGCTCTGGCAGGCAGCAACCCTCCTCAGGGCTATCCTGAAGATGACTGTAGATAGACTGCCGTCAAGATGATGTTCTTGACAAATCCTTTTTGTCGGATGAAGCATGGTATCACTTGTCAGGATATATAAATAAACAATGCACATCTGGTCTAGTGAAAATCCACATGAAATTCTTGAGAGAGCCTTCAATTCTCAAGAAGTAGTGGTTTGGCTTGCTCTTTCTCGTAGACGGACTATTGTTCATATATTCTTTAATGATACTATAAATGCGGAACGATATTGTGACGACGAACTCCACCAGGGATATTTCTAGCAAGATAATGCAACACCGCATACGATAAAGGGAAACGATGGAATTATTGCTGCATCAATTCTCTAATAATCGGTTAGTAGACTTTCCACCCCGATCTCCTGATTTAACAATTATGGATTATTTCACATATCCACGCGTAAAAAATAGAATATTTACAAATCGTCCTCATACAATCGATGAACTTACTGAAACTATCCAAAATGTCTGTTCCTACCAGACATTTAGTATTACACGACATAATTTAAGGAATACCTTCAATATATATAATATATCAATACTTTGAACATTTAATGTAACCATTCTTTATTATTATTAAACTTCTTATTTTTCCAACTCAAACGTTTGTGTATAGTTATTTGTCAAAACGTCACACCACTTAAGCGCTGTCACTAACGCCATAGAATAAGTCAATTTACACGTTTGTAAAGTTATTCTGCCAACTTATGTTTAAAGAACAAAAATTTCATGGCTTGCTAGAGACTAAATATAATCGATTATATGGTACATAACAGTTCCCCCAGACGTTAATAACATTATCAGTAGATATATTGAATATTGAGTGTTGAATTTTTATTGAACATCGAGTCTTCTCTTTCATTAGACTGGTAGTGACTTCAGGTATGTGTCGACGTGGTTGATGGATTGATTGGACTGATTGTGTTGGTTGGATATGTGATAATACATCAGCCCAAACTATTTCTGCTATCCATTGGCTGCACTTAGAAGTTTCACACTTGAACTTTGTACCGTACTGGATGGTCTGGCTGAAATATAGTGATCTAAATAATAGGGTACATGTTTCTCTTTGGTAGGTGGAACTTCAGTTATTCGAAACTGATCTATATGTCGTTTGATAACTTGTCATCTAACACAGGGGTCTCCAAACTACGGTCCGCAGGTTTTATTTACTTGATAGGTAAAGCTTAATGATAAGTATAACACGCAGAAAATGTCATTTAAGTATAACAACTAACAAATAATTAAAATGAATCCCACTAAGATTATAAACTAGTGAAATCCCGCTGTCTCACCCTCGGTAGTTATGTTAGGATAAAGAGTATTGTATATGTATGTATATCGATGTTTAGAATGTATATATCCTAACTAGCACATATGATTTTTATCCTGAAAATCCTTGAGGAACGAAAAAGCTAAATTAACACAACTAAAACCGCCGGATGTTTACTTGTAAAAAATACTAATAAGATTTATGTATGTAATTGTGATTTTCCATTGACAACAGTTTCTAGTAGTCGACCAATTTTACTTGCATCAATTATTAAAAGAGATTTAAGATGGTCATCGATTAACTTAGATCTGTAAACATTCCTTGTGGACTTCATATTGAAGAACGTTTTCAAGTAAGTAGTACCAAAAACAGAAAATAGCCTACGACCAAGTTTATGCAAATTATCAAATGGTACGAGGGGGAGACTTATGAAATTCCAACAAAGATAAGTTTTGATATTTGTTATAGTCGTAACGGTTGTCGGGTTCCGCCTTGTCACTAGGTCTTTTGTCCCTGACGTTTCGCGAACAACTGCGGTTCGCATTTTCAAAATACTTAGACGAAACCCGACAACCGTTACGACTACGACAAAGGGCCGTGAAAGATACTATTTGATATTTGTTCTTAATTATATCGCTACCACTGTAATAAAGAAGTCTCATTCTTTGGAATGTTCTCGAAAAATTGACGAATTGCTTCATCTCTCTTATCCTCCGTCGTGAAACGCCGACTACGTAACACATGGGCTGAAAAGTTCCGGGCCTAACAAAGAAAACACGGTTTTTTTTGGTTCAAAATTAGCTTTATTCATCAACGTAATCTCCATCAAGAACAACGCAATCATTCCAGCGCTGCTCTAACATTTCAATACCACTTTTGTAGAACGATTTATCTTTTGCCTCAAAATATGCCTCAGTTTCAGCGATAACCTCTCCATTCGTGTGAGAATTTTTTTGAGGTCTGCGAACAGCCAGTAGTCGCTGGGAGCCAAATCTGGCGAATATGGTGGATGTGGGAGCAATTCGAAGTTCAATTCATGTAGTTTTGCCATTGTTTTGATTCACTTGTAACACGGTGCCTTGTCTTGATGAAACAACATTTTTTTCTTTGCCATATGCGGTCGTTTCTTTGCAATTTCGGCCTTCAAACGCTCTAATAACGCTATATAATATTCACTGTTGATGGTATTTCCTTTCTCAAGATAGTCGATGAATATTACATCACGCACATCCCAAAATTCCGAGGCCATAACCTTTCCAGCCGATTGTTGTGCTTTCGGGCGCTTTGGACGAGGTTCACCAGTTGCTGTCCACTCAGATGACGATCGTTTTGATTCCGGAGTGAAGTGATGGATCCATGTTTCATCCATTCTTTTTTCATCCGGAGATGATCACGCAAAATTGAATTTACTCTTGCGAATCCAACACCAAGAGTTGCTTGCATCGCTAAATAGGTGGATCTTGGATTTTTTTTGATTTGACTCTATCAGTGTTTCCAGCAGTAACTGTACATGCCTCATCACCAAGTTCTCTTATAAATTCGCTATACCGGCGAAACAAATTTGTGCGTAAAGGACTTTGATCGCCAAATGCCAGTTGCATTCGTTCAAAATTTTGTTGTTCACTTAAACCGACCTTAAAATCATAGTCGACTGACAGTCAGAGCTTACTACTTAAAGTTGGTGGTATTTACAAATCCAATGTTGTCAGCTCTAACTTCTCTAGTTTTGTGTCATCTGAAAATATATAACCTGATCGTCAGCGACCTTCAAACTATATATATATGCTGTTCATCGAGAAGCACCCCAATCGGCGTACATTTCTTTCTCCACTGTCTTCACATACGTATATTTTAAATAACATTGGTGATATGCAACATACACTACCACTCAAAAGTGTTTAGGCACCCCTGTTTTCATGGATTATTCTTATAGTATTATGTTTACCAAAAAAAAAAAACATTATAATAAAATGAAATACGTATTTAAAATGTAGTTCAGTAAGATAAACACCCATTATATCGCATAAAGTTTACTATTATTTACTTGCACTTGGTCGGATAACCATAAACTATTCATTGCGGTGCAATTACAATAACAATCCCTCTGAATTTACTGGGTAAATTTAGTCATCTGTTAGATTGTAGGTAATAATGTTTAAATTACCTTCCTAGAAGATTATAGTGAAATCAGTAACCTATGGTCAGTTGCAGTGTGGTATTTACTCTATTCACGTCGCGAGCGAAATATCGTGTGACAATTTTTTAAAATGCCTCTGCGAAGAGAAATTAGTACGGAAACACGTGCGCTTATAATAGCTTATCATAAAAGTGGCATAAGTAATCGACAAATTGCCAAAAAAAATGAAAATACACCACGATACGGTTGACTGTAACGTAAAAAATATCGGGAAACTGGCAGTTTTCTTAATAAAAGACGGAGTGGAAGGCCAAAAGCGACATCTGCAGATGATCGCAGAATAGTGGTTACCAGCAAGTTAAATAGACGCAAAACAGCCCCGGAAATCACCACAGAATTAAATGTTGGTCGCCAAAAACTAGTCAGTGTTTCTACAGTCAAACGTCGCCTACAGAAAGCTGGGCTCCATGGACGTATTGCGATGAAAAAGCCATTACTACGCAAACAAAACAAGCAAAAGCGACTTAAATGGGCTCGTGAATACCAACACTGGACCATAGAAGAGTGGAACAACGTACTATGGACGGTCCAAATTTGAGCTGTTCGGAACCCGAAGACGCATATTCGTAAGAAGATCTGTGGGTGAACGTATCAGAGAAGAGTGTATTGCTGCTACCATGAAGCATAGTGGAGGTTCGATCTTCATTTGGGGCTGTTTTGCTGGCACTAGTGTAGGCGACATTGTGAAAATTGACGGTATATTAAAAAAAGAAGGCTACCGCGTAATTTTGGAGAACCACGCAATACCTTCCGGAATTCGACTTTTGAGTGAAAATTTTATCTTCCAGCAAGATAATAACCCAAAACATTCCTCTAATTTATATAAAGACTATTTACACCATTTAGAAGAGGAAGGAACTCTCAAAATAATGGAATGGCCTCGCCAGAGCCCCGACTTCAATCCAATCGAGTTACTATGGGAAGAACTAGATCGGGAAGTACGGAAATCGGCTCCGACATCACCTACTGACGTGTGAGACAAATTGCAGTCGAGTTGGACCTCAATAACACAAGAAACTCTGGCAAAACTTATTGCGAGAATGCCTCGATTGTGTGCTGCAATTATTAAATCAAGAGGAGGTCACATAGATGAAAGCAAAATTTAAATTAAACGTTTTAATTTTTACATTTATTTAATATATTTTTATTCATGTACGTGTATCTGTACATAAAAAATAAATATTATTAACATTTTTGCTGAGTTTTTATACATTTTTGCTGTCAGTGAGAGTGCCTAAACACTTTTGAGCGGTAGTGTGAATGCCGCAACCCTTTATTTACTATGAATTCATCCGAGTAGTTGTTTCTTTTACTTTTACTCTGCTTTTATTTTTATGTAGTTGTTTAATCTCGCTTACATAGTTTGTTTATACTCCGTTGTCCTTCATTTCCTGTCGTAATTGATTTATGGGAACACGATAAATGTAGCTATAAAATTTTTGAAAGGCTCAGTAAGTTGCCGTAACTGCCACAAGAAGAAAGTTCATTTTTCGGTTTCGCTTTAAGCGAGTGTACCACGAAACCGAATATGAACCTTTACCCATAATAGTTTTAAATGATGAGAATTGCATTATTCCGCCATAATGAGAATTTCTTTAATATTCGGTACTTAATGTAAAATCTGAGAAGAAAAAACGACTAATTAGTATTTCCTCTATTACTCTGCAAAATTGCAGTATCGTATGACTCAGATTATTTATTATAATCTAATACTAAAGTCTGTTTCTGAAAGATTAATACCGCACACCTCGTATATTCATTCGATTCTCACATGGAAAGGTACCGATTATTAATATTTTTCTTTGATCGGTGTACACGCATAATTCAAACCAATGCGTCAATTCTCGAATAGTCGCTTAATAAATTCGAAGTACATTTTTAAATATCGCCGAGTTCCAACGCTTACGTAACAAAGGTAACCTTGTATCGTTAGACTCGAGGGATTGAAAGTCTCCATGTAATCCGAAAGATTATGTTTCCGAAAATGTGGAGTAGCATTTTTTACGAGACCGTATCACGAGCTAATTGGCAAAGAAATGATTAATAAGACAGATGTTTGCTGAACTTACATCGGCGTTATGATATAATGCCCTGTTACGGTTACATAAACGTTGTCAAGTCGTTAATAGAAGAAAAAAAGGAAGGTAACATAGCTGCGACGTGCGTAATATTTAATTAAAAAGTTTTAGATCCTCTTTTGAGATTTAACAGCTTTCGCAACACTTGGTTACTGTACGTTTAATATCCTTCTCTTTTATACGAACTTTTGAACGATTATTTAAAACATGACGACATTAAACAAACAGTGGTGGTTTTGATTATGTTCTTGCTCAGTGCATATATTTAGTTTTAAAATGTTTATTTTTATAGTATAGTAGGGTTTTCTTAATCGCGAGGGTTGGGATTGGGAATGGAGGTGTATATGAAATATGAAACAAAATTAAAAGACGAAGGAGCGTGCTATATAATATTTATTTAAAATTACCATGAAATAATTATTCTTATGCTGTCACACATATAAAATTTCACAAACAATAATTATAAAATGTGCTGTAAATACAAGTAGAATTGATATATAACACATGGGCTGAAAAGTCCCGGGCCTAACAAAGAAAACACGGTTTCTTTGGTTCAAAATTAGCCTTATCCATCAACGTAATCTCCATCAAGTGCAACGCAATCGTTCCAGCGCCGCTCTAACATTTCAATACCACTTTTGTAGAACGATTTACCTATGGCCTCAAAATAGGCCTCAGTTTCAGCGATAACTTCTTCATTCGTGCGAAATTTCTTACCGGCGAGCATTTTCTTGATCCGCGAACAGCCAGTAGTCGCTGGGAGCAAAATCTGGCGAATACGGTGGATGTGGGAGCAATTCGAAGTCCAATTCATGTAGTTTTGTCATTGTTTTGATTGACTTGTGACACGGTGCGTTGTCTTGATGAAACAAAATTTCTTTCTTTGCTATATGCGGCCGTTTCTTTGCAATTTCGGCCTTCGAACGCTCCAATAATGCTATATAATATTCACTGTTGATGGTATTTCCTCTCTCAAGATAGTCGATGAATATTACACCACGCACATCCCAAAATACCGAGGCCATAACCTTTCCAGCCGATTGTTGTGCTTTCGGGCGCTTTGGACGAGATTCACCAGTTGCTGTCCACTTAGATGACGATCGTTTTGATTACGGAGTGAAGTGATGGATCCATGTTTCATCCATTGTCACATATCGACGCAAAAATTCCGGTTTATTACGTTTAAACATGGCCAAATACTGCTCAGAATCATCAACACGTTCTTGTTTTTAGTCAACAGTGAGCAAACGCGGCACCCACTTTGAACAGAGCTTTCTCATAGTCAAATGCTCATGCAATATAAAGCCAATACATTCTTTTGATATCTTTACGATGTCAGCTAACTCACGCAACTTCACTTTTCGATCATTCAAAACGATTTTGTGGAATTTTTTGATGTTTTCTGGTGTTACCGCTTCATTTGGACGTCCACTGCGTTCTGCATTATCGGTGTCTCTACGACCACGTTTGAAGTCAGCAAACCAACGTTTTATTGTTGTTTCTGATGGGGCGAAGTCCCCATAACACTTTTCAAGCCATTGCTTCGCTTGAACGGTATTTTTTCCCATCAAGAAGCAGTGTAAAATTAAAACACGAAATTGTTTTTGATCCATTGTTTTGAAAATAACAAAAGTAGCGTGACTCTTAGCACAATAACTCACAAACTAATGAATAGAATATCATGAAATTTTAACAGCTGTCTTTTGAAGGTTAGTACTAACTGAGAGAAAGGTGACTGCAATAAAACTAGCGTCATCTATGTGTTAGGCCCGGGACTTTTCAGCCCATGTGTTAAGAACTTAATATCTTAACACTTACTAGGTGAGATCAAGTTATAACACGTTTTGTCATCTGGAGCTATAATACATATTTAATCATCTTCTGACCTTTTGACAGTTGATTTTTTTTTCATTTCAGATTTTGGGCACTTTACCTGTCACAGTACCCTTCTTTTATTTCGTCTGCCTAAACTTCTTCTCCCTAAACATCTATAAAATCTAGCTCTGGCTGGTCATTTCGTCACTTGCATTTATGTCGAAGATGTTTAGTTCTGGTTTTATATCTCCATATCTCATTCTATCAGATCTTGTGCAACCTTCCGGTCTTCCCAAAAATCACATCTTTTGTGTCTGTCTGCCTTGTCTAACTCCTTTGTTTGTTGGTATTTCTTCCCTAGTTAACCTTCCGCCTATATCTACCATAATTCTGGTCTCTGTGTATAAACCCTGTATAGGTCTTATTAAATAATGCGGATATCCCTGTTCTTTCATAGTATCCCATAATTTACAATTGTTTACATTATTGAAAGCCTTCTCAAAGTCTATAAACTTGTGTTTCTCCGTTGTATTCCCTGTGTTACGTTCTCCTGGTTTGAAGAACATTGTCGCTGTAGCCTGCTGAATTACTTGACCAATACTTACTTGCAAAGTATGTCCGCTTATTTACTACGTTGGAGGTTACAGTGAACCTCAATGCGCATGCGCAAAGAATATATTTAAAAAATATAATGTGTACACGGTTTTCACTCTAGCCCATATACAGTTACGATGTACGTAAGATATATATATTTGCAATAATTGCAATTATTCGTGGTCTCTTATTCATATAATGTACATTAGCATGTGTATATGTATGCTTTCCTTAGGTTTAGCTATATAAGGTATCACCGCAGCGTGTACGTTACCAAGCTATGTTAAAATTCTTATATGCTTCTGCAAAAGCTTTTTTAAAGGCATGTGTTGATGCCTCTATATGTATGCATGCACCACTACCTTTGTATAGGAAAGCCAACCCTATTTACTTGTTAATTTTATAAGCCTACCTCGGTACTGCGTTTATTTATATGTCCCTTTCCAGGAGCCTAATACATTTTCCTTGCTTTGAATTTGCCTAAGCGACTTGGCCCTGTATCATTGGCTTCTGTTTGTACTCGAACCAAACACTTTCGTTATTTACACTTTTATAGGGGAACCCACCCTATCTCTTAGAACCTAAACGCCTGGTTCAGGGCGACAGCAGCGATAATAGCCGATCTCAAAACAAAAGTATGTAATGTCACAGCTACCCAAACGTTCTCGTAAGAAATAATACGCTATGTGGAATCTAGCTGTTTGCTACTGCCACCCTTCGAAGGGAAAAAGGCAGTAGCCAACAAATGCGCGAAGTGCTCACCGACAAGGGAAACGGCAGCGATGAAGTCGACATGACGTATAGAAAATTGGTCCGTGAAACTCTTTCGCAACGACGGACAACTAAATGAAAAAAGTCTCGTTACGACAGAGGACCGAACAAACGTACAGAACACAACGGGCGCTGCAGCCTCGCCGGCCGTCAATAGAAAGCCGAGATATCATACTTGTTTTGTATGTCTATACATGCGCTCCGACGACCTTACCAAATGATTCACGCCACAAGCTCAACAGAAGACTAAATATATGTATAGACGACAACGGACACCGTAGCCTCGACGAATAATAATAGAAAGCCGTGAAATCGTACTTGTGAAATTGTACACGTTGCTATATACGCTCCGACTATGTTACAATAAAGGTTCCCACTATACGAGAACCGAGGAGGTCCGCCCGAACTTGAAAATATTACAAACTCCCAATATTCGTCCGACGACCTTACTGTTACAATAAAGGATGCCATTATAAGAATATCGGCCAGGTACGAAAGCGGCTGAGAGTGAACGATCGCTAATACCTCTACCGTCACACGGGAGTCGACAGCCCATACATGAAAATATTAAATATTAAGAATTCCAGGTATTCGTACGATGACGTTGCAGTAAACGTTACGAGGTACGAAAGGTGAGCGAGAGTGAATGATCGCAATTATCTCGACCGTCACACGGAAGCCGACTGCCTCTACTTGAATATGTTTCGATGATGATTGCTCTGGCAAGCAACAGCCCTTCTCAGGGCGTCCCTGAAGACGGCAGTAGACAGACTGCCGAAACGTCGGACTATACAAGTTCAACGAACGATGGAAATAGACCAAACAACAACTCTAGTTATTATGTAGTTGAATATATTAAATATTGAAAACTTCCATTATTTATCCGACGACGTTGCAGCTAATGACTCTTAAATTAGACACTTTTAGCAAGAGTATTGTGAATGGCCGAATGCATACATATACAATGCGTAATCTACATACATATTAAAATAAAATTCGATATATTTTACAAAGAGCAAAAAATAAAGTAATAATGCTAACCAACACGATTGCAAAGAAGATAAAAGCATATAAAATACATAAAGTAGTAAAAGAAACATGGATAAAACAAAATACATTTCCTTAGAGACTTAAAATTCTTCTACAAAAATACATTAGCAATGTTAAATTCTTAACATCCTGTGTTTTTTCTATAAATTGTTGTAGAGTGAACATTTCATATCCCGTTGATCTGCCTTTTCCAAAGCTATTTCTTTCTCTGCTGTTAGTTCTTCTATTAATTAGATTGTTGAGCCGAAACATTTGGAAATTCAATGACATACTATTATTCTTTAAGAAATATATACAGATAAACTGTTAAAATGTTCCTCCATATAATAAAGTATAAATACATTATAACGCGTAATGCAATGTACCACACATGCATACACAGCAGGGAAACGGAGACAGATTGGTTCAACTAATTCGGTAAATTTTCGTATTGGTCGTGCATGCCGGCAAGTCCGGACCTGACGCGCCGAAAATTTGGCCAACCCTAGCCATGACATTACATTCTAGCAATTTAATTTAAGTCATACTAATGAATTGAATCAATTCTTCGTTTTAAAAGTAATTTATTTGCAGAAAAACTTGTATGTACGTTTGTAGAATATTATCAACCTTAATAACTCGTTAACGCTGATTCTATTTACGGATCTCGTATGAAACAGATTTATGCAATTATGTAGATCAACGACTGTGAGAAAAACGCTCCTATAAGACGTTTGTCCGACTCAGATTTCCTTGACCAAGATATCGGACGGCGATTCTTTTTCCAATATTCAGGATATCTATTGAATCGAGTGACATGTTAAAAAAGCAACTGTCGGATATATTAATTAATGAAATTTCGAAATTTCAGGTTGAAGTAGTACATAATCGAATGTCGTGACTCATTTTAGGACATAAAACTCCTATAAAAGTGTTTCACTAAAGAAATAGTTGGATTATCTTAGTATCAGATTTACAGGAATACCTTTAATACCTACGTTAACCATTTTTTTATAGAAAAAAGTGCATTAAGTTTTTTGCTCGTTAATCATTTTGTAAAAAAAACTGTCTAGAATGTGTTACTCATTTAAAATTTTTGCTGTGTAATATTTGAACTTCACAAAAAATTGGTACGTTAAACATAAAACATAGTATGAGTTGCTTGAAAACAGAAATAACAATTGAATTTATCTAAAATCAATTAAGAAATTTCCGTGGAATCTTATTTCACTCTGAAAAAAAAAAAACAAAACAGTTGAACTACGAACTCCAGTAATTATTAGTTATGGAAATAATTAATCATTCATTAGGGGCACATACCAACACACAAAATATTTGCAAGTTAATTAAACTCAAACTGCCGATACCCAGATATTTAGGGGGTCCAATCCGCCATCTTCACTACTCCTTTCATTATTGATTTGTTTCAATCAAGAAGTTGATCTTCACTAAATACCTCTCCCAAGTACGCTCTGAATCTTTCAAGGATTGAGAAACCTAGTTCCGGATACTTTTACCTCGTAAGCATATCTTCTCCATTCAAGAAGTTTCATTTCATTTAAATTAAAGCTCTAATTATTCCAATAGAACCCACAATTTGAATAAAGTAGCTTCATTTGAGTACTGAAATTTTGTATATTGCCCCATCCATGATCCCTTTGCCTCGTGATAAAGAAGAACGTGCGCAAAAATGAAATACTGCAGTATATAGTACAAAATGGTTTCCACAAAAGAAAGGCTGAAGTATTCTATAACAGAAAAAGATCTGCAAAGAAAAAAATATTTTGGGAAACATCTTAGTGTTCCAAGTATAACAAGAGTTAACTGAACCTTTACACTTTTAATATACACAATCTCTTTACGGCAAAGAGCGCGTTTTACACTTACCCGGAACTCTCAGTAAGAACGAAAGCAACGAAGTACAGTACCGCTCATAATAGTATGGACACTTCCTATTTCATGCAAAATTTGATTCATGCTTCAAAGCTTTAAACAAAACAATTATAAGAAACATATTTATTCATCTACGACTTAGTGCACATGCGCACACAAAAGAAAGAGGTAATAATAAACACTAGAAAACATAAAGCAAGTTATACCTTCTTCTCATCGAAAAATCCACCTCTTGATTTAATAACTGCACGATATCCTCAGTGTATTTTGAGGAATATTATTCCACTCCCTCTGCAATATCGTTCAGAGATGGGTTTTGGACGTTAGACATTCTCTTCTAATTCGTCTGTCCAGTTCGTTCCACAAAAGCTCCAGCGGGTTAACATCGGGACTCTGGGGAGACCAAGTCATTATGTTTAATCCCATACTCTTTACTGATAATGGTAAAAGTAATTGATAACTTAAAAGTATTCTTGCATGTAGTTTTTTGCTGCTGTTGTCTATTGTAGAAGTACCTTTTAAATATTGCTAAAGATGACGTTAAGAACTCTTTAAATAAATAACTATAGCGCTAATAGGAAAACACCTTCCAGAATTGGAAAGGTGGGAATAATCAATTTAAACTTTTTTTTGTGATTGTCCCTTTGTTGTTCTCTTCTCCAATTAAACAACTAAGATTATGAAACACATCTAAAGGAATGCCTAGAAAATAACACCAAAGATAAAGACGTTGTTAAATACAGCTTTTCTCATGGTATTAGTGAAATCATTCACTATCACCATATCTAACCGTACAATTCAAGTGATTATTCTTGGCGGTAACTAATGCCAAAAGAATAAAGCACTTGTCTGCAAAGTGAGACACAGCGAGAAGAAGCGGGTACAGCTTCCCACCCTTCACTTCGAGCAATACATGGATTGCTAGTCCCGCTCGCGCCAAGGGCAGTGCATAGGGTAAAGTGCACATGTGAATGATTTCTCAGGTTTACCATGACGTATTTAAAACACATCTAACGGAATGTCTAGAAAATAAGACCAAAGATAAAGATGCTGTTAAATGCAGCTTTTCTCATGGTATTGGTGAAACCATTCACCATTAGAAAAGCTGTATTTAACAGCGTCGTTAGCTTTGGAAGTAAGATTATGCCTAAAGAATAATATTCATAATTGGTAATACAGATTTTGGTGTAAAGTTCAATCTGCCTCCAAATGCAAGTAATATTGGTCCAACGGATCTTTACCCACACGTCATTGATTTGGCTTAAAATAATCCATCAACGACATATTACGTCATATAACTTATCTCATATAGCCTGTATACAATGGCATGAAATGAAAACCCGTTATAAATTCAAACGTTTCTTTGCCAGACGTTTGATATAAGTAACGACATACGAAAGTTACACCGTATTCATGTTGAAAGCAGATAAAACATGTGAAAATAATGTATTATTAAATGTTGTGTATATACTGCTATGGTCAGTTTCATTTTCCATCTTCCTCGTTTGACGTTTGACGTTATTTGTTGTGTTTATTTCACTACTTTTATCACATTATTGAAAAATCTTTTCTTTTAAGAGTAATTACAGTAATCTTTGAATAGCTACGTAAGTGGTTTCAATTATTTTTATATACTTAATTTGACTACGAAGTACCTAATTGATTGAGACATAAAAATAAATGTCAATCATAGGTAAAGATCTAACTAGAGTATACTTTTCATATCATCTCTTCGTACTTGTTTCTGACATCAATATCTGACCTTATTCTTGTCCTACGCAAGTTCTTTACCAACATTTGCACTTACGAGCAGTATTTTCATTTTGCTTAAAAGCTGATAATATACGTAAGGTAATAGCATCACACATTTGAACAGAAACTGTAACAACAGCTGGAACATACAGAAGTTTTCGAATTTTTGGAGTTCGAATTCTTTTGACCAATTTAAATAATGCGATAAAATAAAAATTTGCAATCACCCGTTTAATACTCACATAATTAAATGCCAAAATGTGTCTAATTTTAATTTCTAGGAAATGTATTCATCGTTATCAATATTGATTGCGGAAAATTTTCGAAGAACAGTACGAAAGACAATTACAGCTGAATTTATTGCAAATCCGTGTACTAGATTTCAGAAAAAAATCTCAGTACTAATTATAAAATGTGCAATATTATATTTAATACAAAAGTGACACGACGTGAAAATAAATTACACTCAAGGTTAACAATAATTACACAAAACGAAATAATATTTTGAAAATCAACGTTTTTTTTACCGCTTATATCACTAATTCTGTTTGCTTTATTTGTCCGCGCTATAACGTGCAAGGTATCCCGCAAAGTTGGGCAACGAAACAAAGCTAAAATTGTCACGCATGTAACGTTTGTTTTGCAAGAACCTCAATGAAAACGATTTAATATTTCGATGTTGAATAAAGTGGTTTTCGCCGGCGTATAGATTATGAAAAAGAGAAAAATTGAATTGCTGTATGCGTAGATGGCGTTGATGTATATCTTGTTCGCATACCTGTTTATTATGTAATCATGTAATGTTCCGGAGAGACTGTGGTATTGAATGAATGGTATGTACTTTAGTAACAAAGTGTTAATTTTTTTCTTTTGTTTACACATAGTGCGGGATATATTATCCGTCTGTTAGTTATGTCACAGTGCTAGTAAATTAACAGAGTAGATACTATTTTTGACATTATAGTGATGAATTTTCGTAATTGACTTATGTACATTAAGAAAGTGATTATATTCAAATAAAAAGTTATCACAACCAATACCAACTCTTCCAATGTTAAACGAAAATTTCTTGCATTTTTGCGCAAAATTAGAAACTACTTTTACGAGGGTGACCTGAAATGTTTTCGGAATCGGCAACAGATGGCGCACGACGGTTGAAGTGGAATCATTTTTATGGCAATTGTCTAAATTTCAGACGTCTACTGCCAATAGTCGTTGTTTAAGAGTGTATTTTGTGTAGGCGGTTTCGTAATATTGGATAAAATCGAATTTCGTGCAGTGATAGAACACTTCTGGATGGCTGGTAAATTCGAAATATTTTGCTAGAAGTTCATGGCGGATGTACTCCATCATTTTCGACCATCAGCTTCTGGGTGAGCAAGTTCCAACGTGGCCGCACAAGAACAAGCGATGAACCAGGCAGTGAGTACCCAAAACGCGCTACCAACAATGATGTCGCGTTAGCCGATCGCCGATTGAAACCGAAAGAGATAGCAGACACAACAGACATCCCAGAAGAACGCGTTGGTCACATCCTATACGAAATTTTGGGTATGAAAAAGCTTTCGGCGCGATAGGTACCACGCTTGCTCACACCGGAGCAAAAACGAATTCGGGTGACTGTTTCGAAGCAGTGTCTGGCCAGGATCCAACACAATCCAAGCGATATCTTCATGCGTTTCGTAACCGTGGCTGAGACTTGGATCCACTATTACGTACCGGAGACCAAGGAAGAGTCGAAGCAGTGGACTTTTCCGGACGAATCAGCTCCGAAGAAAGCAAAGATCATTCCATCGGCCGAAAAGCCATTTTTTTTGGAATTTCCATGTGATCCTCATCGGCTATCTGCAGAAGGAAAGGACGATCACGGGGAAACACTACAAGGATTTGTCGACCCGATTCAATGCAGGATTGAAGGAGATATGGCCTCGTTTGCAGCAGAAAAAGGTGCTGGTTGACCACAACGATGCACCGGCTTATTCATCCCGCATCGTTGTGTCCAAATTGAATGAGTTGCGCTACGAATTAGTCTCTCATCGTTCATATACATCGGAGATAGCCCTCAGCGATATTTTCCTATTCCAAAACCTGAAAAAATCACTGCGAGGAAAAAGATTTGCCTCAAATGGGGTCATCGCCGTTACAGATGGCCATTTTGCAGACCTCGAAACATCCTACTTTTCCGACGACTTGAAGACACTGGAGCACCGTTGGAAAAAGTGTATTGATCTTCGAGGAGACTACATCGAAAAATAGATATAAAAAACCACACCAATACCGTATTTTTCGTGTCGATTCCGGAAATGTTTCAAGTCGTCCTCGTATAGAAATAATTACATTACTTTCAATATACAGTAAACGCTATAAAGTTTGTACCAAATGAGAAAACTTTTTAGTTTCAGTTGCTCATCACCTTATCTGGAAACTAACAAACTCCAAATTAGGTCTGATGAGATATTATTGATTTGGAAATGTGTAGCCGAAATCAATATACTATATTCTTCTAGGTCACAAACAAATATGTTTCTTATTTCTTCTATATTCTTATTTCTTCCATCCAAAATAACATTTTTGCGCCAAGTGAATACTTCATTTCAGTCTACTAATGTTCTAAGCGCGCAATGTTTTAATATAACTGCAATAAGAGTATAAGAGTATAAGATACATTAAATTATAAAATCTAGAAGAAAAGAATCTTTAGAAATACTGCATGAACTGTATAACATTTTAATGATATGTTATATATAAAATTAGGTATTTAAAAGTGTAAAAGAATTTCTTCTATCAATATTTTTAATGTTAATTTCTTCTCGAGTATTAAGTGAAACCAATCTATACAGCAAAGGAATAAATCATTTACGTACACATGTGTATATGTAAAAATCGGAAAGTTATAGTAATAGGGACAAAATTGGCAGGCAAAATACTTTCAATGTTTGATTAAATGCGCAGCGACAATTTAGTACTCGAACCGAAACAAACCCAGTAATTGCGAATTACCACGACTTACAAGTCTTGAGCGTAAATATTTTATCGATCATATCCCGCCGAGAATTAAAGGGTATTAAATCAAACGTCTCTACGTGTTTCTTATGTATAATTAATGTGCCTTTAGAATGGTCGTTAAATGAAGTTATTTTAGCTATTAGCCTAGAGCATAGTAGTAATACAAAGTGCCTACTCAAAATCATAATACATGTGTATGTAGATGTAATGAAATAAGATATGCTTGAATGAATCGTTTGAAAGTAAAACAAAAAATTGTAGGCACTTACTAGAAAATGGCATTTCTTATTTAAGTTAGTACGTTTTAGATAACGTTCTTTCTTTTTTGTAATTGGTATTTTTTTTAATTCCGGGGAACCAAATTCTTCCCAACAATTAATTGAAATACACTATCGCTCATAAATTTACAACCATTACCGAAAAATATCGAAAGAACAAAAATCATATTGATAATTGTAGTATTAATAACAACAGCGTTACTACTTTGATTTTATTAGGCTATTCAAAGACTTTTGATACTATTAATCATTCTCTTTTACTTGCTATTTTAAAGTAGCGGTTTTAGTGCTAATTCAATATCATTCTTGGCTTCATACTTATTGAATAGAACTCAAATAGTTTCGTATGATGGTACGTTATCTTCCCCACTTCCTATTATATCTGGTGTCCCTCAGGGCGGGATTCTTGGTCCTATATTGTGCGTTATCTACGCATCTAATATTGTAAAATGCCTAAGATACTGTAAATATCATCTTTATGCCGATGATACACGAATTTATTATTTCTTTAAAGAGAAGGAAGTGCATCAGGCTGTTTCTAATATAAATGATGATCCTCAAAGACTTGATGACATATTACTAAAACATTGTCTTCGAATTAATACAAGTAAAACTTCAATCTTGCTCTTTGGTCGCAATAAAGCCCGTAATGTCCCGTATTCGGATCAAAGTTAATGGTATAATTATTTCAATATCAGATCATGCGCGTAACTCAGAATTCTATTTAGATACGAAACTCCGATTCAAGGAACATGTATTTCATATAATGAGACTTGGTTATTGTAATCTGAAAATGTTATACGGTAACAAAGAATGTCTAAATGTAAACTTAAGAAAATCATTATGCAAAACTCTTGTTTTGTGAAGATTTAATTCTTGCGTAAGTGTTTACTATAATTGCTTGGATAGTATTGACAGGGGAAGAATTCAGCGATTTCAGAACTCTTGCTTACGATTTATTTACGCCATTCGTAAGTTTCAAAGAATATCTTATACTCTGGGATGGGTAAGATGGTTGTGAGGGTTAGAGTTGAGTCCTCTTCTACTGTTTTTTATCACAAATTAATTTATTATAAAAAACCTAGCTATCTCTACCATAAGAGTAGATCTTTAGAACGAATGTCCATAATGTTAATGTGAGATTTGCAAGAGCTACTAACTCCTCTATGTTGTTAGATACCTTAAGGCAATTGCGTTGGACATTCGTGACTTAAAGGCAATATAGTTTGCCCGTCAGCTATGTAAACACTATTGTCTGTATACTAGCATTTTCGTTCTCGTTTTCGTTTTTGTTTTCTTTCTATCTATAGTTTCGTATATTAGTTTTTTTTTTAGTTAGTTATATTTCATTCATTGTTGAGTGTAAATCATCTTTGAGTTCTGGAGGAAGAGCAGCTGCTTATTTCTGCTATTAAGTCATTAATCCTGAACTCATTAGCACTCTTTTTCTTATTTTTTTTCTTTTTTAAATATAGTTTACATCTTTCATTAATACTTTATTTGTATTTACTGCAAAGTGCTAATAAACCGCATTATTATTATTATTATTATTATTATTATTATTATTATTATTATTATTATTATTATTATTATTATTATTATTATTATTATTATTATTATTATTATTATTATTATTATTATTATTATTATTATTATTATTATTATTATTATTATTATTATTATTATTATTATTATTATAAAAGTAAGCCATGGAATTTGAAAATGTACAATACTGCTTGTTTTAAAGCAGTATTGTACATTTTTAAATTCCATGCTTTTACTTTATAATAATAATAATTTTATTTATTTATTTTTTTAATTATTATTATTATTATTATAAAAGTAAGCCATGGAATTTGAAAATGTACAATACTGCTTGTTTTTTAAGAATAAGACACTGTTTGATTTGTTGCATCAAACTCATGTACAACTTTTACGTTTCGCCATCCACGTGTTGTAATGCCGTAAAGGTATAATTGTTAACTTGGTCGGCGACGGTTTGTGTGAATAAATTTCTGTATCCAACAATTTACACGTTTTATCGTGGCACAGACTGATGCGCTAGATAGTTTCAATACATTATATTAAAAACCTCACAAAATATGATAACATACATAAACTATAACTTTTAGATCTGAAAAAATACAATATAGACTATTGACAGATGTCAACTCTCTCAGCCTCCTAATATATATTAAACTTCTTAACCATTCGGCTAATGCCCGTACACTGCTCATAATAGTATCGGTACTTCCTATTTCATGAAAAATTTAACGCCTGCTTCAAAAACCTTAAACAAAACAATTATAAGAAAAATATTTATTCATCTACGACTTATTGCACATGTGTACACAAAAGAACAAGTAATAATAAACTTTAGGAAACAAAGTAAGTTATACTTTCTTCTTGCCGAAAAATCCACCTCCTTATTTAATAATTGCTCGCACAATTCTCAACATTCTTTCCACCAATTTTCTCAATGTATCTTGAGGAATATTGTTCCACTCCCTCAACCAATTCTGTCCAGAGATGGATTTTGCTTGTTGGATATTCTATTCTAATTCGCCTGTTCAGTTCGCCCCACAGAAGCTTTATCAGATTAAGATCCGAATTCTGGGGAGACTAAGTCACTATTTTTAATATTCCTTCATTATCTGCATGAGTGAGGTATCAGGATGCTAAAGTATTTTCTTCTATTATTTTGCGATAATTCTCCTTCCTCATTATTCCATCAATTTTCGCAGGGTCCCCTATTACACTTAATGAAAAACAACCCCATACAACAATGAAACCACCACCTTTCTTTATTGTTGGTATAATGCACTCAGGAATCTTTTGAGCTCCCGACAAATCTTCTGGTGTTTTCACCAAACACTTCATATTTGGACTCATCAGTCTATATTGTTCTATTGGTTTTCGTGTAGCAACACGGCCGTGGAGATTTGTTTCTTTTAAACGACGTTTCACTGAGTTAACGGACATCTTCTTGTTTCTAGCCCGATTCATTTCCGCCGTAATTTGAAAGGCCGTTAATCGTCTATTTCTCTTATTAAGCAATTTTACGCATTCATCGCCAGCCCTGGATATTGTTCGAGAACGTCCTGGGCGATTTTTGCTAGCAAGTGTACTAGTTTGTTCGAAGCGGCGAACAGTTAGATTTACTGTAGATTCTTTAAGTCGCCCGGAAATATTCCGTATGGAATATCCTTCTTGATGTAGGGTTAATATTGCTGATTGTGTTTCAACACTAAACAGCTTTCGGCGAGGTATTTAAACACAGGAATTAATTTATTTACTCGCACAAAGAAATAACAATATCGAGCTGCATGTAATGGTATCCAGTGATAAACTAAACTCACTGTTAATGTACTTTATACATACTTTCTGGAGTAAATACTATCAATTCTTAGAATTTAGGTTTCATTTCTAGTGTCATAAAATTTCAACCCGTATCTACTTAAAATATCAATACCTGATGTTAAGGACTTAACATTGTTTTTTGTAAGTTTTTTGCTACTATGTATTTTATCTTCTTTGCAACCGTATGGGTTACCATTATTATTTTGATTTAGAATATTACTTTGTTT
Organism: Trypoxylus dichotomus; assembly: GCA_023509865.1. Lineage (NCBI taxonomy): Eukaryota > Metazoa > Arthropoda > Insecta > Coleoptera > Scarabaeidae > Trypoxylus > Trypoxylus dichotomus. The sequence goes on from CM042077.1 coordinate 8,834,139, forward strand.
TCATTTTTATATTTGTTTATTTTGCTCTCTTATATCCAATTTTATTTTAATATGTATGTACATTACGCATTGTATATGTATGCAAGTCAACCATTCGCATTACGCTAGCTAAAACTGCCTAATTAGAAATCATTCACTGCAACGTCGTCGGATATGTAGTGGGAGTTTTCTTAGGATTTAAGGTACACAAGCATAGGCAGTCGTCTCCCGCGCGACGGTCGTAACGTGTACAGTAACGTCGTCGTAAGATTATTAGAGATTTCTAAGTTTTTCTAGTTTTGGCGGGAATCGTCGAGGACGTTGTCTATACATTTATTTCTGGCGGGAGTCATTTGGTAACGTCGTCGGACCACATGTATAGATTTTTAATAAGTATAAATTCTCGATTTTCTATCATCGTACGTCGAGGCTACTGTGTCCATTGTCGTCTATACATATTTTTAGTCTTCAGTTAAGTTTGTGTCGGAAATTATTTTGGTGAGATTGTCGGCGCGCATGTATAGACCTCCTCTACAAGTACGATCACTCCGCTTCTTGCTGACGGTCGTTGCGGCCGCAGCGCCCGTTGTCTTTTGTACGTTTGTTCGGTCCTTGTTGTATCGGGACTTAGAAATTTTTCATTTAGTTGCTCGTCGTAGCGGACGAGTGTCACGGACCAGTTTTCTTATGTAATGTCGGCATCATCGCTCCGTTTTACTTGTCGGTGCGCAGTTCGCACATTTGCTGGTTACTGGATTTTTCCCTTCTTTGAGGCGCAGTAGTATAGAGCTAAAGATTGCACATAGCGTAACATTTCAAACGAGAACGCCTGGGTAGCTGTGACATTACTTTTGTATTGAGATCGGCTATTATCGCTACTGTCGCCCTCGACCAGGCGTTCAAGCTCTAAGAGATAGGGTGGGTTCCCCTATAAATGTGAATATAACAAACGTATTTGGTCAAAGTACAAATACATGCCAATAATACAGGGCCAAGTCCCTTAGGCAAATTTAAAACAAGGAAAGTATATTAGGCTCCCGGAAAGGGACATATAAATAAGCATAGCACCGAGGTGCGCTTATAAATTTAAGAAATAAATAGGGTTGGCTCCTATAAAAGGTAGTGGTGCATGCAAACAGATAGACGCATTAGTACATGCCTCTAACAAAGCTTCAGCGGAAGCATATAAGAGTTTAACCTTTTAAACAGAATTAAGACATGGCTTTGCAACGTACATGCTGAGGCATTACTTTATGTTGCTACCAATGAAAATACATATACAAATGCTAATGTACATTACATGTATAAGAGAGCTCGAATAACTGCAATTATTGCAAATCTATATATCTTACGTACATCGTACATGTACATAGGCAAGAGTGGAAACCGTGTAACCATTTCATTTTTAAATAATTTTTTGCGCATGCGCATTGAGTTTCACTATACAACCTCTCCTCTAGTAAATAAGCGAACATACTCCACAAGTAAGTATTGGTCAAGTAATTTAGGAAATTACGAGCAGGCTACAGCGGCGTTGTTCTTCAAACCAGGAGAACGTAACACCTGACATTGCTTGTACTGTACCTAATTATTTCACGATTTTGAAAAGTAATGTTTCAGTTTCGTTATTTATCACCTTAGTTTTTTTAATTAGTAAATTCTAATACACTCTTACTACATGAGTAAATGTACGTCTACGGTGTATATGCTACAGTTTCTCGAAATAATCTATTTCATTTTACGATTTAGAACCACCGTTAAATAATAAACGTTTCCTCAATTAATTAATCTGATAAAATATTAACGTTACCAATGAAAAAGTATGATATTCGATATTTATATCATATTCAGCGCTAGGATATTAAAACTAGTGCGAGAAGGTATACAATTACGAAACACTTACGTGTAGAAGCATGGGTGCGGTTATAAAAAATTGAAAATCCACTTTAATCAATTCAGATATACAGATAAATAATTACAAATTACTTTCGTCTACAATTCCATTAATTTATTTGATCTAATTTGTATAAATGTCCCATTCGTGACGCTTTACCTGATGATGAATGGCCGAGGGAATACTACAAGAGATGTTATAGGTATGCTAATTAATTCATATAATGGAAATCTCTCCAATTAATTTTAACCTGTTTTCTCCATTGACTTCGAAACATTAAATAATTTTTTATTAGATGAAAAAATAGATGATTCAGTATTCAGCATCCTCTACTTAACTTTTGGAATAATTCTTTATGACAAAATTTAACACCTGCAAAATAATTTTACAACAGCAATAACGTGTCTATGAATTTTAATACTCAACTTGTTTGATATTGAATAACACGTTGTACATAATTCGCAATTTCTAATGTAACTCTTGTGCAAGTGAATCGCTTTTTGACTTAGATGGTAGAGATGCCAATTTGCAAGTGAAATGAAGGAAAATTACGTCAGGAGTACAAGAAAAAATGTAAAGTGATTGAAAAATTTCAACAGTGTATTGCTGGCATTAATCCAGTTGACCAAATGCAGAAGCATACGTCGCATTGACAATTTCACTTATTACGAATCCAATTCCCACACGTGGAGACCAGGCTATATTGGGAGGATTGGCGTAATATCTAGGCAAAGGTGGAGTTACAGTGCGTTACCTTTTTTTTTAAGATGTACCGTGCGAGCCAGTTACTATTCTCTTCAATTTGACGTTTCGCATATCGATGTTTTCCATGTATTAGAAGTTCGGTAGAATTTACATCAGTATTCAAGGAATTTGACCTCTTAAACAGCATTATTAAAATGGAGAAAAAAGGAATATAAGAATAATTATGCCCATATACAAAAAAGGAGAAACAAAAGAATGCTCAAATTACAGAGGAATAACGTTAACAAGCATCCCAGGAAAGGTATTGGCCAGAATATTAGAAAAAGGACTTAGAGAAGAATACAATTACTTAGGAATAGATAAAAAAGAAATACCGAAGCAAATAAAGACAGAAGTGTTTAAAAGAGTGATCAGACCAACATTAAGAAATGGCTGCAAGTGATGGACAACCACGAACAGAAACAAAAGCAAAGTCACACCCATGGAAAATGAGATTCTAAAAAGAATAGAAGGAGTAACAAGGATAGATAAAATCAGAAACACGATAATCACTAGTAATCAAAATATCAAGCCAATAGAATGGAAGAAGATCGAATAACAAAGAAGATTTTCGAAGCCAAAACATAAAGCAAAAACAGAATAGGTCGACTCCGAAGTACCTGGATAGGACAAATGTATAGAACATTAGAAAAAGGAAGTATGGGATGGATTGAACCCAAACAATTGGCTCAGAATAGGAAACTGTGGAAGACAAAAATTAGAGAATAGTAGTCCGACACCACAAGGTATAAAGGACTCAGGATTAAATAAAAAAAATCAAGGAAGACGATCATAGCAATATCTGCAACTACAGACCAATTAGCATTCTATCTAACAGCGCTAAGGTCTTTGAATATGTACTATTGAAAGGTTATATTGTAGTATTAAGCCTTATATCTTAGTGAATTAACATGGTTTCGTTAGCCATAAGTCTATAAATACTCATATGTGATGCCTTAGATGCTCGTCAGCAAGTGGATGTCATCTACATTGATTTCTGCAAAGCTTTTGATACAATTGATCACGTAGTGCTAACTTCTAAGTTGCTATCGATGGGCATTTCTCCAGAAACTGTTGCCTTTCTTGATTCATATCTGTGGGATCGATCATATTATGTATTTTATAATGGATACCTCCCCCAACTATTTCACTGCCTGAAGTGGTGTTCCACAAGAATCTAATTTAGATCCTTTACTCTTAAATGACCTTTTGCAGCTTCTTGACTATAAACTTCTCGCACATGCTGGCGATCTAAAAATATTCACTAATATTACATCTACAGCTGATTGCTTCATTTTGCAAAAAAAATTGGTATGATTAAAAATTGCTGTAGTAACCATCGTGTTTACTTAAACATGATAAATATGCAGTACTTTCTTTCTCCAAATGCCTTGATCCTATTAGTTTTCAATACTTAGTTTCTAGAGACGCTATTTCGAAAGTGATGCAATTTAAAGATCCTGGTGTGCTTTTTATCCTTATTTATCATTTAATTCGTACATTTCGAGTATGTGCTGCACAAGACGCTCTTGTCACATACACTATCGTCCAAAAGATTGGAAGCAGCAAGTTTATTTTCGTCGATATGACCCCCTTTGACTTTGATAACCGCTACACAAATTTTAGGCATTCTTCGAAGTAATTTTTCGAGACAGTCCGCGTCAATTTGTTGCCATGCGTTCTGTAAATATTCTCATAAGTGCTGGGTGTTCTGAGGTTGTCGTTGTCTAGGCCTTCGATCAAGCTCATCCCATAAGAGCTTTACGGGAGATAAATCCGGACTTTTAGGAGGCCAAACCATTAATTTTAATTCATTTCTTGCTGCTTTCTCCTCTAAAAAGTTTTTACAGATTCGGCCCGTATGTTTGGGGTCATTGTCTTGCTGACTCACGATCAAGACATACTTTTCTTTCCGCATTGTAATTTTCACTAAATTACCCGTAGTTCTTCCAGCAAAACAACCTCAAACCATAGCACTACTACCCCCGTATTTGCCGGACGGCACTAAGCAGGCCTCAGTCGTTCTTTACCTTGGTCGTCGACAAACAAAAAATTCTCGTGCTGCTTAGCTCAGACTTAGCTTTTTAATTTTCTTTCAACTGCGATTTCTCCACCGCTAGGACCTTTTTTTACCCGCAACAACGATAAAACCATTTATAGTGTATCCACCAGTGCTTATAGTTGCTTTACGAAACAATACAGGGACATAACGAAGCATTTTTCAATATTTAATGATGTTCTATTCTTTTGTGCGTAGATAACAACATAATCTACACTTCTTTGCAAACTAGCAGTGTCGCTATTATATTTATTAGAGACACTTGTGAATATTTTTAGTACACTCAACTACATGATAAGTGATTGTTATGATTGATAAGTTGTGTTACTAGATCGCTGATAAAGAGTATTAAAAGCAAGATCTCCAGATTTGCGAATTTTACTTCTACAGGAGTTACAAATGGATTGTTTTGACCTAAATTCGTTAAAAAGTACGTAACTTTGTTGTTTATACAAACATGACGATCTAAGTTTTAAGAAAAATTGTGCCAAATTAAGTGAGTACAGTTCGCCAGAACTAAGTAACTTCCCATGGGATCGAAGGTACCGACTGTTTATGTTCTTCTTTCAACACGCAAGTTCGTAGTGTTTTTGGTTTCTAGAACAAGAATGCTTTGGAAAAAGATGTATGAAATGAATGGAAAAATGTAATGGAAAAAATCTCCGATATACCTCTTTACCTGTTCTATTTCAACAGAGAAATTAAGGAAGCAGGAGGCGCTAGGATCCTTTGTGCTGTTTAGGGAGGGAATACTACTAGCGAAAGTAGAACACAAAAAAGGTTTTTGTCGTTTCAAAGAAGACCGTTTTCCAGAAGGACCATCGGAATTTTATGAAAATCATTTGAATGTTGTAATTCATGGTAATCCATATCAATCGGCTCGGGAGTTGGCCATTATAATAAATTGCAACCAATGAACCATAGTATGTTTCCATTCCACAGACAAAGTTCGAAAACTAGCATGCAGCACCTATACATGTTTTGAAAAGTGCAAGATCGGTTTGTTAACATTTGTGCCTCTTTATTAAATCGTTTTTATCCCACATTGTTACTAGCGACGAAAAATAATATCTTTGCATCAACGTCAAGAACGAGAGGAATCGTTTAGCCCTAACAAAATGGCAACTCCCCGATCTAGAGTTGGTAGTTATTCGTGTAAGCTGATGCTAAGCGTTTTTTTTTTCGAATAATGGAAGCATTACTGCCGAGACTTACTGCGTCGTCTTAAGGGCACAGTTCAATAGAGAAAACCTCCACAATAACATTATCCTCATTCTGTTAACATCACGAGAGCAGCTGCTCGATAACTCGCTTGGGAGATTATTCCGCGTCCGCTTTTAAGGACTAGTAACGACGTCGCACTTCAAAATTTATACGTTACACTTCCAAATTGCCGACTTCCTTCATGTAAGGACTCAACAGTTGGACAATACAATTGCGTCGCTCAAACACTTTAGCAAAATTATTAAGGATTGGAACTAGATGGTAATTTCTTACAGGAACTTTATTTTTTTAATATTAATTCTTAATCGATTTTGCAACTCGAAAATATATTAAACAATTTTCGCGTAACTATAAAGTACTTGACCATGAATTTTACTTTCTTTTTCCTTTCAAATAGGTTGCAAGAACAAAATCCATTGGAACTCAAGTAACAGTGGAGAGTAGGTCTTCATACACGTCTACCGAAGAGGAAACCAGGAGAGATTTTCAAACAAAGTATGTACCCAACATGAATAACTCCTACAGAATATTTTACGAGGCATAAACGTAAATTGTCTCTCCCCAATAAACTGACCGCCAAAAAGTGGCCACGCTGAAATGTAGTTCAAGAGCAGTACACATAAATGTTAATTTACATAGCCAATATCGAAAAAAAAATACGTTTAAGTGGACTTTACGTTCACCGAAATTAAAAAAAAAGAACTACTTTTTCAAAATTGATGATATGCTCATTATTCAACCTGCAATTGGAAGAACTCTTGGAAAAATCCATAATATGTATTCATATTTCAAATACGAATGTTCGTATCCGTTTTAAATCTAATCAAGTATGTGTCATAAAGTGGGAAATATTTTTACAAAAGAGGGCTTCGTTCAAGGCATCTACCATCTTGGTCGTTGTTAATATTTATGGAAAGGGTCTCCCTAAATTGTAGGATTTGAAAATGAGTTTACTGATAATATATTGGTACTAATACAAAGAACATTTCAGTAGTGAAATAAGCAAAATTTGCCCAAAGTCTGCAAAAGGCAGTGCTTTAATGTTTCCTAGATCGAACAAATAGGCGTGAGAAATGAATCATATATTTAGAACAAAAATAAACTTATTAGGTGTTTTCAATGTTTACAGAAAGAACTTCAAGTGCTACCAGTAATTCTTTGTAGATGTTTCATTTGAAGAAGAGGTTGTTAAAATTGTTAATGAATATTGTCTTCAAAAGGATCTTATTTTTAAATGAAAAGCACGTTTAGAACATACTATTGGTACAAATCCCAGATAAGTACTTTCATTTAAAAGAACAAAGCATGACTAATACTTTAAAGATTTCTCCAAATTAATTTATAAATTAAAGAGTAACGAAGTATGAATTTTAACAATAATTAAAGCTTTTTAAAAGATTCCATAAACGTTAATTCATTACATTTCACAGTTAAAAATATTTTAGAATAAAAAGGAAAAACTAATTTAGCAATATTGAGTCATTAATATACGCTACCAATTTGCATATTCAAATAATCAACTAACTTATTCGTTACAGTTTAACCGATGTCTTCGAGAAACTTAAAACCGAATTGATAGATTTGCACAGTCAATTGGAACAGCATGAAATCAAATTATAGTCTTGACCGGCCAAGCAAGAAAATACGCTTTTAAGGAAGGAGAATGTTCACCAGTTTTACGCGATACGTTAAATATATACACGTAAAGCAAAATTGCAATCAGAAGGTTGTAAATGCATAACGGACAAATTTGCACAACCTTAAATCCAATTTGGCGTTGAAAATGTAAACGAAAAAACACGAAACACTAGTTTCACCCCTATTTAGCTACTTACATCATTAACTTGAAAATAATTTCAAGTTAGGTATATATATGTATTGGGACATAAGGAATGTATTGAAAATAATATTACTGCCTGACACTAAAATGAAATTGTAAACGTACAAAATTATCACTGCCAAATTTTAGAAATTTGTATTTGAGTATTATACTTTTATTTCAAATTATTTAATGTAGTGTAAACACCACGTTTATTGTATATTGTTTTGTTTGTGAAAATAAAAATTTGCTTCCAACATATACTGTTTAAATATATAATATTTTTAATAAGGTGTGATAAATGTTTAAAGTGGAAATTCAATTAATTTGCTACAGCGCCATCTGCGTTTCAAAGGTTAAAATATAATCGTGGTAAGTAAAACAAATCGCTGTATTTGGGTTATGTCTAAACACTAGCATAATCTTTATATATTCACGCTGTTAGTCTTATTTGTAAGTTAATATATATAATATGGCTAATTTAAGTTTCCAATTATTTTGCTTAATACGCTGAAATTGACGCTATTGTATTATGTAAGTTACTAATTAAAATGTTTCTCTCCTGTTTATTTTAGCATTTGGATCATAGATGTCACTACTAAAACTTACAAATCAAATTTATATAAGTAAAATAGGTTGCTGTAATTACGAATAAATAACGATAGTTTAATAATAGATGTATGGATCTGCATCTACAATACACAAATAGTGAATGGTTTTGAGCAATTCGTCTAGTTCATTAATTATTTATTTTAACACTATAGGTAGCAAATTTAAAATAAATTTTATTTTGTTTCCTTTTTCTTCATTTTACACAATCCACCTTAAAATAATTTATAAATTGATCTGTTTGGTATTTTTGGAATATATTAAGGAATAATTAACGTAACAGAATTCAATAAGTAAATGGGGTTTGCAGTTCTACCAATTTTGAATTCCATTAGATATTACTTTACTACTTGACTCATACAGTCCAGGCACTCTAAGTTCACATGCACGTCATCAATAAATCGTGACGTCAGGTTTCACACCGTTGCTGGATACACACATAAATCCGCTATTCATTACCTACGTCTTACGCAGAAAATTTGGTAGCAAGCATGGAAAAATTAACTTGACGATGTTCATTTTAAAAATATAAATACATATTTTTTCAATTCAAATTTGGTTGAATTTGGGCCTTGCGTTTCTTGCTATACAGACTTTATTACTCGAGTATATAATGAACTTTTGTTACGGTAGAATACATGCAGCTTTTGCCCCAAGTGATAAATTTTTGTTCTTTCTTTTTGTCTTCAACTTTTTTCAGAGAGAGAAAAACTGTCATTGTGAAATGACAGTTCCCCTCCTCCCTCAAACTCTAGATCTCAATTTGATTGTGCTGTTATGGAACAAAGTAAATCGACAGGTTCGAAAATGTGTTCCAGCATATTAACAACATTTTGGGCATAACTATAAGAGGAATGAAACAAAGCAGAGCCACTAATACTGATGTAATTCATGAAAGTAATGCCAAGATTTAGCGCGGTGGTAGCAGAATCGAGAAAAGGTGGTCATCTTTAATTTTGATTACCTTTGTAAATAAATTGGCAAGTGTTAAAGTTCTTTATATAAATACAGTGTAAAGTTTTATTTTATAACTAGCATTTCAATTATTTTTGTATTATTTTAAGAGTGGATAAACACTATGGCCGTGTATGTATATACCCACACTATTTTCCGACAACGCTAGTTTTATAAACGTTGTCTTCTCATTGTTAAAGATTAACATTATTCATATGGCGTGACTTTAACTGGGATCGATGTCAAGTGTTAAATGATGGTCCAGCGGTCTTTTAAATAGAAACTTAATTGAAATAAAATAACCTTGAACATTGCGGTTTTTTAAATTGAATTAATCTATTGAATTTAGCACAAACTAATTGTTATATCTTCCTCGTTTTCAGTCGCGAAAAGTAATATTTCCACGCAAAACAGTTGCTTCCTTTATATTAAAAAACATTATTGTACTATTTTATATCATTATATTAATTAATATAAGCAATATATATCCTGCTCTATACTGTACTTAAATCAAAAGCACCTTGAGCTAATTTTTTATGCCGATGTTTTATTATAATTAAGTTTCCTGTGTTTATATTTGAATAGAAATAAGACATTAACCTACATAAACAAAAAATACCTTGAGCTATTTTTTATGCCTATATTAAATTTCCCGTGTTTATATTTAAAAATAAGAAACTAAAACTGCATCATAATCCGTAATTCAAAACAAATAAAAAAATAATTTTAGTAATTCACTTACACAATAAACAAATATAAATAATCTCCTAACGACCCTAAATACCGGTGTGAATGTCATTAGTTAATCCTTGCTGTAAATAAATTTATAATTATCAAGTTCAAATTACTTACATCTTCCAATTGTATTACGGTAAAGCTTAATACTCTAGTCCCAAGTTCAATGTGAAGGTGATATGATTGATTATCGTACTATTGTAAATTAGAAAATTATTTAGCGACATATCCACGTTAAAGATCTAGATAATGGAGACCGCTAAAATTAGAACTGCATAATGGAAAAATTTGGTGATGACAAACAGGTGTGAAATAATGCATTAAGTAATAAAACCTAGCATTTCCTTTCATTTATTAAAGTACGTTTCGTTTTAAACTAAGTAATGTCACAGGTCAGGATTCATTCAATTATTGAGATCATTTCAGTGAAGAGTGAAAGTGTCTTTATACTAGAGACTATTTATCAGAAGAAATCCTTTTTAGAAAACTTATAACGAAGCCTATTTGAAAAGTCTTTGAATACCATTACATTAACACTACCGCAAGTTAAAACGAAAAAGAACCCTTGAAAACTGCTTTGGGTTGGGTGAAATGGTGAACTTTTTCTTGGCTACTCCAAACTAAGGCTACAGAAACGAGTGCTTTCGCAGTAGCGTACAGCTCGGCTACTATCAATATTAAAAAAAATGAATGTAATTATTTACTATTTTAGTTTGATTGTGTTGTTGTTGTAAAGTGACGCAAAAATTCGCTGTAGTATTGTGTCATTAGCGTGCCTTCCAGTACTGGCTCAGTCATAACTCCTACGACGAGGTGAGAATATGTTTGTGTATTTGGAAAAGGAGCGTTCCGCGCCTAATGATCTTTAGCACGTCATGTAATTGGTGATCTCTAATTTGGAAATAGTACATGAAAGAATTGAATAATTTTTGGAAATTTGCTCTGGTCGAGTATCTGAAATCAACCGCTGGCTTACTGAAATTGCTTGGTCTTCTTGCGGATTTAAATTTAAGACACAAGGTTTAATAATGTGTAAAAATTTCTCATAATATAAGAGTTTTAAGTCACGTTCGCTATCTCGTCAATACCAGTTGTGGTAGCTGAGGAAAGCGCGGATAAGCCTGTTTAAACTCAGGAATACGTTTTGGAGGTTTCATAAAAATTTTTTTGGTAGAAACTATAAATTAATCTAATTCAGGATAACTGTTTCTAATCAATTCAGCTACTAGGTGACGTACAAGGAGCAAACAGGTTTTGATGAAGCAATTGAGGATAAGATTGTTTTAGCAAGTTTACAGCTTTAACCATGTTCGAACCCCCATCAGTGACCAATATTACAAGTTAGGTTGCCGATGTATTGAACTTCCCAAAGATCTTTTCCGCGTTTGTTTTCTATAATGTTCTACTACGCTAAAGAAGAGTCAAGGATGCCTTGCCGTTTTTTAAAGAGCCGACTAACACATTTAAAATACATTTTTTTCTTACATCCATTGTTTCATCTACCGTCAGCCATATTTTTTAGCCTTTTAACTCTGCCTTTATTCGATTCGTAATTCTTCACCAGATGAAACTTGTACCGTAAATTTCGTCTTGACAATCTCTATTCTGGAACGAATTTCTTCATCGTCAACAATATTTTGTGGAATATTAAATTTGTAATGTCGTACATCACGTTGCGCATTTAAGCGGTGTTGTTTGCCATTAACATATCTTTGACACACAAAAATATTGGTATTGTAAACAATACATTTAATAATAGGGCAGGGGGTTAATAAGTCTATTAACGTTCGTCGGACATAAGAAAGAACGCCGTCAATTCGTTATGATCAATCTAATTAGGCATTCATACACATACTAACCATACGCGTATGAATCCCGATTTTGAGTATATCCGACCGCTTTCGAAATATATCATCGCCGCCAATGAGAGTGCACTCGTTTCTGCAGGCATACTCCAAACTAAATTGGTGTGTGTATTTGTTAAATATTACTAAGGAATAGTGTTTTAATCACACCAATTAGGAAATAAAATACATACGTCAAAAATTCCTTTGACAACTGGAGATAGTAATTTAAGAGAAAAAAAAACGTTTTCTAATTCAAAGGAAGCTCTACGTAATATTTTTAAGATTGAATGGCTAAAAGTTACTTAGCTTCATATTTAATAGCAACTTACACTATTTCCGCTAATTATAAATACCAATATATACACACATGCATTTTTTGTTGTCATCTCTAACTATAAAAGTAAATACGTAAAATTGCACCTCATTTTTGCTTTTATATAATATAAAAGACGGTTTTCTATTCGATATTAGCACAATCATATTTCGGAAAAGGCGAAATTTCAAGTTGTGATGGATAATAAAATTATGTAAGGCGTTACTTTGCTTGTCTCTTATCTCGAACCAACAGAAAAAAGACCGACCTCTATTCGAACAAAATAACGTTGAAGTGAGTCTCTAGGCTAAGGTTTCGAATAAAGATTAATTTAGATATGATAATTACATAGCAAGTAATTAATTGGTTAAATTATGAAATCGTAATTGAAAATATCGTCATACTTAGTCCATTTAAGACTAAACTAAGTGTGTAAACTAATCATAATCACTGCTTCAAGTGTCTGTATTAGTTCTTAGTGATCGTTTATCAGGAAGATATTAAAAATACCCATCAAAATCTTGTCTAATTAGTCAATGATATATTACAGCTTTCAAGCGGAATTCAAATAGATTTTCTTTTGAGAAAAGCAATATGTAGTCAACTGATAATTTGTTATATTACGGACATAAAGACACGACGTAAGGACATTTTTTGAGTTAAAAATTATCCTTCTCTATTGAAGAAGAAAGAATATTTAAATAAGCATAGAGTGGCTTAAATTAGGTGCAAGCAACTGGCAAATACAGTCCCTCTACATTTTATTAGGGTCACCTTATAAATTTAACCTTTTGTGTGTTTCCAACGCGATAATTTACAAATACCAAAAGCCAAGATTAAATGATGAAGCGAGCACTTTATGAATGTGTAAGACAAAATAACTTTATCATCGGCGTTAATCTTGGCTTTTCAGAGAGCGTCTGGATTTTAATCCGGCTTTGATATTTGCGCTCTTTGTTGAGACATTAGATTTCCTATTTCTTTCGCGGATAAACCTCAGTTTTCAGTTGCTAGTTACAGGATACGTCGATCATCTTGATTAGTAGTGATCCTTTTCTTGTCTCAAAACACTCTTCCGGTGCTTGTAGTGGGTATCTGTTCTATCATTAAATAATTCGCTGCACTGTTTGTCGAGATATTTTTTTCCTTCTTTACAATTGTGCGTTGAGAATACACTCCTGTACCCAACAATGCCTCAATACGCAGCTTTTTCTCTTTTGGTATGTCTTTTTTTACCCATAACGAAAAAATATAAAGCGCATACAAGCAATAACTTAAAGTGCAACAGTAACACGTAAACATGGAAAAAACGTTGTTACATAAACAGATAAATATTCTTTCTACACCTCGAGTTACATAATATTTTTTCTAGATATTATCTACCCAAAATTTCAACATTCTGGGAAAATGTATAACATTTAAGTACTTACTGTCACAATTGTCAAATTAGTACATGACAGTTATATTTTATTGCATTATATAAGACCTTTCACGATGACTGGCTGTTACTGATGAAACTATAGTGGCCCCGACGATCTGATAGTTTTTCGATGCATTACGTAAAAGTCGGCAGTTTGGAAGTGTAGAAATCAAGATAAATTTTGAACTGCGACGTCCTTATTACAGGAGTCCTCAAAGGCGAATGTGGAGCAATCTCCTAACCGAGGTATTGAATAGCTGTTGACAACTGTTATCGTATAGAAGACTTTCTCTATTGAACTTCGTCCTTAAGTCGACGAAGTCTCAGTAGTAACACTTGCATTATCTGGAAAACCACGTTTACTAGACAATACTTTCTTTCTCCCATGAGATTCTTACTTTACACGAATAAGTACCAACTCTAGCTCGTAGAATGGCAATTTTGTTAGTGCTAAGCGATTCTTTTTTCTCGTTCTTGAAGTTAATGATAAATATACTATTTTTCGTCTCCAGTAACAATGTGGGATAAAAACAATCAATGCTGCTGACGATTTAACAAAGAGGCACAAATGTTAACAAACTGACCTTACACTTTTCAAAACATGCAGCACTTGTACACCTAGTTCTCGAACTTTGCCTATGGAATGATGTCTAGGTATTAAATGCGATTTGAACTCACATTGGGTCTCTTGGTGTGATGGTAGTATAATGCGTCAGTAACGCAGTGGGTTCAAATCCTACCGAGGCTGATGTTTTTCAGGCATTTAGTTACGTTAGTTAATTACAAAGAAATTGTAATTTTAACATTAATAATATCAATGGTGGTGTAATATTAATATTGGTTTAATTGGAAAGAACTTACCTTTAATAGTATTGTGTTTGTGAGATAGTACGTCATATCTACAGACATTATGACATCTAGGTATTAAAAGCGATTTGTGGTCTCGTGGTGTAATGGTAGTACAATACGCCGGTAACGCAGAGGTCGTGGGTTCAAATCCTACTGAGCCTGATATTTTTTTCACGATTTTAATTACATTGGTCAATTGCAAGATTGTGATTTTATCAGAAATTTGTAGCGTTCCATTATATATTGTCATAAGTTTTTTTGATGTATTGTCTTCAACAATGAATGTTGATTCCACTTGGAGATGCATAACGACCACGATGTCACTTTTTGAAAATCTCTTAAGTTCTGGGACTGGGCGCCATTATTTATAGGCACGTGTCCTTACGTGCTAATCGAAGACATTTCGCTCGTCTAATATTACTTTGAAGAAACTGTTGAACACAGAGCCTGAAGGACCCGGTTTTTCGGTAAACCAGTGGAAATTTCGCACACGCAGAAACTTGCTATCAACTTCTTTGAAGAGACTCATACCATGGTGTCTTTAAAGACATTTACTTCTTATTAGAGTCCATATCATTATCCATCAATCAAGAAAAGACATACTCATATCATTTCTTGTGTATTAATAACCCAAAAACGTTACTAAATAATTATCAAAATACAGCAATCCCTATTAAGTACCTCAAGTCCTATATCACGTAATACAATCATTTGTTTTTTAGAATAAAGGGAAATCCGATGTAAGATTTTGAACAGTTTAAGTTATATCAATAATTGGCATAATTACTGATAAATGTACCTATTCCAACTCAGCGGATTTTCTTTATTGTACTTTATGAATTATGCCATGATTTGTTTTAATCTTGGTTACACTTAGACATGTCATTGTCGAGAGATAGGCCATCTAGATCAGCAAGATAATCACTAAAATTAGAATTGCAATGTGAAAATATCGGCTATCAGTATTTGAGATTACGCTACGTGTTGATGCCAGACGATAAAGAAAGTTTATTAATTATTTAACACATTTCGTAAAAGGAAAAGAGTCCCAACACAATAAAACTCGTATTGCGTCAACAAATTATATATATAATATACTTAAATTTTACATAATTGACATCTAACAAAAAGAAATAAAAAACAATATTATCAGACGGAAACCAAAGACGATTTCTACTAGCAATACAAAACTTGCATATAAAAAAAAATAAAACAAAAAAAGAAAACCGCGATCACAACTTACAGCTACTACTCTTTGAGCTCTTAACTTCTTTTGGAAAACATATTAATGCTTAAAAATAAGTAAATATACATTTTCTCTATCCATTACATTTTAAATGTACGCTGCGTACATTTTTTATATATGCTGCATATATAAAAAAATTAGAAAAATCTTATGTAATAAAACCATATATTACATATAATAAAAGGAAGATTTAGGAAACTAATTTTAGATCATGTAAGTTGCAACTAACTACAAGCAGAATGGCGTCTGCGTACACTCAGTACATCATAAAAGCGTCCAAGCTACTTGTGTCTAGCTGTACATTTTCCCTGTAAACATTCAAATGAGTTATATTTTTCAAAATAAATGGAATGCAATCATCACATCATTAATTTTACTTTCTTATTTATACATATATACATAATAAAGTATATACAGAGTTTAATCTATACAGGGCGAGTAATTTTGTATATAAAAATACACAAAATAAAACAGATCTTTTTTAAATACGTCGCTTCAAGTTGAAAAATGATAAACATTTTGATCAGACTAAGGTAATTAATGTGGCACATATAAAATACACAACTATAAATAAAAGTTATAATTGAAATTGTATATTTCTCATGAACACCCTGTAGATTTTAGATCTGGATCAATTGTATCGATAGAAAAATTGTAAAAAATATCTCTATATTGTATGTATACTCTTCCTAGGAAAATGTGAATCACATTGTATATTTTGATTTCAGATTTTTTTTCGTTTTAGATATGATAGTCTCTTTAATATTTCGCACTTTTAAAAGCAAAAATCTATCAAAGAAAAGATTGGTATACCGATATTCATGTACTAGTTTTATTTCATTCACATTAAAAAGCAACTTCAGGCTTAGTTTAAAGTCGTAAATCGTATACGATGTTCGATTAAAAAGTGTACGTGATATTTCGATTTTATAATCAAAACAGAACCAGGTCTATCAAACAAAGACCGAAAAGCCGTTAGCATTTTTTCCCCAAAATAAGTCATAATATTAATAAGACACTTACATGAATATGTTCCCTGAAATTTCGTTTATAACAATTATAGAGTAAGAGAAAAAGATATATAAAAAGAACACAACGATTGTTTTGGACATGGACAAAAAGGTCATGTACGTTAATTTGGAAACTTTTCTATCAGAAAGTGGTACATGTAATCGTAGACAACAAGCATAATTGCGCCACCAGGTCCTAGACGTAGTACTTTGGGAAGGAGACCTTTATACAAGGCCAAGAATCTAATTGAAAATTTCAAAAATGTAGTCATACTATGAAGCGATTTGTGACGAAATGGGATACTTACCCTTCTTCTCTATAAACCATGATGACTGTACGGAACGTCGAACAATACTTTGTTTCATTCGGTACAGGTTGTGGTCCTTGGATTCTAGATTTTGCCACGTCGAACGGTATATTGAAGCAGGAGGCTAACGTACCAGAAACGAAGCCAATACCGACTTTCCTGAAAAATTCTTGCACTGGATCCTAGAATGGGATTAAGTAAGAGAACAAAATATTTTCAAGATAATGGTTAATTGAAGAAATCAATTAAAAGTATTCTTATCCTTGAATCCTAAGGTTAATATTACAATTGTCTTAACCATCAAATATAGAAAGCAGACAAGCACATAAACGACCTTAAAACCCTTAGAACAGAATAAACGAAATTGTTTACAATATAAACCGTTTTATATACCAATAATAATTTTGGCTTACTTTGTCGAAAAACTTATATAATACTAAGTGCAGTGTTGATGCTTGTTGAATATACGCTAGTAGGTAAATAACAAAATTTAAACCTAGTACTAATATGTGCAATATTAATAATAACTGTATACATATAGTTATTATGAATGCGATAAATTACAATTTCAACATTGTAAAGTTAAATAGAGTATAATGTTGCATAACATGTTTTTGAAATAACAGTAAAATTACGTTACAAAAAGACAAATAAATATACTTCAACCTCTTAGTCTCTACATCACACATGTCCTATTGTTTTACTAAAGGACGTAGCTGTATATAGCAGTGTTGCCAACGATGATATTCCGTCAAATTTAACGAAAAACGATCGAATAGAAACGTTGAAGAAAACAAAAATCACTAACAAATTTAATGGAACATAGTAATTTAAGCATCTAATTCATTATTTACAACTAAATTATAACATATAACAAATCTTCTACAATTTAGGACCTTAACTTTGACAGCATGTCTCTGAAGTGTTTCAAAATTGCATAAACGTTACTAAATTTGTAGTAAAATCGATTTCACTGGTGGATATACATATAAAGTGGTTAATTTCAACTTCACGTGACCCAAAATTTTAAATTGATGTGACTAAGGAGTTGGCAATAACGTTTCATAATAGTTTTGGCAGATTTTGTGTGATGTTTGATGTTGTCCTATCAATATAAATATACATAGAATTGTTTCTACATCAGAAAAGAAGAATCAAACGAGAGCAGCTGTTATTCATTGTGAATATCTGTTCGACATAAAAACACTTTGAATTAGGGAATTTGATAATACCACCACATTTTGTATTAATTCATGTGATGTAAAATTATTATTTACCAAACTTAATACACGATCTATCGATTCATAATCCATATTGATGGCGAATTTATTTGAGTTATTCATATGAATTGGATATTTTGAGGAAATCTGAAATGTGTTGGTAGGAATAAAGTTACAATAAGTTGGCAACACTGGTATACGCCATTTAGCTCCAGAAACACAAACATAATATTCCAAGATTAGCAAGAAAAAGGGCTCTATGTCACTGATATTCTTGCTCATGGCTTACTCTTGTGAATTTATAATACTTGATTTGTTTTTACTGTTAGTAACTATTACTCGTTGTGTAAATATTGAATAAAGTCAACGAAAAAAATGGAAAGCACAGGTTTGCAACACTAATTTCGGTATTGTCGACATGTAATACTTCCATAAATGTAACTACATATTTATATAATTGAAACCATTAATAACTGATATTCTGTTGTTTTTTATCAATTTACTTCATGATATTATCTACAAAAAAAAGCTTTACAAATACAAGTTTAAAATATTCTTTTTTCTTGTTATTTATCGTGAAGTCCTCTCATCGTTGCTACCAAACTTAATATACTTTGTATCTTCACAAATGAACTTAGCTTCATGGTACTCGATAAATAATTTAATACATAGTTGGCAACAGTGATTTTATAAAAAGGGAAAGTAATAGTGAAAGAAGAATAAACCAAAACTGTATCACAGATATTCGGGATGCCTTATATTTATATTATAATACAACTAGACTTCACTTCAAATCAATTATTCTTATCAGATTGTATACTCCACTCACACATTATGCTGAATAGAAACATGGTATAACTATCCGCTAATGAAATAGATTATAGATTTTAAATTTGATTCATCCCTGATATAACTGTATTATTTATGAAAGTAGTCAAATATGCGGTATTGTTTTAAGAATGTTTGTATACACATTACTCAACTTTTAGCACATACCTTAAACTCCGGAAGATATCCTTTCACTGAATGGTAGAAACCAAAATAAACCATATTGAAGGCTCCGTTTCTTGCGATTGTTGCAGTTATACCTTTGTTAAGGCCTCTTAAGCCAAGCCCACTGTCACTTACTATTTGCCTAGTCACAGCCCACGTACTCGGTAACTCATTCCCTTTTGCCATATTAGCTTGCAACGTTACTTTAACAACTTCAAAAGGATTTACTAAAATAGCTTCAGTTACACCAGCACCCAAACCAGCTAAAGAAAAAGTCTGTAATAATGCCGAGGTAATTCAAATTATTTCTACCAAAGTATAATCAAATCGTTAGTACCAGTGGTGTGGCATGTGGTGATCCAAACAAAAACAGGGCTTTGTATTGCTCAAATGTAAAAAACTAAAAATAATTTGGTTATTTTAATAAATGAGGGAACAAATAAGCATCAGCATTGTAACAATTCAAATATAGCATTAAATAAAATACAGGATGTCCCATCTTGGAAATTTTTTGAGAAATAAATGAAATCTGAAAGTATCTTCTAGAACCTTGTTGAGACATCCTGCGATCCTGCGTACTTACCTTAACAGCCCTTTTTGGTGTTTCTGCTAAAATCGGTGGGATAATACCTTTCCAAAACGAAAATAACCCTTCATGTTTATACATTTTTCTAAAGCAATCGAATATTCCATTATAATATCGAGGATCATTGGGAGCTGCTACCTTTTTGCTTTGGATCTGCAGCCTAGTTTTAATTAAATCCAATGGATGCATGATGCAAACTTCGACGAAACCTTTAAATTAAAATTTTTCGTAGGTATGGCGTTCTTATTTTCCCTTTTTTTTTGGAAAATAAATTACCAGCAGAACCACCGGCGGTGACTTGAAGAGCCGCTTCTTTTAAAACTTTTTTGGGTTTCGTCATTTTTTAGGAGAATTTCTACAATACTTTACGCTCGCCGTTTTGCTAAGTACTAACACTAGTAACGCTCGTATCGATTACTTAACAAAATAATCTCTTTTAATACCGTGTAATGCATTCTGATTAAATTATGTGTATTTACATGACGTTGTATTTTAGTACGGATAACCTCATTATAATCCAGTTCCAGGACACACCTACTCTACGATGAATCTTATTGATATGATCATTGAAGCGGCACGAGCATTCATTGTAGGTGATTCGATGCTAATTCCATGGAAATCCTAGTATATCCAATGAATTGTTTTATAAAATTATCCTTGGATAAAGTACTAACAGATAACGTAATTGTGTTAAATTTGTATTTTTAAGAAAAATTAATCTTAACTCTTGACTCCATGTTTCAGTTCTTTTAATTTGTGAGGTGTTTATAAAGAAATATGCATTAAATATTGAATTGAATATACCATAAATGCCAGAAAAAATTATACCGAAAGTATATTTAATTCAAAAAATCTATTATGATTACGAAATAAAATAACGGCTCGGTGGTCCAGTGGTAAGAGGGCGAGTATTTGAATTTGGCAACTCAGGTGCCGTTCGTTCGAAACAAGCGTACCCTGACAAGTACCGTGGCGGTACTTTCCGGGCGGGTTAGATATGCTCCCAAGTCCACCATTCGCCGTTGGGAAAATAACGGCGCTTCATCCTTTACTGTGAGGGGATGCAGTAACAAGACCATGGAAAACTTTACGTACACTTTCCTACACCCTAACGGTCCTGCAGTTTTGATAAGCTATACTCTATCTTTTAATTCGAAGTAAAATTAAAAGACGCGTTTACATAATGGATTTTTTTAAAACCACTTTTCGGCGGCAGTTTTAAAATTAATTTTATACGAGTTATAGTTACGTAATTATTATTACAACGCAAATTTAGGAAGAAAAATTAAATACAAATACACCCAGGAAAATACACGACCTAAACGTTGTTATAGCAATATGGCGGCCGGCAATACGTCAAATATCACTAATAGTGTAATTTTTGCCGAAATCTGGTCAACAGCTATCCTACCTTTTGACGCTTCAATTTAAAAAACTTCTCCGAATTAAGAAATATAGTATAAATAGCTTACAACCCCATTGACCTGCTCATCAACAAAAAAGAGAATAATTGAAGCAGAAAGCTTAAACGAAAAATATCCGACAAAATTTTTTTTGAAAATTTCGTGATAATTTATATTGATAATTTCGCCAGTAAAGATGACATTTGCGTTAATCGCTTAAAAAAGATTAGCCAATATGATCTTTATTGCCGGAATCATCACGATAAATCTTAATCGAAATTTGGAAAATAATCATTGGGATCGAAATGTCGATTTACATTCCAAATTTTCGAGAGAAATTTTGAATTCAAAAGTTTCCCCGGGAGATAATATTAATGTTAAAGAATAAATAAAGAAAACAAGGAAAATTAACACGACCAATATCTATTATCATTCATGTTTGTATTTGTCGACATCAGCGCCCTCTGTATTTGTGAGAGCAACTACAATAACCATTCATCTTCTTGAAATAAAGTGGTAATCCCCTATTTTGAAAGTTTCGTGAATCAGCTGATTAAAATTTATTTTCTGTGATGTGAATAATTTTTGACAGACAAATTGAGAGGATGTCTGTCAGGTAAACTGAAAAAAAATGTATTTTTTACCGTTAAATACTTAGATATTTTACGAATAGGCCGTAATCGTATAAGTTGATCTACGTTTAGAATAAATTAACGTTTAGTCAAAGTAACACCTAATAAAAAAATTCGGAGAATTGAATTTTGTGTTAGTGAAATTCAAGATGGTGACCTATAGATTCATTGATTCGCAATAACAAGACACGGTAATTAGAGTAAACATGTATATTGTTCATCGGAAATAATTTAACAGATAATGCTAGAAGATCAACAGATGGGTTCCCAAGCACTAGAGATTTTGCGCCAGGGAATGTGGGCTTCGCTTACCGGGGGTTGGTTTTATGATCCGCATCAAGACGTATTCTGCAATACATTTCACTTGTACCTTTGGTTGTTTTTACTGTGCCTGCCGTTTTCTATATATGTGGTATGTTTGTTTTCTTTCATTTTATTGTTGACCTAATTTTTTTGTGCACATCGCAGTATTTTCCACCGACAAGATATATATGGTATTCATATTGCGCTTTGGTGACAATAGCTTTTACAGCTATCAAATTAGTAAACTATGGCCTTCATCATATGTATGATACAACTGAATGTGTCCATGAGGAGGTTGAAGATGAGTGGCAAGGACCTAAAAGGTAATTGTGACAAACGATAAACAATCACAATGTTATTTATTTTTTTACACATACAGAGAGGAAGAAGGTATTGAAATGCAGATATTATCAAATAAACAACCAGCTGATTCTAGTAAGGTTACGTATGCATCGCCAACAGCGTCATATACCGAAATAGGACCATTAGTTAATACGGATTTAGATAGTATTGAATCGGAAGATTTTCATAGAAGCGGAGTGGTTGCTTTGAAGCAAACTAGCACTATTGGTATGTAAATCAATGCTTATGTTTTGAGAATTTCTTTTTTGTATTTATTCTCCGTTATTTTCTCGCACCGCGTTTAGATTATTTTAACAAGTTTACTTATTGAAACAAACTTACTTAAAGTAGAAATTAACTTTCTCTGATTAAAATTTTGGTTGTCATCTTTATTGAGTTGTATTGTTTGAAATTCTGATAAAATTGAATAAAAATGGATTCATAAAAAGACTCCATCTATAACAGTACGTACATGTGCTTTGGAATAATAATAACAAGTATGCTCCATTTATAGGTTAAAAATATTTAGATTAAACTTTGTACATATAATATTGTATAGTTGGCAACATTTCAACTCAAACGATCATATTTGAACCCAATTTTTGTTCCCTTCTAGAATAGCTAGACAGAATGCCATGGTATTTATAACAGTGTGTCCTTTTTAATGTTTTATCATGTGATTGGTTGTTGTTATACATTTTTATATATATATATACATATATATATATATATCTTTAATACAGCAATGATTGCAAGGACTGTATGGTTACATAATTCACAGGTATAGCAGCAAATTAATAATTTATTCAGAACGCAGCTTTTCAAAAGCATGTAGGCTCTCATTGTCACTCTGTAACTCAGTTGACAATAAGAGTTAATATTCTCTTGAAACGCTGCGTTCCGAATAATTATGAATTTGTGTGGTGTGGAGTTTACTGCGATATGTGTGAAGTCCTTTAATACTAAATTAATTCTTTTATGTATAGTTTGATAATCGTGTTCTCATCTCAAACTCACTAATAAATTAATATGAAGTCTGCTGATAAGTTGTAATTTCGTTGTAATTACCCAACGTCAAAATTTTTCAAAAAAGATGCCGATACTTGGCTAGGTTGCGCCCTCTCACTTACCGGGTTAGCGTTTTAACTGTCTTGACCACGAGGTCCTCGTATAACTTACCACCAACAAACTTTCATTGATGAAAGATAAAATGATCATTTCTAAGTAATTTTTTACCAAAATTATTTTGCTTCAGATATAAATTATCTTATAGTTTACCATTTAGGAGCTTTTAGTTATGCTCCTAATTTAGCTTGTGTTAGATATGCTGCTAAATTCACGTATTACAAAGGTTGCATAGCTTAACATTTTTTCTGTCGGTGGGTCCATTCAAAGATCCAGCAATTGTGGACGTTTAGTCTCTAACCTAAGAAACTGGAATAAAACCTCCCAATAGAGAGAGAGATGAAGAGTTCTCTCTCTTTCTCTCTCTCGGACTCAATATTATGACAAAATATAAGGAGTTATTTTGTTTTTTTAAATTAATTCTCAATTATTAATGAAATAGTTTTAACTTCTTTCAACATATAATATATTTTTGATAAAATATGTAAATATAAAGATACATTTTAATTTCCTTGCAATAGACGTTGAAAAGTTCGTAAAGAATACTCTAGTAACTTTAAAGGGTAAAATAAAATAAGGTTTTTTGTTTTTAATTTATATATTTACGAAATACGATATGTACACTTAAAATAAAAACCTTCTATGAATTAGGCTGTAAGTACTACATACCTAGGTTATAATGAACTAAAACTAAAAAGTAACCCAGTGCAAATCAAATTATTGAACATAATTAATTTTATCATTTTCTCTCTGACACTTGATTTGACTGTCTTAAAATTTTTATTGTTGTAGACGTTTTATTTAACAGTTTATTTATTTTACATAAAGATTACATAATAATACACATCATAAAAGAAATACACGTATGTGACATAACCGCCATGTCCCTCTCCATAGTATAAGTACGCATATGGTTCCTTGTGAATTTTGTTTTCTAATTCAAAAGGGGACCTTAGGGGACGTCGTTTTAAGGTCAACAGTGAGTTGTAAGCAGCTGTTACAGAACATTTTGAGGAAAAACTTCAGATTATTTTTACAAGGGTATCTAATTATTAATTATATTCGTTGTAATAAATGTGTAGAAGCTAGCGGGATTACATTGAAGAATAAAAGAACCATTACGGCAGTGGTAAACGACCGTGAAAGCCTGAGAAATTATTTAGTACATACGTGGACAACAACCGGCCCGCTGTAAGATTTGATCCGGCCCGCGAGACATTCACGATTTAATTATAATATTGTACATTTTCTTATTTTAGTAAATTGCATTATAATAACATTGTCGTATTATTTCATGTCTGATATCTATCGCTAAAAATTATGAACACTACTTTAAAAGGCGCTACTTTTAAACGCGGCCCGCGAACGTATTTGCACACTAAAGTTTGGTCCACAACATGTCAAAGGTTGCCCATACTTGACTTGTCGTTAAATCCTCTATTTACTTATTCTATTTGTCTTTTTTTTATGTTAGGCATTCGTCTTTTTAATTTCGACATTTTCTGTTTTTTTTTTCGCAGACCTAAAAGCGGAAGTACACCGCAAGAATTCATCGGAAAGCAGCGAAGAGGTGGCTGTCCCGCCGGTCGTCGAGATCGTCACCTATCACACACACGAAGTGCCTGAACATCACGACGATGGCTCCTCTTCCAACCGCCTAAAGCACCACCGTCATAACGAACAGCGGCGTCAAAAACCCACCCTGCGCAAGCTCTCGAAACAGGTGAGCGTCGATTCGCAGGATATGACGTTATCGCATCGACATCGACCGTCATTCAACAACGTCGAAATCGAGCAGAACACGTCGAACGCGACGCATACGCCCCGCCGGCATTCGAATTTCACCAACAGGAGCCTGTGCTTCATACCGATCAACGCGCAGAACGACATCAAGCCGACCGGTTCGTTAGAGTTGAGTTACATCGACAAGAATCCGAATCAAGCGTTAACTTCGGAAGGTTATTACTTTAAGACGCACCGCGGCGGTGTTAGGAGAATACGTTCGACGGCTTTGGAGACTTGTTGTCCGCCTCCAACGCTGACAGTTCATCCGAATAGTGTCGAGATAATCGGCGGGAATATAAAGACGACTAAGAACCCTCTACCCCCGCCTAGTACGACTCTGATTAGGAATCAACATCTGAATTTGTGTCCGTATTACGGATCCGAAATCGTCTATCCGATCGCCGAACAATCCGACGAACATCAGACTTCGCACGGACCGGATACCGACCTGGAATCCTTAGCGCATAATTCTGACTCGGAATACGAGGAGAACAATCAAGGTAGCGGTTCACCCTTGCTGTTGACGCTTAAACATTTTAACGTGAAAAAAGTGCTCGCGTTACCGCATAAGGAAGTGTGTAATCCGAAAATGTGTTTCGAGGTGTACTATTGCAAGAACGACGATCACGAAAGGACTAGCGCCACATCGAAGGACGCGCTCTTAGACAATGATAATTCGAATTCTAGCGCGACGCCCGAAATGCAGGACGCGAGGACGGACTTCGCGACCGATAACGACGGCAGCGATAAGAAGTCGAGTGAATGTTCGAATCTGTCGTGCAGCAATACGAGTGTCGAGTGCGACGAAGCGCCTCAGTCGGCCCGCGACGCCGGCATGCGCAGGAGTTTGACCGTTAAGCTGAAACCGGGCGCCGATGAAGACGATAATAGTTGTTTGGACGATAATAAGTTCCTGGACGACGATCGTTCGGATGCGAAGTTCGCCCCCGCAGCGAGAAATCAACGTTTAATGGCCGAGCTGAAGATCAACGATCCCGCTAGGAAGAGGGTCATAGGAAAGGCTAAGAAGAAGAAGTCTGGACCTGGTAAGGCAGCGAAAGGTTTGGGAAATTGTTCTAGTATGGTGGAATTGGATTTGGATTGGCTTTTCGATGACGAGAACGAACATTTGCGACATTGTAAAGGTGAAGTTTGAAGAGAGTATAAGTGATATTTCATGGCTGTATATCTTGCCCATGCCTGACTTTTTCTTTTTTCTTAAACGCCCATATTCGCCATGTTAAGCAGTTTTCGGTATAAAAAAACCTAATATAGTGCTGCTAAATACAGTATTCATAGCATTGGTGGGATCATTGTGGGAGCATTGGTAGGGGAGCTAGGGAAGGTACGGGAAAAACAATATGAGGAGAGAAAAAACGCTAACACGCGAACATGTTTTTGCCTATACGGCGTCACCGGCGCGGTTTTGAGCAATTTTCACAACCAGACATTGCAAATCCCTCTCTGCCAATATCACTCTAAATGTACAGTCAAAAGTGAACATTTCTTAGCGCTAATTAGCACCAAGGAAAGACACTTGACTGCCGTTCATAAGCAACAACACAAGCGGGTAGTTTTCTAACCCTCCAACGAACAGCACATGAACTGCTAAATCAGAAAGGAAGATCCCCCAGGATTACCATGATGTATTAAAAATTCATCGAAAAATACCTAGAAGACAATACCCAATTTTAGGTATTGTGTTCTAGGGCGCACACCCAAAAGTACAATGGGTAAAACTGCACATGTAAAAGATCCCTCAGGATTACCATGATGTATTAAAAACTCATCGAAAAATGCCTAGAAAACAATACGCAATTTTAGGTATTGTGTTCTAGGGCGCGCACTCAAAAGTGCATTGGGTAAAACTGCACATGTAAAAGATCCCTCAGGATTACCATGTTGTATTAAAACACATAAGAAAATGCCTAGAACATAATACTAAATTTTAGATATTGTGTTCTAGGGCGCGCACCCAAAAGTGCATTAGGTAAAATTGCACATGTAAAAGATCCCTCATGTTGTATTAAAAACACACCCAACTTTAGGTATTGCATTCTAGGCATTTTTCGATGTGTTTTTAATACATCATAGTAAGCTTGAGGGATCTTTTACATGTGCAGTTTTACCCAATGTACTTTCGGGTGCACACCCTCTCTGGTTTAACAGTCCATGCGTTGTTCGGATGAGGGTTGGAAAACTGTACCCGCTTGTTTCGCTGTTTATGAGCGGCAGGCAATTGTCTTCTTGGTGCTAGTTAGCGCTAAGAAATGTTCACTTTTGACTGTCCGTTTATTTAGAGTGATATTGGCAGAGAGAGGTTTACAATGTGTTGAGAAAATCGCTTGAAACCACCCACATGATATCGGGTAGACAGAAACATGTCTGCGTGTTGACGTTTTTTTCTCCGCACATTGTTTTTCCCGTACCTTGCCTAGCTCCCCTACCAATGCCATGAGTAGCTGTAGTTAGCAGCATTATATTAGGTGTAGTTTTCAGAATAGTTTTAACATAATTTTAACGTGTTGTGGTTCTTATATAATAATTGTAAATAGGTTTTGAAGTTTTAGCACGAGTATATATTATTAGAATTTTGGAGGAAATGATTGTTACATAATTTTGTTAACCGTATATTTTTTGTTATGATGTCTTAATGATGCACTTTTACTTTTTGGTACTAGTCAAAATTGGTAATTTACCATTCCACTCATTTTTAACAATTTGCTGCAACGGTATAGTTGCAAGAATATGTGATACGCTTCACTATCTCGTGACATCACCGTCAAGTCGAGTGCTTTTCAGCGCATTTAATTGCTTGAAGTTTATATATTGTCAACTAGAGGGGTGCTAAAACCTCAATCGAGGAAATATTGGCCGATATCTATCGATTCACAGTTTTTTTTGATGACGACGTGATTCTGATTTAAATTGATTCACAGTTAAGCCAGAATAACTCCCTTATTACTTTTTTATATCGGAATAACCCCTGCTAGCGGGAAAAGCTGCCTTATCAAAGGAACGCGCGGTATTTGTCAAAGAAATGCTGCGGCTCGCGACGTCCTTGATTCCCTTCGATTTTTGTAGAAACTTCGGGCGACGTGTTTGGCAGTACGGTAACGAACCATGCGGAAACTACCTATCGGGAACATCCGAGACTTCGTCTGCGCCGATATTAATACTCCCTACGGGAGTCGGAGACAGTGATACAAGGTTTATAAATAAAGCACTGCCTCACTAAAATCTGTGTGACATTATTTTATCCTTTCGAACCAGTAGCACATAAGGTTTGGAAGGAAGAATTCTTATTTTGTATGGTGAAGGATGAGTGCATTTGTCTCATTTGCCGAGCATCAGTTGCGTGGGAACATAGAGGCATCATAAAAACTATGGAAACGATTTCCCACCAAGAAGTGACTTAAGAAAATGAAAAGTGCATGATTTGATAACTTGTTTGGGAGAAAGAATAAAGCATGTTCACAAGACAACCCAAATCAAAAGCTGCAACGATTGCATCATTTAAAATTTTTGATATATTGGCGGAACACAAGAAACCCTTTGAAGACTTAATGGTTGTGAAGAAAGCATTTTTGTTGCGACTGAGGTTTTATTTGGAGATATTAAAAATACAGAGATCATGTCTGCTATTAAAGAATTTCAGTTAGCTCGTCCGACAGTCACAAGGCGTGTTGAAGTTATGAGCCAGGGTATTGCAGATAAACTAAAATATGACATGGAATGTACATACTTTTCTTTGCAATTATCCGTTTTCCTGTAAAAACATCGAGAAATGTGCTACTGAAATAGCAAGTCAGTTTAATAATCTTCTGTTGAAAGTGAGGTAGTGCAGATTATCTCAGATTACATCTCAAAGCCACAGCATCTGATACAAAATTTTGGTCTTTTATATCCGAAGATAAATATCCGAATTTAAGGCAAATTTCCCTTTAGTTGGCAGCAATGTTTGGGTTAATTTGTTTGTGCGAGTCTGTATTTTCAGAACGCTTGTAGTCTAACGATTTTGAGGTAGATCGATATCAGTTCAAGTCTGAGCAGCCCTGTTCTACAGATTGATATGTAATCTTTTAAACCTTTTATATCCATTTGCAGATTTGTTTAAGATTATATTTTGGATTAAAAATAATTTTAAGAAATGGTCACGTACAATAGCAATAGCTTTTATTTCTCAAAAAGCTAGTTTTACGCAATAAGCAAATAATTTTCTTAAAAGTAGTTTCTGCTTAGACAGCAGTATATTCATTTAAAATGATATTGTCAAAATATGGGACACCGTGTATACTGTTTTCGTATGCGTGTGGTTTTTAAATGTACAATGTGCATTTGTAGGTATACAACAGCGCGTAGAATTACTCTAATAATCTTATGCCTTTTATAGAATCTCATAAGCGAGACAACGATTGGTCCAGTACGACTGTCGTCTCCTTAGAACAAGATGTCAGCAAAGTATTACAGGAAACGGTACCTTCGGCTCGTAGTCTAGGCGCCATTCCCAAGAAGAATCGTTCTTCCAGTCATCCCTCGGAGGAATCCGTTAGCAAATTAGCCAAACCGATCGCGAAGAGCGAATCCGAACGTTCAGCCAGAAGGTCCATCCGAAACGATTCCGATAGAACGTACAAAACTCGCGAAACTATGCGCGAAAATAAATTAACTCAAACTTTGAAGCAAAACGACAGCTCCGTCGAAGGTTTAGAATGTCTCGTCTTGCCCGTCAATGCGCAGCCGCCTTTGCGGAAACTCAACGTTCCGAAAAGGAACACTAAAGTGGTACGACAACGCACCGAGGCTTATCAGGAGGCATCTTCGAGCGGTTCAAACAACGAATTGAGCAGCCTATTGCCTGCCCCTGGGTTTTTCTCTTTCGTTTCGAATAGAAGGGATGCTCCGGTTAATCTACCGGTTAACTATCAACCGACTAGTTTTAGGCCTAGAGAGAGAACGTCCCCACCACCAAGGCATTGTAGACTAAAGCGGAGTAGCAGGGTACATCGGAGGCCGCAAAATCCTCTACGGGGGAGCGGAAGGAAATCTATGAGAGATACAGCTATAGCCAGGTTAGTTTATTGTTCGATAGATATATGTCGAGGCGGATGTTTTCGCGGTCGCCACATGTGTCCTAGCTGAAAGGGTCTCTTTTGGAACCAACAACACACGCGATTACAAACCAAGGAACGCAGTATCATATATTTATACAGACATAATCTTAGCAAACTCAACGACGGGGCGGTATCTACAATCCTACGTTCCGTCACCACTACAACCGTGATGTAGTCGGGCAACAGTGAAGTACTGCTCATAGATAACTCCATTTAGATGGGAATGTTCCATAGTAAACGTTGTGACCTTAAAAGTTTTTCTGATGTGCGCACTGTCAAAAACGTGGTAGTTCTAGGCGGGAAAATTAAAAGTTAACTGTTTACATTATCGAATTGTACGTGGTGTAAGCTTGTTTACATTACCAGGCATTCCATTTGATCCTATAGTAACAATTTTCTGTTTGCATGACCGCGACGTTTCCACTACCGGGTATTTACATGAGCTAGCGTTTACGGTATTTCTTTAGTATTAATTGCCTTTTATTGTTTGATTTTTTACGTTTTTGTTACTTGGCCAAACTTCTATGGACGCTGGTGTAAATTTCGTTTTTATAGGTCTCTATCGGCCGGTCACGGGACGCACTGCGCAAAATCGTTCAACGACACCAGCGACGGATCCGTACATTGCTTTCTAGACGAACATGGTAACTGGGTGACTTACACCTTCGATGAAAAAGGCCTCGGAACAGCTAACACGAGCGTTCCAACACTGACAGCACCAAATCCGCCGCAAGCGGAAGAAAGGACCAATAAACTGGAAGTGTCGGATAGTAATAGTGCCGAATCGGTATGTAATTCCGTGTCTCTGATAATAGACGCCTCGTTCAGGTCGGTACCGCCGATCAGTACGAACACGATGATACCGACGCGGATGAATTCCGCGACGGTAGAAAGACTGCTGCGGCCGTCGAGAAACGAAAACGCCCTGCAGAATGATCATAGTCCCGGAATAATGGCGAACTCAAGCCATCTCAGTGAAGTTTATATGTATTCGTCGATCGCGTCAGATACCGAGGTCGATGTTAAAGTGCCGCGCAACCGTTTCAGGATAATACAAGCCGCCGATACGTTAAACAATAACTTTCCAGTGACGAAATCGTATTATAAGTTTAAAATATTCCCGTGGACGTACGTGAAAGTGACGTTGGATCGGTTGAAATTACTAGCGTTGCTCGATCGAAACTTAACGCTGTGCGAAACCTTAGTTTCAATTATTTTGGGGGCGTTAGTTTCGGTGTTAGGTGCGTCCCTTTTGCATCTAGGTTTCTATGAAGATCTCTCGTCGTTTATATTTTGCTTTATCATAGCTAGTTGTCAATATTCGCTGTTAAAAAGCGTCCAACCGGACGCTGCCTCGCCAACTCACGGTTTTAACCGTGTAATAGCTTATTCCAGACCTGTATACTTCTCAATATTCGCCTCTATTATCCTCCTATTACACTCTTATATTACAGAGGTTCCATCCGACTACAACTTATCCATTTTCGATTTAAAATTCTCGAGTAATTCCGATCTTTTAACAATTTTCAGGGACTTCTTTGTAGCGTTTATCCTTTGTTTCCCGTTCCTATTCTCTCTAGGGTTATTTCCACAAATTAACACGTTCCTCTTGTATTTCCTCGAACAAATCGATATGCATATCTTCGGCGGAAACGCCATGTCTAGTCTTTGCGGTTCCTTCTATTGCGTCTTTCGGTCTGTCCTGGCCATCTTCGTGATGTTCGGGTTAGTTTTCGGGGCTCTCAGCGAGCCGAAGAGCTCCCAGCACATACTGTTCTCGTTCTTCTGCGCTTGCTTGGTGGCGTCTTCGTATCATCTGAGCAGAAGCGCTAGTGATCCGTCGCATATATGGAATATCATAAAGAAGAATATGTGGCCGCCCGATGTGTATCGTGAGCACAAGCGGAATTTGAAGAAATCCGAGAGCGATATCCAACAAAAGGACGAGTTGAAACCTAAAGAAAGCGAAAATAAGAAAGAAGATGGAATAGAACAGAAAGATACGAATATTAATTCCGTCGAAAAGGACCAGGATCTGGCGGATCCTTTGCCGGAGAAACTGCGCAAGACCGTTAACGCCAGATTGAAGAGTGACGTAATAGTTTGCAGCTTGATAGCGTTACTGGTTTTCGGCATACACGCGAGTACAGTCTTCACGGTCCTACAGCCTAATTTGTGCCCGATAATCTGGTGCACGCTGGGTTCGCTGGGTTTCCTTCTGCACTACATCGTTCCCCAGTTGCGGAAACAACTTCCGTGGTTGTGTATCGCGAGACCGGTGTTGAGATCTCAAGAACACGATCAGTATCAAGTACGTGGACCAGCTAAGCTGATGTGGTTTGAAATGGTAGGTTTGTAAATAGTCTATACGGTTATAGTTTTTTCTTAATAGCTTAGAGCAGGGGTCTCCAAACTTTCCAGGCTTAGGGTCGTATTAATCACTCCAGTGGGTCCCAAGGCCCAAAGCCGTTTTAATTTTTAAATTAGTTGCCGAATACGCACCCTGAGCGGGCATACCCTTGCTAAATTCGCTAGTTCAACTGTTGTTGTGTGTTATTACGAGCATGACACTTGACGACATCTGGTGGCCAAACGCAAACATAGGTAGTGGTAGTACCTTCTATTGCTAATAGATGGCGCTAGTGGCAATTTCGAAAGCGCAGTAAGTATTCGTGAAATACCTCGTTGGTTCGAGAGGCTTCTGATGTATTCCACTCACTTCCAAATGGCAATAATTAGAGTATAAAAAGACTAGCAGCGCTACCGCGAGTTAGTCTGCCCACAGAAGGCGAACGAAATGAAATTGTCTGTTGTGAAATAAAGTATTTTGATTTGACTTGCTATTTTTGTGTCTGATTTAGTAGCATGGAAACGAAGCGAAAAATAGACAGTGAATACAGAACACTTAAAGATGAATGGAACTTTCAATATTTACTGATTGAGTCCAGTAATAAGGCGCTATGTTTGATTTTCAATGAAACCGTAGCTGTACTCGAAGAATATAACATTAAAGGTCATTATGAAACCAAACATTTTCAAAATTACTCAAAATATATAGAAAGTTTGCGGGCAGAAAAATTTGAAGCTTTGAAGCGCGAATTGAAATCGCAGCAATCTTTGCTTACAAAAGTCAATACTGAACAAGAGGCTGCAACTAGTGCTAGCTTTCGTGTGGCTCTTGAAATCGCAAAACGTGAGAAACCATTTCCAGATGGGAAAATGATAAAAAATGCATAATTGCAGTAGCCGAAGAAATGTACCCCGAAAAGGTAAATTTATTTAAAAT
Organism: Trypoxylus dichotomus; assembly: GCA_023509865.1. Taxonomy (NCBI): domain Eukaryota; kingdom Metazoa; phylum Arthropoda; class Insecta; order Coleoptera; family Scarabaeidae; genus Trypoxylus; species Trypoxylus dichotomus. Next base: position 8,867,938 of record CM042077.1, read on the forward strand.
TGTTAGTTTGTCAGCAAACACCATAGCTCGGAGGGTACAAGACATCGCAGAAAATATATCATTTCAACTGTCTGACAAAAATGGATATCTTGAGTGATTTTCTCTGGCGTTGATGAGTCAACGGATGTGTCAGATACTGTTCAGGTGTTTATTTTTATTTGAGGAAGAGGTAAAAGCTATGACGTTTATAAAGAACTTCTTGATAATAGTCACGGCACGACTACTGGGAAAAATATTTTTAAAGGAGTTGAATATGCCATTAATAAAAAGAACCTTCGACGGAAAAATTTAAAATCTATTACAACTGATGGAGCCAAATCAAGTGTGGTAAAAATAAAGGAGTGGTTACACTTGTGTCAAAGGCTGTAGAAAATGATGGTGGTTGTCATTTAGCTTCACTTAGCAAGTAAATAAAACCAAATGATCACTCTGTATTCCTTTATTCAACTTATCACAGTAACAATAAGAACAATAAGCGAGCCATTAGCTGTCGCGGGCTGTAGTTTGGAGACCCCTCGCTTAGAGAAGTTTTTAACAATTTTAATTTATCTGTCTTTAATGCTTCATTTGTAATAATCTAATGTGTCTGTATGTAAAATGCAAAAGTAAGGAGACAAACATGCAAGCGTACAAAAACATTTACACTGAAGATCAGGGTAGTTTAGAGCTGCGTTATTGATTAATACTGGGATTCTCAATTTTTTTTTATTCGCACCATAGTTGAAAACATTATTTTTTGACCACACACCATTCTAATCCATTCAAATTCCTTCTGTTTTTTAATTATGTACTTTACTTAGGTTATGGGTATGGAATGAGAACATAAAGTTGCAATTTTAAAACAACGGTAGCGTATCTCAGCAAAATGGAGAAATTAGAATTAAGTGTTACAAATGAAATTCTAAAAAGTATAACTCTCGTTTTGCACACAGCTTTTCGAAACATTGTGCTAGCGTGATTAAGATGCCGAGTGACTGTGATGTTCCAAAGTGGTGTTTACACGTCGAATTACCGTGTCACTATGGTTTACCCGTTTTTTTTTCTTTTTTTTTTTTTCTGAAAATGCCTCCTAGGACGGAGGCGAAACTTCGAGATACCGCCTTCCTCTTCTCTTTTCCTGTTTCTGTCTCCTTTCTCTCTTTCCTCCTCTTACTCTTTATTTCACGGCTATCTTTTTTTACCCCCTTTTTTCAACTTTTTCTTTTCTTTTTTTTTCTTACTCTTATTTCATTTCTATAAATCTCATCATGACATGGTCCAATTCGGGAGTAATTCGCTTATTACTGACTCTAGCCGTGGAAGCCTACGTATTCATTTTAAGCTATATTTTGTCAGGGTTCAGTGCCAACTGATGGTGGTAACAGTACACTGTTAGATTATGCAGATCTTCATTTATGCATTTCAGAGCTTCAATGAGCTTGGAGGGGCCGTAGGAAAAATAAAGCTAGGTGTCGTCTGCATATAAGTGATATTTACAATACTTTACGACGTTACTATACATTGTCACAACAGAATTATCATTCCAACGACCCATAGAAATTTTACTAACATGGTTATACGCAAAGAATCTTTACACTGCTTATTTAAATAAGTGTTTAAAGAGGACAGTTATCAGGCGTATAACATGCCATATTATCAAGACCATTGAATTAAAAATGCTTTTATTAAACAGAAAAAGTGTGCAATTTTAAACACCAATATGACTTTCGACGTATTGATTTATATATATATATTTTATTTATGACGTCAACACGCTAACCTTCCCTGATTATGAGTATAGTTACATAGTGAGGTAGTAGTTTATACCTTCTTCGATAATAAGATTTTATTTTCATTCCAGGTCTACGTCTATTTGTGCTTTTTCGAAAGAAATATCCTGTACCCGCTCCTCTTCATTGCGGAATTGACCGAAGAATCGCCGAAACTAGCGCAGAAATGGGGATTAACAATAGCGTCCGTCGTGATTGTCGTGTGCGGTATGAAATGTCTCAGGAGTTCCTATTCGAATCAAAGTTGCCAATATTTAGTTTTAATTTTCACCGCACTGTTTTACAAATACGATTACGGCGTGCTACAAGAGAGTTTTCTCGTTGACTACTTCCTGATAAGCGTCGTCTTTCAGAAGACCTGCGAGTTCCTTTTAAAGGTAATGAATGATTGGAATTCGTGTGTGGCTGTGTGAAAAGTACGGCGCCAAGTGAATTAATGGGTTAAACTTCAATTCATTATTGTTTACCGGTTCGTCGTAGATTCTCGGTTGAATCAACGAAGGAATATACTTTGCAAATACATGCGCATGACGGAAACGGACATGTAGATTTACTGTAATCTTAGTTTTTTTATAGTTACGTGGGACATTCAAAATTAGCACATGTTTTGTGCTATTTATCGGTAATGATGGGCTTTTACTTGATATCGGTTTATCTTTAGGATTACCTAAGAGGTTTTTTGGTGCGAAAGACACATTCATATTTTTTTGACGCAAAATTTTACTTACTACCGTTTTACTGAATTAAAGAGGAGACTTTGTAGAATTGTTATTTGCATTAAAATAAATCTATTATGAACTCATTAGCACTGGCAACGATGGATTCTCGTAGAACAAAAAATACGAACTCAGTATGTACGAGGTTTGTTCGGAAATTATGTACCGTTTCGTTCTACCTGCGCTGCAGCGTTATTGTCGTAGTCCCGCGCATGCACACGTATCTCTAGTCTGCAGTCTTTCCGCTGATGCCATAACAGCGGAGAGTCCTGTGATATATTTATAAATAATATCGAAGATGACATACATGAAAGACAGAACCTGGCTTATAAAATAATGAAATCATTTAACAATCAGGAAAATGACAAAAAGGAAATAAACAACACAGACGAGGAGAACTGGGTAAAACATTATAAATAGCTCTGGTACAAGGAAAATATTAACGAAACAACAATACGAAAAGTAAACATAAAAGGTTTGGAAGATATAGATTTCACAGAACTGGCAAAAGCTTTGGGGACTACGAAAAACAGAAAAGCGATGGCATCAAGACAGGGTTTTGGAAATAAGGAGGACTTATACTAGACCTAAGATTCCTACATGTCTAATAAATGTTTGAAAAATAGTATTATCCCTGATGATTGAAAAAGAGCAAAAGGAGTCTCGTTGAAGAATGAAGAGGATTCTTCCGGGCTATTTAGCCGTGGTCGCTTGGAATTTCTTCCGGACGTTTCGTTTACAGCTGCGGTAAACATCATCAGTGACGAGATCGAAGTGTTCGCTTCGGTGGCTCAACGTCGAATGATTCGTTGTCTGGCGTATGGCCGTTATATACCCTTCGCTGGTCGGTTCTGATAGCGGTATGTGTGGTTGGCGCGTATCACAGAACCGGGTACCAAATCTTGTTGATTGCAAGATTCTTTTCTTTCCTGTTGAAGTTACCGGGGTGTTTGTAAATTTCTATTGCCTCTCTTTGCAACCGAGTGTGGTAGTGTGAAACTGTTGACAGAACCTCGGTGTTGGCAAGATTAATGTTATGATCCTCGTCCTGAAGAGCATGTTCAGCTACCGCGCATTTGTCTGTTTGGCCTAGACGATAGTTGCGCTTGTGCTGTTTTAGCCTGGTGTTAATGTTGTGTTTCATAGTGCTGATGTACACTAACCCACAGGAACAGGGAATCTTGTGTACTCCGGTCGATGTTAGGGGATCCCTGGCGTCCTTCACCGAACGTAGCTGATGGCGTAATTGTTGGGTGAATTTCTATATGGTTTTTATATTGTGTCGCTCTAGTGTCCTGCCGATTCGGTCCGTAACGCTTTTGATATAAGGTAGGTACGCTGTCCTTGCCAATTTCTGGAAAGTTGGTGTTCGTTGGCATTATTTAATAAGAGCTATACAGGGTTTTACACTGACACCAGAATTATGGTAGATATAGGTGGAAGATTAACTAGGGAAATACCAACAAACAAAGGCTGCTGTGTGTCGCCAATATTATTTAATACATGTTGTTGCTATTATAAAGGAATGGAAAAAGAAATGCACTAAAGGAATTCGTTTAGACCAGAACACCACCCTAAATTCTATCTCATATACTGACGAGTTAGTACTCCTAACAGAGAATGATTTACAGAATGGGATCTATGTACATTACAAAAGATTTGCCAAAATTATGAAATGAAAGTATCGGCAAATAAACCCAAAACCATGGCTTTCCTAGGTAAATATCCAATTAGGATATAGATGTTTAGGACGAAGAAGTGTAGACAGACCAAATAAAAGATGAATATCGTAACAGGGAAAGTGTCTAAAACCTGAAGTGAAGAAGAAGGAGACGACGAAGACGAAGCTCCTTCATGTCGAAATACATTTTGTTTTGAATAAAATGTTTTTCGTTTTAAAACGGTACTTACTTTCCAGACAAGCCCCGTATGTTGTCTATTTTCCAGGTTATTTTTGTTACAACTACAATATATCTAGTAAATCCTTGTACCTACATCGTATTTTAATACAAATATAATAAACTTGATTAGTTACTTATTTAGTCTAAGCACACCCTAGAATGATAATTTATGCTTATGATTTTATACATCATTACATTCACGGTGGCACAATTTACTTTTTTTTGAAGTTGAGAGTATGTTAACTGGGGACTGCCGAATTTTGATGATACACCGGTAAACCTTCATAAATTGAAGTAACCAATGGAAATATACGCTGGTAATTATATTAAATTTTTTTTTCAGATACAATTTGTGGTTACGTACATTGCCCCTTGGCAAATAACTTGGGGATCGGCCTTTCACGCGTTTGCCCAGCCCTTTTCAGTACCCCACTCAGCGATGTTATTTCTGCAAGCATTTGTTTCTGCAATTTTGTCTACGCCATTAAATCCATTCTTAGGTATGTATCTTTTTTCGTGAGATCTAAACTTCCTTTAACTAATTCATCTGTTCTATATTTTTTTGACAATTCGCGATTAATATGTTCACCTTCTTCTTTCTTATGCAAATTAATATTATTACAGACTACGCGATCGCATATTGGTAATGGTAGCACCGTTTTAAGTTTAATTGTCCCAATATTTTAATAGAATTTGGGGTATTTGATCTTATTTTTTTCTCGTTTTCACTTTCAGGCAGCGCCATATTTTTAACGTCATACGTCAGACCGGTAAAATTTTGGGAACGCGATTACAACACCAAAAGAGTCGACCATTCAAACACGCCTCTATCATCACATCTGGATCGAAATCTAGGGGCCGACGATAACAACTTAAACTCGATATTCTACGAACATCTAACTAGATCTCTTCAACATTCCCTCTGCGGTGACCTCATTCTTGGCAGGTGGGGTCCGGTTAGTCAAGGAGACTGTTTCGTTTTGGCTTCGGATTATTTGAACTGTCTGGTGCATATCATCGAACTTGGCAACGGTCTAGTTACGTTTCAAATGCGCGGTTTGGAATTTAGGGGAACCTATTGCCAACAGCGCGAAGTCGAAGCTATTACCGAAGGTGTGGAGGAGAATGACGGTAATGAAGTTTATATTTTGACGAACAGAATAAAATATTTATATTCGCATATTTTTTTTTATTTCCGTGCAGGTTGTTGCTGTTGCGATCCCGGTCACCTTCCACATATGCTTAGCGTCAATGCAGCCTTCAGCCAGCGTTGGCTAGCCTGGGAAGTGACAGCCGCTAAGTACATTCTTGAAGGTTACAGCATATCTGACAACAACGCACTTTCCATGTTACAAGTCTTCGATTTCCGCAAAGTTTTGATAACGTATTACGTTAAGGTAAAGTGTCCCAGTTTAATTTAATGCACGGCATTTCTAGTGACGTCACATGCTATGTCAGATCATCGTCCAGTATGAAAACAACAGCTATAATGTGACAATAAATCTGGACTACATTAATAACAATTAAAAATGTATTTCTTTGCTATTTTATTTATACGTGTCGATTATTGTTAAGCAATAATTTGTCACGATTAAGCGATTCAGGATTTATTGGACCTTAGAATCCATTACAACTATTTAAGTTCTGAACCTATAAGTTAAGGTTTAACAATATCTGTAAGCAAATATAATGTACATATTAATATAATTAGGGATTAGTTAAAATAACAATGCGGCGGGTTCAGGAGGTATGCTCACGGATTATTAAGAATTCCCCCGTCGTAACACATTAGGTTATATGAACTGAGGACGAAGATGACATCGATTACATGTTCAAAAAACTGAGGAAAGAATACGCGTGGTGTGGTTTAGAGATCAATATGGATAAGACAAAGTACATGACAATCGGTTCAGAAGGAAAACACTTAGTCTTGGAAAACGAAATGATAAAAACGACAAATACGTATAAATATCAAAGAGTTACGTTAACTTCCGATGGTAAAGATGAAATAGATATACAGAATAAAATAATTAAGGGAAAAACTATAATTCGACAATTACATCCTGTGGCGTGGAATGACAATATTTCGAAGAAAAGGAAAACCCGAATGTCACACTGGTTTGTTAAAAGCTGTGTTATATATGGAAGTGAAATGTGGGCGCTGCAGATAGAAAACAAAATAATGTCAACGGAGATGATGTACTGGGGACGCTGCTGTAAGAAGACAATATTAGAAGCTATGGAGAAGAGAGGACTGGAGGAAGATGATTTTTGGCATAAAGCCTTTCGAAGATTCGTATGCGGAGGATGGCAAAATTAGCTGTTTACAAACCGTCATAATAATAAAGATTAGTTTTATATGTGTAGGTTAGATGGCGCTAGTATGCCAATGCGTAAACTGAAACCAACAAACAGCAAGCACTGATATAACCGTTGAAGACTAATAATTATCTGGTTATACATATTTTGAATGCAAGCTCCATTTAACTTCCAGCAATGATTATTAACTATATTAATACTTATGCTATGTTTATAATTATTCGAAGGATTTACTGATTATTAATATAACACTATAGGTTGTCCCAACACTTCATGATGATATTTTAAAGAATAATACTACTCGTTGAAACAAAACCGTCTTTTAACTTTATTTTATTAACGGTTTTAGGAGCTTTAATTGTCCTCAAAATATGGAACCAGTGCATCCATGTGGTCCATAATAATAATAATAAATTTATTTCATTGTACCAACAGTATGAAACACATCGAAAAAAACATTACTGTTATACAAATATTTTTCCACTAAATTTTTGTTCATGATTCTTCTGAAGATATCTCGTGGATTGTTTCTAATCTTATTTTGGGTTGTTACAGATTTTTAGAGTCTGTGTGAAAACAGTTTTACGTACATGTATGTAGGTCGCTTGAAGTACACATAAGGTGGATCTCTAACAATCTAGTGTTATTGATGTGACTGTAAGCCCACAAATATCTTGTGATTCTGCGCATGTTGTACGCTGCTTTTATCAGCGAGTCAGTCTCACGTGTCCACCTAAAAGTAATGGCTGTAGTTCAGCCTCTTTTACTAACGCCCAACTTTCACCAAATTTTTATCGGATTATAGTTTTATATTTTGTCAATAACTCATAACACAAAGCGATTGTAAAAGATTTTCGACTAATGACGAATAATTAAACGTTCTGTTGTTTCAAAGAAAGATTGATGAATTCTGAACCTAATATAAGTAAATACACTGAAAACTATGAAATCTTGTAGTTACGTTATAGTTGGTTGTGACGTATGCTTAAGTAGCTACAACTTATGTTATATAGTTCTACCTCACATGTGTATACACGTGGTTCTAACTTATGTATAGCGCTTGTCTTTACTTTATCAATGAAACAATGATGTAACTACAAGCTTTCGTGATTTCATCTGTACATGTCTGCTGTAGCATATGACGTCAAAAAGGATAATGCATAATAAAGTCTCTTATCTTTTTTTATGTAATTTTATAGAGCATAATATTCTACGCAATTCGCTCTTCTAAGCTGGAAAACTGGCTAAACTCCCAAACGATAATAAAAGCATTGGAATCGATGAACGACAAAAATTTCGTTGATTTAGATCCAATTTTCAATTACAACATAGATGAAGATTACGATTTGGGCGCAGGAGGAATGACGAGATCGATGTTTTGCCATGTCTACAGCGACTGGATTAATTTCTGCGCAGTTAAGAGCAGGAAAAATATCGATTCCAGCAATAATTCAATGCTAGTCTTACTTTGTTTCGCATTAAGTCTATTAGGTACGTTTAAGTACGTGTTTCCGTAAGCATGATTTTCTTTCCATCTCCTGTTATCCCCTATTATCTAAATAAAAACTAATTAGAATTTTCACCACTTAGGCAGAAGATCTCTTGGCGCAGCTTCCCACAATACAGTTTCGAGCGTAGAGTTTTTTCTATACGGTCTGCACGCTCTATTTAAAGGAGATTTTCGAATCACCTGTCCCAGAGATGAGTGGGTCTTCTCCGATATGGATCTCTTAAAAACCGTAGTCGCGCCGGGAGTAAGGATGTCACTCAAGTTGCACCAAGATCATTTCATGTCTCCCGACGAGTACGACGATTTATCAGCGTTATACGACGCCATCTGTAAGCATGGAGAAGAATTAGTAATATCTCACGAAGGCGATCCGGCTTGGCGTAGCGCTGTACTTAGTGGAACGGCTAGTTTGTTGGCTTTAAGGTAACAATTTATTTTTTTATTTTTATTATAAGAAGTTATAGGGTTAACTTATATTAATAGATTTCTTCAACGTTCTCTAATTATTGGAAGATTGGGATCGTATTGATATCCTTAATTATAGACCTATAAACCTGTTATCGAACTTCGCTAAAATCTTTGAACATCTTCTCCAGGAAAAAAATATTTAACAACGTTAAACCATATTTATCATGTCATCAGCATGGATTTTTTGCGAGGTCAACAGTTACGAATCTTTTGGAGATCATATATCTCATCAGTGAATCGCTTGATAAGCGATACCAAGTATCTGTTATGTATACAGATTTTAGCAAGGCTCTTGATACAGTTGACCACTGTTTATTGATTTACAAACTATGTGCTATAGGTTTCTCTAACAGTACCACGCAGTTTATAAAGTCTTACCTTAGTAACAGATCTTGCTATGTTCATTACAATGGCTTTACGTCAAACTCATTTGCTGTTATTACTGGAGTTCCGCAAGCATCAAATTTGGGACCTTTATTGTTTAACATTTACATAAATCTTTTTTCACTCTTGTAATGTAGTGGCTTATGTAGATGACGAAGATTTTTGATACTATCACTTCTAAACGGGACTGTATGCTTTTACAAACGAATTTGAACGCAATTTATTCGTGGTGCATAGGAAACAGAATCTACTTGAACCTAAGCAAGTGTACAGTTGTGACAAAAGTAGGAAACCAACTATCTGTAACTACTTCATTGACCAGACAATAATAGCTAGACTGTCGCCGGTGAGAGACCTTAGTGTGCTGTGTGATCAAAAGTTACTTTTGCGGAACACGTTAACTGTTGCAGAAATTCTCCTTACAAGTCGTTGGGATTTCTCATACGATCCTGTGGTGCCTTTGGCAAGTTGACAACTTTCCTTGCTCTGTTCTATGTTCATGTTCGTACTAAACTAGAGTACGCATCTGTGGTTTTGTATCCACACTACCTTTATCAACAAGTCACCCTAGAAAGTTTTTAAAGTTTTTGTCATTTAAGATAGACGGCATTTACCCAGAAGGTGGTGTGGATTATAACAGCTTGCTTGATCGATTTCACGTAGGATCTCTAACTAATCGTAGATCTCAAGCGAGTGGCAAGTTCCTGATTGAATTGATAAATAATCACATCGATGCCCCTAAGTATGGTACAAGAACGTGTTACTTTCCAAGTTCCGAGAGCTAGATCTAATACGTTACTAAAAGCCCCGATAAGTCACATGACAAAGAATGCGAACGCACGGTATCCTGATCCATTCAGCATGCGTGGATCTACTCAGTCGTTATAGTTTACTTAATCTCATATAGTATATATGTAATATTATACTTGTATTGGTTTATTTACTTTTTTTAGTCATTTTAGTTATGTATATTTCGTTTATTTTGTATTGATTGATATTTTGACGATTTCCCTGAACTAATGTTACATTTAAACTATTTACTGTTTTCCTTTTTTTGTATGTTTCTGTCAGTATTATAAGCTGAGCACTATATATATTATTTTCCTTGGTTGTCCTGTTATTGAAGTTTTTCTGTTGGGTAAGGTAGACATTATTATTACTATTTTAATTTTTTTTCAGGCATGTTTTAGATGATGGCACTGACGAGTATAAGGTAATAATGCTTAACAAGAGATACTTAAACTTTCGAGTTATTAAGATCAACAAAGAATGCGTTAGAGGTCTTTGGGCCGGGCAACAACAGGAATTGGTGTATCTTCGAAATAGAAACCCGGAAAGAGGCAGCATACAAAACGCCAAACAGGCTTTGAGAAATATCATCAACTCTTCGTGCGATCAACCCATCGGATACCCCATTTATGTATCACCCCTGACGACTAGCTACGCTGAAACAAATGACCAACTATGTAGTCTTGTAGGGGGCTCGGTTAGTTTGGGAAAGATTCAGAATTACCTCTTGGAATTATTTAGAAGGTAAATCATTTACCACCAGAGATTCTTTAATTTTAAGGAGATTATTTCCATTACCTCTTAGGATACGAAAACGTTGCGGTGAAGGTTGTTCTAGTGGCAGCTCAGGCAGAGACGAATTAGGCATGGGACACGAAGGAGTCTACGCAATGACGCCGATTGCTACCTTGGGTCATCACACTACCGGAAGTCAGTCTATTGACGGATCACATTTGGGCGGTAGTATGGGTAGAGGATCGAGTTTAAGCAGAACGTCCTTAGGTTAGTTACCGATATCACTACATAATTCGTCATTCTAAGCGTTGATATACGCAGGTAATAGAGGCAGCTTGGCTTCCATGGGTAAACCAACCAGCTCAACGTTAGTTAGCTTGGCGGGATTATTCAAGGAAAAGGACGAGAGGGCGGTGTCTCAAGCTCCGGACGGTCAAACTCGCGGCGACGAAAGAACAGGGGAAGCAACAGAACATGGCGATAAAGAAGTAACTTTACACAGGGTTCGCGTAAGTAATGCCAGAGACAAGTCGAGGGATGTAACTTAATAGGAAAACTTGGCCTACGAGCATAGGCGGTTCTAGGGTGCACGTGGTTCTAGCAAGAAAAATAAATTGACCTTTTTATCGTTGATCTTCGCCATAGTGCGCGCGCATCAATTTGGCACGCGAACCGTAATGAGTTGCTACTCTTTTTCTCTTAAGCATTCTTCGAGTACTCGCAATCGAATCGGGGGAACCGGTGATCCTCCTCTGCAAAATGTTGTTAAAATTAAGCGTCAAACCATATTAATTTGATCTCATCAGGAGTATGCATAAGTTTTTTCCGGTTTAACCAAGAGATGGCGCCAGCGAAAAGTACGCAGCGTATTAACTTGATACATACGTTATCTTGTTCGTTTGACATTTAAATTACAAACATACACAAGTTGAGTCTGACAAAAACTAACGTGTTTGCTTTATCGTTTAGTTATCATGTCGAGTTTTGTGCTTCAAAAAGAACATTTGCGCCCAGATCATAACATTTTGAAAATCCGAGGCGGAAGAAATCGTGGCCACCTGATGAAACTGGTCCTTTATCACCAATACCAAATCATTTCAGCAAGAAGACCATGTTTGGCATAAATTACCTGAAAGATGGGTGAAATGCGTAGAAGTCTATGGCTATATTTTGAATAAAAAAAAAATAATTTTCCTTGAAAATTACGTGTTTCTTTTTAGCAAAAAAAAAAAAAGAAACGGAAAGAACGTATGCATATACCTGGTAGAATGTACTATCACGCTGTATTTCTTACGCATATTTTTTTTGTCATCCAGATTGTTGATCCAAACCTTGTATACGATGGAATTAATTTGGGTAGGAGGATAGACGTTTGTTGGCCAAATGAGTACATGCGCGCTAGAGGTGGGCGTTCCTACTGGAGAGACTGGTTACCTGAGACGGGAATGGAAGGTCAGGTAATATAACAAATTCATTTGAATACCTGTTAAGTAATTTACAGGCAATATACACTCAGCGATATTTCTGTAGTTCCATACATAGATTAAATAGATAAGACAGCTATATAAAATAAAATTTTCCGTTTTGTAGTACATACAGCGTTGGCCCATTGTATTAGACACCCTCATAAAACCCCAGTATTATAAGTACTGTTATATTTCTAAGAAAATGAACACCGAGTTTATACTCAATTAGCATATTTAATGAAATTTTTTGTGAGGTAGTGTATTTTCGACGCGATAATAGAGCGGTGTGTATTACGAGTTCATGACCAGGAGATTTTGTGTTTGATGTTTTCATTTTCGATATTTAAACTTAAAATAGTGAAACAATGCCAAAAATTCGAAGTAGAACTCGGTTAAATCGTCCTGCTTAAGTCACAAGGTAAGACTTTAGCCGCTATAGCAAGAGTAATGAAATGTTCGCGATGTGTCGTTCGTAGTATACTACAACAATATGAAAGTAGTGGATCGTTAACAAAGCGGCCGGAAACGCCTTACAACGGCAAGAGAAGATCGCATTATAAAGAGTATATATAGTTATACGAGATCGTACACAAACATGAAGAGATCTATCTAGTATTAGAGTTAGATAGAGATTCTGCTTCTGCAAGTACAGTATGTAGTAACAGCTAGTGATTTTCACGAAGCATAGCTCGTCGTAAACGTCGGTTGACGGCGAAGATTGGGCTAATATTCTGTGGTCCAATGGAACTTTCAAAGTTTGAATACTAGTATATGTGAATAATTCAAATTATTACTTGTACTATTTGAGAACAAAGAAGGCAAATTTTATTGCTATCGTTTACAGCATTTTGGCCTGTATCTTCCACGACGACGTGGGGCAGCATATCATCTCGATTGTATTGTCCCTGCCCCTTTATTTCGAAAAACTTAAATATGTGATAATACTTGTCCTAACTCCGGTGCTCCCCCAGAGGTAATACACCGGATGTCCTCAACTTAACAATACTAATGCTAATCTTAATCTAAAAAAATAAAAATAATGTGGGGCTAGCCCGCGCCCTACTTAGCTTGGACATTTACATTATATCTCCTAACCCCACAGAAGCAGATGCGAATAAATAAATGCTTTAATTAATTTTTTTGTTATATTATAATTTTAATCGCAAATTTAATACAATAAGAAATAAAATACAGCTTGTCCTTTTAATTTATCTTCCGCTGTCGAAGGGGAGTCCCGAAAAACAAAAGAAAATTTGCACGTATTTCGCGCCCTTTAGATCGGAGGACCAGACAGAACCGCAGAGTTCGCAGCATTAGCCCATAAGACTCCCGCGCAGAACCACCCGGAACCGATCCCCGCTCTTCAGGCAACAGAACCCCACACTTCGCGATGTGAGGCCCAACGCTGTCGAGGCAAGGTCCAGCCCGCGCGGTGTCTCTCATCCCAGACCCAACAATTTTCCGGCTATTTTCGGCTATCAGGTCTAGCACGATTATGCTTCTTACGTCTCGACGCTTCCGTTGTTCCCGGGGTGTATTGTCCCTACAGTAAAATTCGGTGGAGGTAGTATCTTGATCTTGAGATGCATGTTGGTACCCGCCGTCGATGTGCTCTTCATGTACACGGGCCGCATAGACAGCCAGTGGTAGACTCAGATGTTAGAAGAGGTGTTGAGCGGTCTGCTTTAAAATTATTTGATTCTGAAGTACCGGAGTATTATTGCCAACAAGATAAGTCGCTGTTCTATAAATCACAATACTCGGCACGGCACGTTGGTTCAGTGATAATAACGTGTGAATATTAGAGTGGCTGGCGCAGTCTCCTTTTTTTTGTTCCATTAAGCATTTGTGACAGATTTTTAAAGTTAAAGTGGCAAAATATATTTGCGAAAATAAAAACATTCTGAAATAAAAATTTTTTGAAGAATGGGAGAAAATATGTAGATGAATGTTATCGTCTTATGGCAAGTATGCCAAAGAGAGTCCGTGCTGTTATAAAAGCAGGTGTAAAAAGCACTAAATATTAAGAATTCTAATATTTTGTAAATAAATTATCGTTATGTACATTTTTGTTTTTGTAGTTTCATTTTACTTCTTATTATTTGCTCGCAATGTATAAAAGTGAAGGTTGTCTAATACAATTGACCAAGGCTGTATTTAGATCGCCTACGGCAGACTCTATTCTGATAGTTTGACGGTAGAGTTGTGAAGCAACCTATAAAGCTTCACCTGTATTACCGTTTCATCTTAATTTGCAGGTAGTACATAGATGGAGTCCCTCCCATAAAGATCCTAATCGAAGGTCCCACGTTGACAGAACTATATTCTTAGTACAAATCGATGATAAATTTGTACCTATTGCGGAGAGTGGTGTTCAAGACTTAGGTGCGGAGGTTTGACTTTGATAAAGTCGTATTTTATAAGTCCAAAGTGTGAAAGAGAGAAGAGAATATCGTTTGAGAGACTTTTGTATAAATTACATCTCCTAAAAGATAATTAATTAAAACAAATCGTATAAGATAAATGTGCTTGAGATTTTATTTTGATAAAACAGAATCATATTACTATATCGAAAGGAAAAGATTTGAGAAATATTTACTAGGGAAAATCTTTTTGTAATAAGGATAGTAATAATATATCTATAGTAATACTTCCCGTACTATAAAAATTTTTGTAATTTTCTATGACACGCAATCTAACGTATGTACGTCTCTTAAGCTTTTTTTTAATACAAGATACGCCAAGTACTTCTCGCAAGCATGATAGGGGTTGCGTAGCGTCCAACTAGCTATCTCCATGTGATTCTATTTCAATGAATTTGTTCATTATCATTTTTTTTATATCATTACAAAGCTGCTATTAACAATTTCACCTGGAATTATTACTTATACTTATACTCAAAAGACGCCGTTGCTGTATCGCAATCTCTATACGCTTGTGTATCTTTTCAAACGTTCAGAGTGCATTTCGAAAATAAAATATATACTACTAGTAATAACAGGGTACCTTTCTTCAATTATTTTTCAAGTTTAATTGCGTTATCGTTACTGTATGTTATTATTCGAAGTGATCGGAGTACCTTAGACAAGAAGGACTAAGATTACAGACTCTCTTTGACTAAGGTCATCCATGGTCTAATGTACCATTTCTTTTTTAAGTGACCGTTCTTAACTGCCATTAGTAAGTAGTTGTACTGATTTATTTCTATTAATACTTTGGTAAATATTCGCTTATATATTAGTGAAAAAATTCAATTAGCATAGCACATTAAAATGGTTCTTGTATAAACATTTTTATTTATGAGTATCGTAATTGTATCCCGTAAGCCAATGTTAATAAATATAGTGGAAGTTTCGAAATTTCTTAAAATGTTCATCACCGTGCTTGCGTAATATGTTATCTATGCGTTAGTTTACATAGTTAATTCCAAAAGCATAGAAACAAAATTCTGAACAGACCTTCAGTCCAAATTACAACCTATAAATTTGTGAAATTAATCTATTTGAAATATAAAATCTGTACCAAATAAAATTGTATACGAATTCTTCAGAGATAATTCTATAATTAAGACAACAGAATGGTAAATATAGTAGTTACAACACATGAAAGTGATGGATTTTCTAATTATGTGGTGAGTCCTTCCACAAAGGTCTGTCTACGGCTTAAAACCTTTGTGTCCGTCTATACCTTCTGCATTGTATGGCCCTCATTCAACCAGGTTTCATCTAAATAGAAAATTGATGTATTCTGAGATCATCTATATGATCATATATCTTTCAGATATTGTCGTCTTTATCTTACGATATCATCTCTCTCAGTAAGGCACTGCTTATGCCACGTTTAAAATATCTTCAATATATATCAGAATTCTATTAAATTATGTAAATATACTAAAAATATTCTTACTTAAATTTCTGTTACTTCTTGAGCTACTCATATTTGGCAGTTCACTACTATTATTTATTTAACTTAAGACTTTATCTAATGTTAGCAGTTCATTTTAATGAAACATGTCGTGAACTATTAAGTAAACAGCAGTTTTGATAGCCGGATCAAAAGATTCTAGTACAGATGGCCTATCAATGCTCTGAAGTTTTCCCTGTTTTTTTTTATATATTCGCTAATAACACCCGATGTACTGTCGGTTTTGAAATGCCTACAGTACCAATATCTTATAAGGTGTTGATATGTTGCACTTAACAAAATTACCTAGTACTTGGGAAATCTGCTTTATCATGTCACCTTTTCTTGTGTTAGATGTACCCGTTATATGTTTTTTGGTAAGCATTCAAAATTTTCTGCTTTTCAGCGTTACTCAAATGATTTAATTTCTTACGTTTCTTTGATGGAAAATACACACCTGTACTTTTACCAGTACTGGTGCTAATAATTGAAAACAACGGATATAGAAGTGTAATCTCGGTACAACTAAAGTTCTCTGTATTTGCATATTACTTACATAATCTATTAATTTTCAATTCAAAGCTCTGAGAAGAACTATTGCGGTATAGGTGCAAAATAGGTATGGTAATATATGTTAAGAATGTCAAAATCCTTGACAATTAACAGCAAGAAGGAAGTATTGCATGGTGCGATTTCGCAGAGCCGATAAGAAATAATTATTTGGGTCTGTTCAAAAATTTGTCTCACTTTTGGGAATATATGATAGATATAACGGATATTTAGAGTAAAGTTGATTGATAGTGAACAACATAATAAATGCTTAGAAATTCGACACGATAATGAAATGGAAACAAATGCTATCAAATAAATAAAATGGGTTTAGCTTAACAAAAAGATAACTTTTATGGAAGATCGAATTAATATATATACTGATTAAAATATAAAATCCATTCTAGCTTTCAAACGGTGCCTTCAAAAATATATGTTCATTAAGATATTTGTATCTCTTTTGATGAATGCTGTATGTGGTTAGAATCTTTAAGCTTTTTTTTGGAACATCCTGTATAAGAAATATTTTCGATATTTTTTTCCAAGTGATTTAAAATTTTGTAGTTATTTCTTTACTAAATAAAGAAAAAATCCACCCTGATCTATATAAATGAGTATTTACCAATGTATTATTTAATAAAGTGAAAAATATGTGATAGAATTTGTAATTAGGACTTTTTTTATACGCCTATTATTATACAATATATTTACTATTTAGCTTTTTTATAATCGTTTCAACTTTCATCTTCCTTAAATGTAAACTATTGATATTTTTTACACTTTCTTTTTTTATACAAAACAAGAAAAAGAAAATCATCGGTGTGAATGCCCAAAGAAGTCATCTCCTAGTATTCTAATAACTCTAATTTTAATAATAATAATAATAAAAACAATAATAATAATAATGACAAAAACAGAGAGATTTAGACATATGTGTACATACTGGACAATTTTTATTGACAAAATATTGTTACACAGATGCCTTATATATGGATAGACTGATTTTTATGTGTAATTTATTTTGAGAGAATCTGATTTCGTTTATCTGTGTATGTATAGTGCATTCGTAATGATGTTGTTCGATACTTAGTTTGTTTTGTTATGTCCCCTCTATTTTTATGTATATTTTTATGAAGTTCGGAATTAGAGATGATTGTAGATCGAATAAATTCAAGAACAAACTGTTAATATAATAAAAAGAAGTAGTCACAACGATCCCAAAATGTTCCTAAGTCCTAACAATTTGACCAACCAGTTTAGTTTTTGGTATAGTGTGGAGGTTTTTTATGCAGTTTAAACGAAAGTTAATTATTTTATTTGAATAAAATGTTTCTGCAAATAATTTAATATTTAATTTGTTAAATTATTGTCTCCCCTATAACTTTTACAATTATTGCTGTTAGTTGATTTGTATATACATAAAAATAGTGAAATCTGTAATTTTGTTACATTCAGGCTTTTCTTGTTTTTGATAATTTAAATATAAAAAAAACTTTGTTCTTGAGATGAAAACTATTCGATAAACAAATTGTGAAAGATTGGCTTCTGTGTTGTGCCAAGACGCAAGAGATTGCAAACAAACAAAGAAAAACTAAAGAACAAACAAATAACTCTAACACTAGTTCAGACGAGCACAGAAGATTTGAATATTCCATATTGCTTTAAACTAAAAAGAGAAAACAAAGTTTAATTTAATTGTTATCGCTGATACGTCGAAAAATCTACTTTTGAAACGAGATAAGATGATAATTTTTGTATTTAAAGTTTATAAGTAAATAAATTATATTGTATAAATGGAGAAAACAGATACGAATAATAATCTATAATAATTATACTTAAATAACAACAAACATTTCCTTTTTTTTTATAAATGCTACGGCCTATAAGTTATTACATATATATTATATAATATATAGTTGTTGTACTCAAGATTTAATAAAATATTTCAAGTTGGGTGGATGTTTTATTGCTTCAATCCTCATTTTGTTTTGGTAAATGCCGATCCTATATAAATTTGAAATTAATCAATTGCAATGCATCATTGCAAACTGGTGAGGTATGAGTACATTCCCGAAAATAACACTATGTACAGCGCCATCTATGCTAATAATTCAATATCTGAAGCTTACTAATTTTCTATAATAAACTGTTTTCTTCTGTAAAAGAGAATTGAAACAACCCAGTTGAAATTGTGTGGGCAAATATGTAGTAGTATGTCGGAAGACGAAACGTGACTTTTAAAACAGGCGAAGTGGAGAAATTGTGTGACGGATTTTTTAATAACTTTTCAACAAGAGATTGGCAATTAAGGTATGAACAGTCAAAGAAAGCGGAAGAACAGTATAAAAGCAAAGAACCAGCATTAGAAAAAACAATAGAGGAATTAATAATCCATATAGGTGAGCATTCTGATAGTGATGATTCAAGTGACTACTCCACTGAAGGTTCGGAGTTAACATAATTTAGTTAGAAATAATTATTATAAATTATCAGAAAATAATAAATGTGCAAAAAATAAATACTTTTTTTTTCAATCGGATGTATGTTCCTAATAAAAACTTCGTACCGTGCTACCAAACAAAATATTTTATAATTCTACTCATTGTTAAATTACCTATAATTTAATACGCAAATTATTTCTAAGAGAATGTTTTTGTGAAAGAGATAATCATAAAACTTAAGCTTACGTTGAAGATTTAAAATTACAAAATAATTACAATTATTATAGTCCTATTTATATACCTACTGAGACCATATTTTCAATCTATTTTTCAATGTTTCACTGTCAATAGTAATTAAATACATATTGAGTATTATCTATCTTTTCAGATTTAATTTACTCAAAATTTCATTATGTATACGCATTATTTCGAGATTTTATCATTCAGCCCGATCAGTCATCAGGTTTTAGATTATAGATACGTTCATAATTAACCAAATTTATTGTACCTTGCTTAATAGCGCTCTACTTATCCCACTCGCACATTGTAACGTCTGGCTTCCCCGCCTGCGCATTTCACCGACATAGATATTTTAGGCCACCTGTACAGTTAAAACCATAATGAAGCGCCATCTACGCGATAAACCACGTACTCGAAGGTTAATTTAGGGTTACTTTTTCCGTTTGTTTTATATCCGCGGCATTGCATTGTTTATACAATGTTTTGAGCGTTAAAATAAAGCTTTTTGCTTAAATGGCTTTTTTGAGTTTGATTATAAACAATTTTGAATACAAAATAAAACAAAATATTGAATTTACTCTTTGCCCATGGTAGGCAACCCAATTAACGCCAAATATTCCCACCATCTTTTTTTAAAATCATTTATAAAATGATTATAACAATCATTTATCTTTCCTTGAACGCTTTAACACGTAGTCTTTAAAGATAGTAGCATATTAATTGGCCGCAAATAAATATGCTAATAACCGACTAGATATGGAAATATACAACGTTAATAGTGTTCGATTTCTGGATGTGATTCAGACGAATTTACCGTAGGTGTTTTCATCCGATAATCTCTGAAATGTTACATTTTTTTTGCCTGACACTTTTATTTCATTCTAAATTTTATAAAATTTGGTCTCACTCTAGGTTTAATCTCTTTTAATTTAATTTCACATAATCCTTTTGTTTATATAAATTTTAGATTAAGTAAGTATTAATAAAAGTTGTTGATATCATTATAGTGATTTTAATTAATCCTATATGCAAGTATTGCTTATTACTTGAATTTGTTTGAATAACCCAATATGAGATAACACAAGCTTTTTGGGGAATTTATAAATAATCAGTTTGTGTAATAGCCTGCAGTACTCTTATCTTTGTCAGTATCCAATGAATATACCAATGTACTCTATAAGTCGCGCAGAAGTTTTATCTGTAAAAAATATTGTATAACCTATTTATGGCTGTGAGATTGTTAAAAGTAAGCATCTCTTTATCAAGGATCGAAGTTAGAGGACAAGAAAGCCAGTTGCCAGTAAGTATGCACCCAAGCGATTATACTTACGTGTTTCGTCTAAAGTGATAATATGTTACGCGAGTGAAGTTCAGGTTTCAACTACGTCGAGTTGAATTTGCGTCCTTGTTTGGACTATACGCTTTTAGAAATGAGATGAAATAATCTCGCCAGGTATACATACGCTCAACATACTAGAGGAAGTGGTGGGAGTAACATTCACCTGACGACGTTAACTTGGAGAGTTTAGTTCGCAAAGTGGTTGTGTTTGTATTGGTTTTAAGTGCACGTCGCAGTTCGTTTGAATTTTGCCCGTTTTCTTTCTGCCGATCCTCAACTTTAACAGCTCGTCGTAAAAGGCGGTTAATTATAAACATTTGTATACCGTGTTTAGTGGTACTGTTTTGAATCCCTTATTCCAATTATAGTATTTACGAGTCGGATTTTCAAGGTACGTAATAAAACATAAACCGATAAATACGTATATGTGTATATTTCGATATTCTAAAGCGTCTATTTGGGTCTCTTCGATAATTTAATTAAGTACTGCATCTTCACTAAGTAGTTGTATATATGCAACTTGCAATAATTTGCGTTGCAAGTAGTTTGATGAAGAAACATCTTTTAAAGTAATGTAATTTAAGTTAATTAAAACTACTTAAAATATTCTGCACAAATACGCAAAAGAGTCACTGTAACGATTACAAATGCTTTCTGATATCACAATTTCTTTGCAACATTTTTTAAACCTGAAAAGAATAGTCGTTTAGAAAAAAAAGACGGAGATTGTCAATTATAAAAAAGGAAACTCAAAGCTTGGTATGAAATTAAATGCCTTCAAAGTTTGTGACAGTGGAAGAAATTGCTTTAAAAATCAAAATTAAATTGAGTAAAGGTCGTAGTCCATGTATTATTAGCTTTGAAATTTTATAGAACTTTGTGTTACTGTTATTTTGATGTGTAAAAATGTTACAACTTTAAATTCTTTCGATCACAAAAGCAAAGCAGTAGATCGATTCGAATAAAGGTTATATTTATAAGAAGGTAAAATATTCAGCCATCTAGTTATCTAAAGAAGCCCTAGGTTGGCGATAAAAGATCAGCAAGTAGAAACTTAGTATGTATCTTTATTAATTTACAATATTTAGTTTCTTTTATCTAATGTCAAATCGGTGTGATAAAAACATACTGGTCTAGGGTTATTGTGTATATCTGGAGAATCGGCATTGAATTTGGCAAGGTCCATAACTATTTTGTTTTTTGCCTTCAGTGTCATATGTACATATTGGAAAAACTATTTAATTCATTGAGGGTATTCATTATAATATGTAGTAAAAAGATGACTGAACTGTATTTTGGTGTAGTGAAGTGAATTAAAAACTTAAAACTTTGGGAGAGGTTCAGGCAACTTTGGAGACTGTCAAATATACATCAATGGAATGAGCTTCACAAAGGTAGTGGTTATGTTAGACTCCCAGAGTTCTTAATTGACGTGTAAAAGATCTGTTGCTTATAAATTTTTTATTTTTATTTTAAATTGAAGAAAATTTCATTAATGCGCGTAAAAATATAAAAAAAATATTAATTTAAGTTTTTAAAACGTACAAAATAGTATAAAAATATTAAATATGTATAAAATTCAATCAAGTTTAATTAAAGGATGGAACTTATACAATTCTAACATGCTATAACGGTTCACGAATGGTATTTATTAAAATATATTGTAAAATATGGTTAGGTTTGTAATAAAACAAGTCATGAGTTAGTTGGTAGCACTGGAAATATTTTAATGTCCAGTACTGTATTATATAAGTATAGTAAGTTTACTTCTGTAAGTCACAACTATTTTATACTGTTAATAAATCATATATTAAAACATCAACCGTATTCGCCTATTTACTAGACGTGTTCTTTCCTCAAGACACAGAGACACTTTGCATACCGTACAACTCCATGATGTGCCAACTTCATTTTTTCGTTTTAAAACTACTAAGCAAACATCCATCTACGAGTAGCATATTTTGGTTGATGCTTTGAATCTCATCTCATTATTTCTAATGAAATGCAAGATTTGGATTTACTTATTTGCATCGATGGCGACTTAGATATAAGTTGATTCGTTTCTATTTATCTATGTTTGAGCAACAAATCCTTGGCTGTGACTTTTTAATTTTTTCAATGTTATTTCTTTATCCAAATGTTCATGTACATGGGGCAGTGGAAGGGGTTGGTTGTTGTTTAGTGCGGATCCGGGGTTGGTGAATGTTTAAAAAAGGTCGCATACAGAGTGATTTTATATGTTTGAGAACAGTTTAAATTTCGCCCGGTGGATTCTAGGGGATTTGGCATGTTAAGAGTGGCCATTGTGAGTATTGGTCCTGTCAACTGCCTGTGCGGCACGTTATTTATTATTCGATATTTATATTCATTTTATTCGTTATTATTTGCTTCATTTTTACTTGTAATCTGTTCTTAGAGCTACTGTTTATTAGTATTATTTTCCATTTTGCTTAGAAAATCAATATGAAATTGATTTTTTGAAGATCTGTTGTCAATATTTTATCACCCATCCAAAATCTATTTGCTACGCTACTGGTTACGAATTCAAAACCAAATCGCCAACGTGACAAAAATTTAGCAAGGCGCGAAATTTAAACTGTCCTCAAACATTTAAAATCACAAGAACTTAACGTAGTTTTCTTAACAAAAAACGTGCAATGCAAAAAAATTAACCTAGAAAATATGACTTTCTCTTAATTGATTAAGTTCGAATGGACTTTACCTAATTATAAGAATTAAATTTTGTACTTGGAATACAATTTTTTAAAATTGTAAACCTATCTAATCTTCATAAATTGTTTTTGCTTAAAAAAAACGTACGTATAGTTTGGATAGTCAAATATATCCGCAACACATTCCATTAGATCATTGATAATTTTATCTGTGTACAATGCTTATTAACATTGAAATAACGTTATACAATCCTTATTTATAGTCCTGGATGAGTGTTCACAATTGAATGGAGAATGTATGTCGTGATAATAATTAAATTGTCGCAAGCTCTTGTTTTTAACCTTCCAATATATGTTTCAGAAACAATACAAGTTTTGTTAACAATCAGATTTACTTTGCAGTTCAATGAATACTGCATAAACAGTACCTTTTAAATCTGGAAATGCTACATATAACAACTCTAAGAACAGAAATGTTCTTTCAAGATTATAAGAATTAATATTGCCACACTCTGAATAAATTACGTTAATTTGAAAAAATAAAAACGAAAAATACCAAGAACCCGTTTATCAGTTATGCTAAATATACTGTTTAATGTTATGCGAAGAATTTTTACGTGAATATACAAGCCGACAGGTTATAAAGCAAAGAGAAAGGAGTAGTCGGTGATATAAACACGATTAAATACCGAATAAAGTACGCCTCAAGATTTTTAGAAACGTATACGTTTTGTGGTTACTAATTGGCTCGAAACTTACAGGTATGCGGTGTTAAGTTAGTTAAGTAGTTGTTGAATGAAAAATGTCGATGTAATCTACATAATCTGCCTAATTAAAACGGAATTCGTGTATTTTATATGTTACTTCACGTTTAATTGGTTTAAGTTCATAACTATTAGCCAAATTAGAAAGGAGTGTTTTGCTTTTGGGTTACACAGAAAGAAATGCTTTTACGTGGAAGGAGAATTAACATAAAGCTGTTCAGGAAGTATTTAATTCTATTGCAGTAGGCGCTCAATAATGTGAACAAAATGAAATGCAGGCTGTTTCCACTAATGATTTCTGCACATTAAAGGGAGTGACTGATATTGTGCTTAAAATAACGGATACTGTTGCATCAATAATTGTTTACTCATTTATTATTGCACATTTTTTACAAATCGTGGATTTAGCAACGCGACATTGTTTTGATAAATTGGTTACACTTGCCCCACCTTTAAGTTCCTCCATTATACCCGGTTTTTCATTGAGTGTTTAGCACTTTTCCAGTAAACAAGTGTCAATGCATCAAGCTGTATTGCGTAAACAACGCGTATCATTGGGGAAGTGCATTAAAACATACCGTGTACCAGAGAATTCCCGCCGCACGAACTATATGTGTTAACGTTAGCGAATGCGAATCTGTTCACATCATACTCGGCACACTCCTGTACCTCGCGTGCGGAACTCCTATATTACCGATTGGAGACAAGTTTCAGCGCTGTCGGGAAGTGGCTTCCGTACTAAACATTATGGGCGGAAATTTAAAAATCTTAAGTAATATATTGATTAAATATAAATATCCAGGTTTTGTAGTCTTTGAAATAAGCTTGCAATCAAGAAGATATGTATCAAACAAGACATTTATAAAATATAACGATACACTCCATTGATTTACAAGCATATTTCAAAGAATACAAAATAAATATTCCAATTCTAATAGCTAAGTTGCGGCATTTACAATATCAAAAAAACCAAAACATGCGTAAAAATAATTTTATTACAAACTATTTTTACGATTTGGTTTACATAAAAGCATCAACCAAACAGCAACAATTTGAAATATATAAAGGAACCAAGTAACAAAAATAAAAGTTAAATGAAAATAGTAAAACTCAAAGACATTGTAAATATGTATTAGATGGAAATATATAAATAAAGGTCAAATAGAAATATCAACAAATTAAAAATTATGTACATTACTAATAAAAATCAAAGCTAATAACAAAAATATCCAATTTCCAGTAGCACATGTTCCGTGATAATTCTTGCATTTGACATAAATGGGGGTGCTGTGAGTAAATAAAGTATACAATTATGTGTATTCTCTAGAATAAATGTAATTACAGTTATTACCTGGCTGACATAATTCTACAAGGGACTGCGGACTTAGAATTCCTGAAGTACATGCCGTTGTTTCTTCTGTTATTAATTATATGAATTACTTTCCTTAAAATATGTTAATTAAATTTATATTCATATCTGAGGAGAAATGATCGACAGTCGTGTTCTGCTGCTTCAATTCGCCTGAAATGATTGCAGATTAATATACGATGGACCTTTCCTCAATTTTCATTTGTATAGATAAATCCCATAGATTGCACTTCCAACAAGTAAAATATTTCGATTGGTTCTTCAATTTCAGGAATGAATGAGTGTTTGGTCAGAGACCGGATTATATGCAAAGTGCATATATTTTATTTTATTTATTTATTATATTTTACGTCTATTTGTAGATGTCTTACAGTGACTAAAGTTAATTAACGCTAATTAAATTTAATCAGTGTAATACATCTACATATGGACGTAAAATATAATAAATAAAATATATGCACTTTGTATATAACCTAGTCATTTATTCTCACTCTTTTTTTATTGAAAAATATATATACTAATGTTACCGGGTAAATCAATCATGCGACAAGAGTTCTTTGGCCCACGTGTGTAATGACTGGGATGGTTGTGAGATAGCCGGTACTTCTTATAAACCTCTACTGGATCCACGCTATGTAATTCGGTTTTCCTAATTCGAGTTATTCATATGTTGTACACCTATAATATATTACATTTTGTGTAGTATCAAGCCCTTTTAATTTCTTTCTTATTAACTACAACTGGATATATGGTTTAGTGTAATTCAAAGCACAGTTATGATATTGAACTACAGAATTGCAGTGTAAACTAATGTGTAAAAATAAGAAGAAAAAGAGATAAAAAGAAACAGAGAAATGATAGAGGGTGGGGGGACTTGAAATAGTAAGAAAGGTGAAATGAATAAGAGAAGGAAATAGAGACAGAGGGGGGGAGAAAGGTTGGATCCAAGTTGCAAGTAAATTTCTCGCTTTGAGCCCACTTCGACTGCTATGTGTTATAATTCTTGAAATAGTATTGAAATGAATATAACACACTCTAAAATGCTCATATAGCAAATTTTGCTTCCATTGAATGTAAATTTTCACTTCCTATACGGCTGCTATAACTCACATATCTAACATTCAGAAAAGTTAATTTCGACTAAGAAAATAATATATACAAAAAGCACCTTACCTTTCGTATCTTTGTAAGCGAAACAATATAGTTTCGCTTGTAACACTTTAGAACCATAACTGTTAAACGCTTTAAATCACTTTAATAAAAGAAACAGACAATTTACTACCAATCTGTTACGATGTTAAGATTTTAGGTAATATTATGACGCGCGAATATTTAAATATGAAATTGAAGCGAAAGTGCTGTCGCTGTAGTTGGAATCCGTACTGAGTATAATGGTATGATCTGGATCCCCTATGGTTCGCATTATATGCCATTCAATGTTATGAACATGGTTGTTCTCGTTATGCCGAATTTCCATTACCAGGTATTCACATTATCGAACGTCCACTGTACTCGTTGCTTTGTTGGGTAAATAATAGTGCAATTAATATTATACAAAATTGACATTGGAACTATGTTAGAATAAAGTAAGTGCATTTATAAACAAATGAAGGTTAAAGAGTACTGTTACGTTCTCCTGGTTTGAAGAACAACGCCGCTGTAGCCTGCTCGTAATTTCCTAAATTACTTGACCAATACTTACTTGTAGAGTATGTTCGCTTATTTACTAGAGGAAAGGTTGTACAGTGAAACTCAATGCGCATGCGCAAAAAATATATTTAAAAATGAAATGGTTACACGGTTTCCAC
Source organism: Trypoxylus dichotomus (assembly GCA_023509865.1). Classification (NCBI taxonomy): domain Eukaryota; kingdom Metazoa; phylum Arthropoda; class Insecta; order Coleoptera; family Scarabaeidae; genus Trypoxylus; species Trypoxylus dichotomus. The sequence goes on from CM042077.1 coordinate 8,895,080, forward strand.
TCTTGCCTATGTACATGTACGATGTACGTAAGATATATAGATTTGCAATAATTGCAGTTATTCGAGCTCTCTTATACATGTAATGTACATTAGCATTTGTATATGTATTTTCATTGGTAGCAACATAAAGTAATGCCTCAGCATGTACGTTGCAACGCTATGTCTTAATTCTGTTTAAAAGGTTAAACTCTTATATGCTTCCGCTGAAGCTTTGTTAGAGGCATGTACTAATGCCTCTCTCTGTTTGCATGCACCACTACCTTTTATAGGGGAGCCAACCCTATTTATTTCTTAAATTTATAAGCGCACCTCGGTGCTATGCTTATTTATATGTCCCTTTCCGGGAGCCTAATATACTTTCCTTGTTTTAAATTTGCCTAAGAGACTTGGCCCTGTATTATTGGCATGTATTTGTACTTGACCAAATACGTTTGTTATATTCACATTTATAGGGAACCCACCCTATCTCTTAGAGCTTGAACGCCTGGTCGAGGGCGACAGTAGCGATAATAGCCGATCTCAATACAAAAGTAATGTCACAGCTACCCAGGCGTTCTCGTTTGAAATATTACGCTATGTGCAATCTTTAGCTCTATACTACTGCGCCCCAAAGAAGGGAAAACTCCAGTAACCAGTAAATGTGCGAACTGCGCACCGACAAGTAAAACGGAGCGATGATGCCGACATTACATAAGAAAACTGGTCCGTGACACTCGTCCGCTACGACGAGCAACTAAATGAAAAATTTCTAAGTCCCGATACGACAAGGACCGAACAAACGTACAAAAGACAACGGGCGCTGCGGCCGCAACGACCGTCAGCAAGAAGCGGAGTGATCGTACTTGTAGAGGAGGTCTATACATGCGCGCCGACAATCTCACCAAAATAATTTCCGACACAAACTTAACTGAAGACTAAAAATATGTATAGACGACAATGGACACAGTAGCCTCGACGTACGATGATAGAAAATCGAGAATTTATACTTATTAAAAAATCTATACATGTGGTCCGACGACGTTACCAAATGACTCCGCCAGAAATAAATGTATAGACAACGTCCTCGACGATTCCCGCCAAAACTAGAAAAACTTAGAAATCTCTAATAATCTTACGACGACGTTACTGTACACGTTACGACGAGGCACGAAAGGTGACCGAGAGTGCACGATCGCTAATACCTCGACTGTCGCGCAGGAGACGACTGCCTATGCTTGTGTACCTTAAATTTCAAGAAAACTCCCATTACATATCCGACGACGTTGCAGTGAATGATTTCTAATTAGGCAGTTTTAGCTAGCGTAATGCGAATGGCTGACTTGCATACATATACAATGCGTAATGTACATACATATTAAAATAAAATTGGATATAAGAGAGCAAAATAAATAAATATAAGAATGAAAATAAATAAATATAAAAATGAAAATAAAATAATATTCTAAATGAAAATAATAATGCACAGAAGATAAAATACATAATAGTAAAAAAAATTTAGAAAATACAAAAAACAATGTTAAGTCCTTAACAAGTACTAAATAAGTTAAACCTGTTTCTTAGTTCAATTTAGTTTTGATGTTTTTCTCACAAAAATGTAATTGCGAAGCACTATTTACAGTCCATCCTTCACCATACCAATATGGTAGCTAGGCTCTTTGAACACTTCTAATGATTTCCTTTACTTCTTTTCAACTCCAAGCATAAACTCGGTTACTTTGTTCATTCAACTTCTCTTCTGCTGTAAAATTTTCTCATCAGTAAAGAGTTTCTGTGGTTATCATGAATATTCGTTTGAAAGTTTCTGGTCGTAAGTCACTTTTGACAAGAAATAGATTTTTGCAAAATCTTCATTTTCCGTGATGGTACCTTCTGTTTGCTGAAAGGATTTTATCGAATTATTTGCTTAATTGCTTTAATAGCATTTTTAATAGAAACAATTTGTGAATGACCAGATTTTTGACGATCACAACTATTTGAAATCTCAGTAGATCGATTTCTAGTACGATAAATGAGCATTTGGCTTATACCAAGTGACTGTATGGTTTTAATTTGGTATTTCCACTTTTTAAAGTACAATAACAACAATTCGATTCTCTTTTTCACCTCACTGCATTACAGCGTTGAGTTCATTTACTAAATTCGAAAAACACAAGAAACCATAAAATATTAATTGTCAATTTGACAGCTTATATTAAAACAAAAGTAGTCATGGCCAACCGATATTTCAAGTTATGCTTTTGTAACAATCAAATTAAACCATTTATGAACTAGCATAACTAATATTTTTAATTATAATTCAATTTTTTCCTCGTTTTCTTTAATTTAGACATCATTTTCATTACGAGAAATCTTTTAAACGGTTAATAGAAACCGTATCATTGAAGCATCGTTTATTAGTCGCTGATGAAAGTGAAACGCGAAGTAGATGGCGTTCGCTTTTTTGTCTTCCTGTGGAAAGTCAACTGTGCGTACTTTCTTATGTTAATTCTTATCGGGCCATCCGTCAAGTGATATGCAACGAATATTTACGCTATCCAATGCTTATAATCCATTAGATAATTCTTTACGGTCTGGATAACAGTAATTGCTACGTTCTTAGGTAATATTCGATTATTTGGGTGTGCGTGTAAGGTACACCAGTTGTAGTTGCATTAAATAGGATAATAGATCAGGAAGGAATGAAAGGAAACATAATTTAGTGGCGCTTTCTCTATGTAGATGCTAAAACCATGCAGAAATATATTTTTTCTATAGTCTATTCGCACCTTAAAATTCAGTATGGCTCTTATGAAATGTTTATCCTCTCTTTCTATTGACAGAAAGTTTACGTATATATATCTCTTTCCAATCTGAGTAGAATTGCGCGATTTTGTACTAGTGATGTTTTTTGACAGCTGAGTTATTAACAAATAAATTGGTATTTAAGTTTTACTTATTGGTGACAGCTGTTCTGCTTTAACTCGAAAAACCTTGCATCTTCTTACTATCAATAGTTTTATGTCTAATATTCTTTAATATAATATGTATTAAATATACCACTATTTATATTATATTGTTGCACTATTCTCAATAATAACAGCCGTTTCATATAATTTGGAAAATAGCATAGTATTTGTGTTAAATACATTTTTGCCCGGGAAAAAAATCTTTGATAGACGGCGCCGCACCTGGTTCTATGGTGCTGCAGTGTGAGATTCTCCGACGTTCTAACGCGGCATACTCACTAAAAGACCCTCCGGAACTGCTTACGGCATTACTTCAGAGGGAAGGCTATAAGTCTTATTCCATACGCAATTCGCTTTGCATGTTAACTCTATACCTTGATCTTTCATGGCTCTCTTTCCTTTAATCTGTTTCACTCTCCTTCCTCTTACCAAGAGGACTGTGTCTGTTTTCTGCGCGGCAAGTTTGAGTTCTTTGTCTTCTAGAGAATTAGACGCGTACGAAACGATATGTATGAAAAAGAACGGATACTTATTGAACAGAGTACCACCCCCAATTGCACACTCGAGTTTGATTGATTTATTACCATAGGCCCTGTTAAAGATACGGTTCGCTTTCGGTCCATTCTTTCCTGAAAAAGGCATTAGACCACCGAGTAGATTGTAAACAGTCATATGTTTTAGAAATTTTAGAGTCTGCGTAGAAAATAATTTGCATGTGTGATACAGTTTTTACTTTCAGTCTGTAACACGGTTGACAATGAGAGCCCACGTGTTCTCGAAACGCTGCGTTCCGCATAATTAATACATTTGTGTGAGTGGAGTTTACTGCTATACCAGTGAATTGTACATCCACACAGTCCTTGCAATCGTCATTTGATATTCTTTTTGCTTCAGATATCTTGGATCTTAACACTATGTGTTAAGATGAATGTTGGTATTCCAGCACGATGTACTGCTAGTTAATTAACATTACCTTAGCAAAACCTTCTTCGTCAAATTTCGAAATTACTGTACACTCTTTTAGCGGATATGGCAAATATCAATATTTACAAGAATTTGTAAATATTGATATTTAACCAGAATCAACCGTTATATCATATTAACAGCTACCAAATAAGTACTCATGCATTGCATGCCGTCGATTTGAAATGCATACATGAAGTTCATATGGCTCTCCATAATGCTAGGTAATTCTGTAAGTTTGGCGCAGTTGTAGTTTCATGATAGCATTAACTGCTACGATGACCTGGGACGTATTGTGCACGCAAGCGAAATATTGCAATTGTGATTACCTAGCAACGAAAATTAATTACCAATCAATATCTGTTAGATTGTTTGTCACTATCATAACAAATCCTCAAATAATCCTGAAAACTAAGTGTTTATTTGTTTTTTTTCTGTTATGTTTGTAAAATATTTATTAACAAGCTTGGGATGATTATCATTTAAATAAAATCGGAAGTTAAAGAATGATTTTGTTCTTGTAGTCTTTTATGTATGTGTACTATGTATTCATATAATTACTTGTTTTGCGAGGAAAAAATGAAAAAAGATTTCGTTTATTCGATAGCACAGACTACTTAAAATATGTTCTAAATACAAAAAGGAAATGTGGAAAGGAAACATAAAATGGTATGTATTTTATTAATACAATGTGCATGTTTTCTTTTGCAGAATTTAGAAAATCTTTCAAAAATTCACTAATTTATCAGAAGCGTTACCTCGCAGGGGTTGGTTTTAATAATTTCGAGAGGTATTCAGCAATTCTTTGGATTTTATTTTGAATATTCAAGATCTCTTCAAAAATCAGCGAGTCAATGTCATGTTCTTCACAAATTTGCGATAAGTTCTACCATAGTCTGACATATACTGCCGTTCACATATACGGGGAAGGCTATAAAATTGATGTTTTCTTTGACATGAATTGAAATATACAGTTGGTTTGTAATAATGTTTTTATTATTATTATTAGGTATTCGACATCGCGAAAGAAATGTTTAACAATGAAAAAGAAAAAGTTTAATTTAAAGTGATCTCTCGTCAATGTGCTTACCTCGAAAATTATATGATGGCGGCACATATTTTTGACATTATTCTAATCAGAGATTCCAGATAATCGCCTGTAATTTCAATCTATGCTACCTGGAGCTTCTGCTAAAAATATCGTGCGCCGAAAAAATATAGGTCTCGGAAGGGACTTGAACCCAACATCTCTACATCTCCGGTGTAACGTGTTAAACACTTGCACCACAAAACCGTCGGAAATTTAATTACGTTTGAAATTGCAATAAATTGTAATTTTATCATTACTAATGCCAACGGCGGTTTAGTATTGATATTCATATTAATATTAGTATTAATATGGATATTAGTTTAACTGTTACGCACTTGCCGTATCAATAATATACTGTCCGTGAGATATTACAATATACACTACTGCTCAAAAGTGTTTGGGCACTCTCATAATATTTATTTTTTATGTACAGATACACGTACATGAATAAAAATATATTAAATAAATGTGAAAATTAAAACGTTTAATTTAAATTTTGCTTTCATCTATGTGACCTGATTTAATAATTGCAGCACACAATCGAGGCATTCTCGCAATAAGTTTTGCCAGAGGTTCTTGTGTTATTGAGGTCCAACTCGATTGCAATTTATTCCACACGTCAGTAGCTGATGTCGGAGGCGATTTCCGTACTTTCCGATCTAGTTCTTCCCATAGTAACTCGATTGGATTCAAGTCGGGGTTCTGGGGAGGTCATTCTATAATTTTGAGAGTTCCTTCCTCTTCTAAATGGCGTAAATAGTCTTTAGATAATTTAGATGAATGTTTTGGGTCATTATCTTGCGTGGTTCTCCAAAATTTCGCGGTAGCCTTCTTTTTTTAATATACCGTCAATTTTCACCATGTCCCCTACACTAGTGCCAGTAAAACAGCCCCAAATGATGATAGAATCTCCACCATGCTTCACGGTAGCAGCAATACACTCTTCTCTGGCACGTTCACCCACAGATCTTCTTACGAATATGCGTCTTCGGGTTCCGAACAGCTCAAATTTGGACTCATCCGTCCATAGGACGTTGTTCCACTCTTCTATGGTCCAGTGTTGGTGTTCACGAGCCCATTTAAGTCGCTTTTGTTTGTTTTGTTTGCGTAGTAATGGCTTTTTAATCGCAATACGTCCATGGAGCCCGGCTTTCTGTAGGCGACGTTTGACTGTAGAAACACTGACTAGATTTTGGCGACCAACATTTAATTCTGCGGTGATTTCCGGGGCTGTTTTGCGTCTATTTAACTTGCTAGTAACCACTATTCTGCGATCATCTGCAGATGTTGTCGCTTTTGGCCTTCCACTCTGTCTTTTATTAAGAAAACTGCCAGTTTCCCGATATTTTTTTACGTTATAGTCAACCGTAGCGTAGTGTATTTTCATTTTTTTTTGGCAATTTGTCGATTACTTATGCCACTTTTATGGTAAGCTATTATAAGCGCACGTGTTTCCGTACTAATTACTTTTCCGTAAGCGCGGAGGCATTTTAAAAAATTGTCACACTATATTTCACCCACGACGTGAATAGAGTAAATACCACACTGCAACTGACCATAGGTTACAGATTTCACTATAATCTTCTGGGAAGGTAATTTAAACATTATTACCTACAATCTAACAGATGACTAAATTTACCCAGTAAATTCAGTAAATTATTATTGTAATTGCACCGCAATAAACAGTTTATGGTAATCCGACCAAGTGCAGGTAAATGATAGTAAACCCTATGCGATATAATGGGTGCTTATCTTACTGAACTACATTTTAAATACGTGTTTCATTTTATTATAATGTTTTTTTTGGTAAACATAATACTATATGAATAATCTATGAAAACAGGGGTGCCTAAACACTTTTGGGCGGTAGTGTATCTACTGGCATTGTGACATCTAGGGGGATTTAAGGCGACTTGAAATCAATGGTCTTGTGGTGCAAGGGTTTTTTTAGCACGCTACACCGGAGATGTAGGGAGATGTTGGGTTCAATTCCCCTCCGAAACAGATATTTTTTCGAAAATTTAATTACGTTGGAAATTGCAAGAAAATTGTAATTTTAAGTTTTACATAAACGAGATGAATGTTTGGGATCGTTGTTTTAAAGTTTCGGCCACATAATTCTTCCCCAGTTGGCACAGCATTTTCCTGTAAGATTCTCAGATAACCCTCTTTACGTAGGATCCCATTTATTTTTATCAAATCGCCTACAGTATATGTATATAAAATAATCGCAAAATTTATTCCATCGAGCATGTTGCGAAAATATTTTACAATTTGAAGTACATGTTATTTTACATGTTTGACTTCGAAATCTTTGGAAAGCAAATTCAGTATATAGCCAGAACATAAGTTATAACTTATATTAGCCGTCTTGTTCATGAAGAAGCTAGTTATCTTGCCATTATAGTGTTACATGTTCATTATATCATTGGCCATATCTATAAGATAATCAAATGTTATACGGACAAATAATTGTTTCCATCTTCTATTATTAAAACCTGATATAGGTGTTTACAATATTTTGATTTCGTTCTTTAAGTATATCATTTAAAAGCACCGATTATAAATTGAATCAGCATTTTAATTATTCTTCAATTTTTTTTACGTTCAATGATGATTGAAGATACAATTTTTTGCAAAAAATGGCGGTAGCTGACTTAAAGGAGCTTAAAATGTCACTACTGCCACAATTGCTATTACAGCCAACACCAAAATCAAATGTACTGCTGGCATTCAAACTCCTACCTCAATTAAATTTTTATTTTTTTGTGGTATCCTCACAATGACTTCATATTCTTTTGACGATTGGGATGTATTTATTGCATTATTTAGGAATATATCTTCTCTTTGAACCGCCAATACTTCAAAGATTAGAAATTTCTAAGGATGCGGGGGTGGTTTTATTACCATGGACTTGACCAAATTTCAGGCAATTTGGTTCACCACAGAATCGATTTAAATTTCACTCAGTTACAATTATGCCTTTGTTAAAATGTATATTACAAAATTATCCCGGAATGCTTACAATTTTATCATAACAAAAGGAATTTCACTTGTTAAAAATGACCTTAACTTTTTCACAAGATACAAACACCTGAAAATTTTCCTATAATAAGCAGCCATTTCACTGTTTAGTATAAATTACGTTAGTATTACATTCACTCATTAAACTGTGGAATATAATTTATAATTATCACCTTACATAAGCATTGTATTATATCTGACTGTAGTCGGTGCAGAGGCAAAATAATACAATCTCTTACGCGCAAGTTGTTTGCCTTATTATTTTTTCTTTCACGCTATTGTATACCCAACGTATTAAGTGTAATGACTCCATGCTGAGAACAGAAAGCAGCGTATCGGAGTAGTAATTGTTTATTAATGCGATTCTAAATAATGTAGTAAAGGTTTCACAGACTTTAGTTTCAATACTTGTTTTGTTGGTAAAGCTTTCGATAATGTAAACAGATGTAAATTATTGGTTACTATGAAAGAACAGGGACATTCACATCATTTAAGAAGAGCTATACTGGGTTTATACGCAAACACAAGAATTGTGATGAATATAGGCGGAAAATTAATTAGGGAAATACCAATAAACAAAGGAGTTAGACGAGGCTGGTGTGTATCGCCAACATTATTTAACGTGTGTGGTGACGCCATTATAAAGGAATGGAAAACTAAACGCCCTAAAGGAATACGTTTACACCAGAACACCACCCCAAACTGTCTTGTATGCTAATGACCTAGTTCTCCTAACAGAAACAAAGGCTGATCTATAGAAAGGAATATATACCTTACAAAAAATCTGCCAAAACTACAACCACGATGAAAGGCGATTTATTAGTCGGTTGTTTGTTAATTGTATTAAGCGTTGTATAATGTTGCTGTCAATCTATTAACATTCCATCCTTTGAATTTCAGCAATGCGCATTTCTGTTTGATTTAATTCCACTGGTAAGCGGCATTCAACTTTTAACAATGTCCTAAAAGGCCATGAATAACGGAATGTACGCGTACGTAACACGAACTTGCATGTTGCATATCTTTTTGTTTTAATGCTTCAGGTTTTGAGTCATCATTCCCACGATAACGCGACGTCCTTATGCAAATGTCGCAGGAATGCGCAAACCCTTTTCGAAAACAAAACACGAATCGTGCCGTTTTACGGCTGACCTGAACCTGGGGCTCCCGAGTATAACCATTTCTTGTCGTCGAATCGCCAAGCAGATGACGTCAATTTGTAATCGCTGTTATGGTTGCCATACGGTTGCAATTTATATGCCTGTATCGTGCATTGGTGAACCGCAGAGTTCGTACGAATTAAAACAGTCGCTTAGGCGTTACGTAGGTCTTAGAAATCGTCAGAACAATTACACATACGGCATATTAATGGTTAAACCGAGATATATAGAATTTTTATTTACTTATACCGATGTGAAGTCAGCCATAAAAAATCAATACTTGTTGGGAAAGCTTTAAGACGTAGATATGTTTGTAAATAGTCAACGTTTTGTATGTCATTCGCTGGCACAATGATAAAGAACCATTCATTTCTGCAGTGTTTGCTAAATTTTATTCGTGAATTTTGCATACTGGATTATTGCAAACGTTTTAGGAAACCTCCCAGAAAAGTTTTAAAATGTAAATATTTTTGTATCAATTTTTATAAACAATTAAATTTTAGTATCTCATTCGCTCATCCAACAAGTAAAGAATCATTTATTTCTGCAATGAGCAGTATTTTCATACGCAGAGAGCGTGGTGAAATGGTAACTGTTACTAGACAGCATCTGTGCCTCCCACAGACGGATTTTGTTCTGAAACGCTTTCAAACGGCCGTACAAATCATTCACTAACTGCCCTTGTTTTTGAAGTTTCAAATTTAAATCATTCAAATGGCCTGTAAGGTCGCACATATACATTTTGGGTCACTCAATTCAGATAGTGGTTTATTTTTTATTTGCATAATATCTGCTACCTCATTTCTACGCTCGTAAAACCGTTTCAGCATTTTCCCTTTTGCTTAGCCATCTGACTTCACAATAATATGTTACGTTCTCATATTCGGCTGATATTTCATCCAAAAACGTCTTGAATTGACGATGGTTAAGCCCTCGGGATCGAATAAAATTGATGGTTTTACTACCACATTCATAACATTATGGAGTCGAATGGACTTAGAACACAAGTTCTATTGGTGGATAATGCAATGAAGGACTATGAAATCATCTTTTTGCTCATTTAATTCAGTTGCTTTTTCATACAAAATTCCGATGAAACTTTTACGTAAGCCGACCATAGAAGGTGCAACATCTGTGCATACACCAACTAATTTTGACCATGGCAAGCCAACACTTGTGAATACCTTTTGAACTTCATTAGAAATGTCCTCTCCTGTAGTAGTTTCTTTTAGCGGTTGTAAAGCAAGCAATTCCTCAGTAACAGTGAACTCTTTATCAACACCTCGAATAAATATAGCCAGTCGTCTAATGCTACGGAAAATGATTTAAAACCAATCATACGGACAGTCAAAGTTGTTTTTATATCATTAGCCATCATTTCTACACGCCGGGCAACAGTTCGTCTTGACAAACTATTTTTTTCAAATTCATTTTGCTTTTCAAGACACAAAACACTGCAAACTTCTAACATACACTCCTTGATAAATTCTACTTCGGCAAATGGTTTTAATGACTTTGCCAATTTTGAACTAACTATAAAACTAGCTTTCACAACATTATGAAGTTGTACTCTTTGTCTGTGAAACATTTGCTGCTGTTTTACCAAATTTGCGGTAAGCTTCTGGATATTGTCTTTTCTTATTTGTCCTGTCAGTGATCACAGCATAGGATGCTTAGTTGAGTAATGCCTTTGTATTATTGAATTCTTTCATCACTGAAATGGATTCATTACACAGCAAACAAATAGGCTTACCATTGTGAAAGATAAAAAAGAACAGAGCTAAACATCTTCGACATAAATGAGAGAATAAACGAAAACAAAAATAAAGTGGAAGGAACACATAGAACAGATGCAAGTGTCGAGGTTTCTAGCCAGGGCGAGATTTTTATAACACATGGGCTGAAAAGTCCCGGGCCTAACAAAGGAAACACGGTTTTTTTGGTTCAAAATTAGCTTTATTCATCAACGTAATCTCCATCAAGAGCAACGCAATCATTCCAGCGCCGCTCTAACATTTCAATACCACTTTTGTAGAACGATTTATCTTTCGCCTCAAAATAGGCCTCAGTTTCAGCGATAACCTCTTCATTCGTGCGAAATTTCTTACAGGGCGAGCATTTTTTTGAGGTCTGCGAACAGCCAGTAGTCGCTGGGAGCCAAATCTGGCGAATACGGTGGATGTGGGAGCAATTCGAAGTTCAATTCATGTAGTTTTGCCATTGTTTTGATTGACTTGTGACACGGTGCGTTGTCTTGATGGAACAAAATTTTTTTCTTTGCCATATGCGGTCGTTTCTTTGCAATTTCGGCCTTCAAACGCTCCAATAACGCTATATAATATTCACTGTTGATGGTATTTCCTTTCTCAAGATAATCGATCAATATTACAGCACACACATCCCAAAATACCGAGACCATAACCCTTCCAGCCGATTGTTGTGCTTTCGGGCGCTTTGGACGAGGTTCACCAGTTGCTGTCCACTCAGATGACGATCGTTTTGATCCCGGAGTGAAGTGATGGATCCATATTTCATCCATTGTCACATATCGACGCAAAAATTCCGGTTTGTTACGTTTAAACATGGCCAAACACTGCTCAGAATCATCAACACGTTCTTGATTTTGGTCAACAGTGAGCAAACGCGGCACCGACTTTGAACAGAGCTTTCTCATAGTCAAATGCTCATGCAATATAAAGCCAATACGTTCTTTTGATATCTTTACGATGTCAGCTAACTGACGCAACTTCACTTTTCGATCATTCAAAACGATTTTGTGGATTTTTTTGATGTTTTCTGGTGTTACCGCCTCATTTGGACGTCGACTGCGTTCTGCATCATCGGTGTCTCTACGACCACGTTTGAAGTCAGCAAACCAACGTTTTATTGTTGTTTCTGATGGAGCGGAGTGCCTATAACACTTTTGAAGCCATTGCTTCGCTTGAACGGTATTTTTTTCCCATCAAGAAGCAGTGTAAAATTAAGACACGAAATTGTTTTTGATCCATTGTTTTGAAAATAACAAAAGTAGCATGACTCTTGGCACAATAACTCGCAAACTAAGGAATAGAATATCATGAAATTTTAACAGCTGTCTTTTGAAGGTTAGTACTAACTGAGATAAAGGTAACTGTAATAGAACTAGCGTCATCTGTGTTAGGCCCAGGAGTTTTCAGCCCATGTGTTGATTAGGAAGAAATGTAAGCAGACCAAATAAAAGATGAGTATCGTAACAGGCAAAGTGCCTAAAGCCGGAAGTGAAGAAAGAGATATAAAGTAGTATCAACTCTTTGGCAGGTTCTTATTAAAATTAATTAAATTATTCGATCCAATTTGAAATCGTAAACGATACTAATCTATAAATAAACAAGCAAAGAAACTCCTCAATCTTCCGCTCCATTTTATCTATCCACACCATCATCTTTCTCCAACGCTAATAAAACAGTTACCGGAAACATTCATCAATTGTTTCTCGGCTCAATCGCATTCTCTTCGAATCTATGACACCGCACTTCGTCGTATCGTAAACAAAAATAAACGTGCCGCGCTGGCAAAAACCGCTGTTCGTTTCTGCCGATTTGCTATTTCATCACTTCAGTCGATTTATTATTGTTATACTTTTATTCTTTGAGTTGCGAAACGGTTAAACTAGCGCAATGCGTGCAATAATACCCTTCTAAGATGCGCAACCGTCTGTTAAACTGTCGATAATTGTATGAAATTGTAATTAGCTCAAGATGAATTATTCAACGTTCAAATTGGATAGCAATTGCCTCGGACGGGAAACCGTTTTATTGCCGTTCGACATGATCTATGCAAGTATGTTTTAAGAGTGTATTCGTTAAATAAATGATCGAGCCGTATTAGTTTAATTATCATAAAGTTTATTGTGTACGTAAATAGACAAAAATCCTATTCGTAATAGGAAGATTGCCAATCCAATGAATTTATAACAAACGAAGGTGTAATTGTAAAACAGAATAGACTTTCTTTTTTGTTTAATTTTTATGCTTAATGCTTTGTAATTTACAATTTGCTTCATTCATTAAAGAGTTTTGTTAATTGTGGAATAATACAATTCTATACTCTTATTTTTTAATTCGGAGGAGTAAAATGAAAAGACGCGTTTACACGATAGAATTTTTCAGTTACTTTTTGGCGCCAGTTTTAAAAGTAGCTAGGATTTTAACACATGGGCTGAAAAGTCCCGCGCCTAACAAAGAAAACACGGTTTTTTTGGTTCAAAATTAGCTTTATTCATCAACGTAATCTCCATCAAGAGCAACGCAATCATTCCAACGCCGCTCTAACATTTCTTACCACTTTTGTAGAACGATTTATCTTTTGCCTCAAAATAGGCCTCAGTTTCAGCGATAACCTCTTCATTCGTGCGGAATTTCTTACCGGCGAGCATTTTTTTGAGGTCTGTGAACAGCCAGTAGTCGCTGCGAGCCAAATCTGGCGCATACGGTGGATGTGGGAGCAATTCGAAGTTCAATTCATGTAGTTTTGCCATTGTTTTGATTGACTTGTGACACGATGCGTTGTCCTGATGAAACAAAAATTTTTTTCTTTGCCGTATGCGGTCGTTTCTTTGCAATTTCGGCCTTCAAACGCTCCAATAACGCTATATAATATTCACTGTTGATAGTATTTCCTTTCTCCAGATAGTCGATGAATATTACACCACTCACATCCCAAAATACCGAGGCCATAACCTTTCCAACCGATTGTTGTGCTTTCGGGCGCTTTGGACGAGGTTCACCAGTTGCTGCCCACTCAGATGACGATCGTTTGATTCCGGAGTGAAGTGATGGATCCATGTTTCATCCATTGTCACATATCTACGCAAAAATTCCGGTTTGTTACGTTTAAACATGGCCAAACACTGCTCAGAACCATCAACACGTTATTGTTTTTGGTCAACAGTGAGCAAACGCGGCACCCACTTTGAACAGAGCTTTCTCATAGTCAAATGCTCATGCAATATAAAGCCAATACGTTCTTTTGATATCTTTACGATGTCAGCTAACTCACGCAACTTCACTTTTCGATCATTCGAAACGATTTTGCGGATTTTTTTTATGTTTTCTGGTGTAACCGCCTCATTTGAACGTCCACTGCGTTCTGCATCATCGGTGTCTCTACGACCACGTTTGAAATCAGCAAACCAACGTTTTATTGTTGTTGGAATCCCCATAACACTTTTCAAGCCATTGCTTCGCTTGAACGGTATTTTTGGCCATCAAGAAGCAGTGTAAAATTAAAACACGAAATAGTTTTTGATCCATTGTTTTGAAAATAACAAAAATAGCGTGACTCAGCACAATAACTCACAAACTAATGAATAGAATATCATGAAATTTTAACAGCTGTCTTTTGAAGGTTAGTACTAACTGAGAGAAAGGTGACTGTAATAAAACTAGCGTCATCTATGTGTTAGCCCCGGGACTTTTCAGCCCATGTGTTATATAAATTGTAGTTACACAATTAATTATGTACTCATTACTCATTACACGTAGAACTAATCAATTAAATATAAACAAATAAATATATAGAAACACTGCAGAATAATATTTATTGATCAAATACACATCATACCTAGATCTCAACTTTCTACATTGTACCTTCTTTAATGTTGTTAATATTATAATTCTTATTTTGATAATATGCAATATAGCATATATATAATACATTACACTACCCTCTAAAATAATTATTCATTATCACCTTCCATTTCACTTGAACTACTATCTTTGCCCACTGATATAATAAATGGCTCGATAATGTCATCAATTAATCCATCTAAGTCAGATATTTTTCTTCTTTCTGTTTAGACCCTTTTTTCCGGTCTCGCAAAGACATCCGCTCTAAGACTCGCTCATCTCTGCTAGTTGTCTTCCTTTTTCGACCAGTTTTCGATTTGTTTGTCAAAGATCCACTCTCTTTGTATCGTTTTATCGTCATTCTAACTGTCGATCGCGCACATTTCACTTGTCGGGCAATAGCAGACACCGACAACCCTTGCTTTTTTAACACCAGAATTTGTCCTCGCTCTACCTCCGTCAATTCGCGTGTTTTCGGCATTACTTTTTACTGTATACTATCGTATTACACAGACAAAATCACAGACACAATATCTTCATTCTAACTAGCTCAACCTTACTCTTACAACTTTTAAGAAAGACTGAAGAAATATTCAGAAATTACAATTTTACGTCTATTTTCTAATTTACTGAGAATCGCCTATACTAAACCATTAAACCCTCATTATCACGTACCTAGTTAAGTCCGTCATCGACCCTGCTTCTTAGAAATACAATAATATTCGTGTAACACGTTCAAAACGAGAGTGGCGAATACATATGGCCACAGCTGTATATAATACATTACACTACCCTCTAAAATAATTATTTACTATCACCTTCCATTTCACTTGAACTACTATCTTTGCCCACTGATATAATAAATGGCTCGATAATGTCATCAATTAATCCATCTAACTCAGATATTTTTCTTTCTTCTTTAACCACATATTCTAGACATTTCTTCCAATTGTCTGTAATGGCATTCTGGATTGCCTATAGTAAAAGTACCCTTATATCTGCTAATTTGAATGAGATATTCTTAGTTGCCACTTCATTCTTTATTTGAGCCCATTCTATCTCAATTGGGTTGAGTTCGCAGCACAATTTTGTTTTCTGGCCATCTCATCTGTCGCATGCGTATTATATTGATCTTTACCAAGGCCAATTAAATGAAGAAGTTCAGAACGAACCATCTCTTTATCGTACTGGATATTTTTTGATTTCAGCCAAATCTGCATATCGCGTTTTCTAGATGTTCTAGGATTTTTTTTAATTTTGCGATTATGATATACAGCTGTGGCCATATGTATTCGCCACCTTTTTTGTTTTTTATTCCGACGAATATATAAGAAATAAAAGAAAATTGATCGATGAAAATGTTTCATTGTGAGTGTATACAGATATATACAGATATTGCTTATCATTTGGTAGCTCCTCCCTGGGCTTTTATCACCGCACGAATTCGTCGGGGCATACTGCTCACTAAGTTGTAGCACTGTTCGGGGGTGATTTTATTCCACTCTTCGAATGTTTTTGTTTTTAAGCATTGCTTTGTCGTAGATGAGTATTTAGCTACATTTCGCTTTAAAATGTACCATAAATGCTCAATTGGCGATAAGTCCGGGGATTGTGCCCGCCATTCCAGGACCCGCACGTTATTTTCCTCAAACCAGCGCCTTACTTCGCGAGATTTATGGCACGGTGCATTATCTTGTTGGAAGTAATACTCTGGCTCATCATTATCGAATAATTTTAACGCACACGGTTCCAGAACTTCTTCCAAAATGTCGATGTACGTCCGACTGTTCATTCGGCCCTCGCAGACGAACAGTTCTCCGACGCCTGTTGCACTCATGGAACCCCAAACCATTATGCTACCACCCCTAAACTCGCCTGAGGCCCAGGTTTACCACTAAAAACATGAATACTGTTACATTTTGGAACCCATTAAAAAGAATAAAAACACTGTAGATACCAGGAATTTAATACAGAATACCGCAAATACAATAATTATGTATTACTTATCTCAATATTTGACTCGTCCGTCCACATAACATTGGCCCAATTGTAGCCCACAGCAGTCTCTTTTTCTTTTGTTGCGGAGCCAACCGTGGTTTATGTCGAGCTTTGTATCCACCTAAATTTAATTCACAAAGGCGTCTTCTAACCGTGCGAGGAGAAATAGCAACATTATGTAGTCGGAAAAGTTCACTGGAAAGCTGTTTGGACCCTTTTTTCCGGTCTCGCAAAGACATCCGCTCTAAGACTCGCTCATCTCTGCTAGTTGTCTTTCTTATTCGACCAGTTTTCGGTTTGTTTGTCAAAGATCCACTCTCTTTGTATCGTTTTATCGTCATTCTAACTGTCGATCGCGCACATTTCACTTGTCGGGCAATAGCAGACACCGACAACCCTTGCTTTTCTAACACCAGAATTTGTCCTCGCTCTACCTCCGTCAATTCGCGTGTTTTCGGCATTACTTTTTACTGTATACTATCGTATTACACAGACAAAATCACAGACACAATATCTTCACTCTAACTAGCTCAACCTTACTCTTACAACTTTTAAAAAAGACTGAAGAAATATTCAGAAATTACAATTTTACGTCTATTTTCTAATTTACTCAGAATGGCCTACAATAAACCATTAAACCCTCATTACCAGGTACCTAGTTAAGTCCGTCATCGACCCTGCTTCTTAGAAATACAATAATATTCGTGTAACACTTTCAAAACGAGAGTGGCGAATACATATGGCCATAGCTGTATAGTATTATCCATAACAGTAACAGCATTGCCTGGCAGTACTGCCAATATTTGATGAAACCATCTTTCAAACACCTCGGTATTCATTTCTTCATGATAATCGGTAGTTTTTTTACCTTTGAAAAGCAATCAGCCCTTATCCACAAAATCAGCTCCAGATCCTATGTGCAAAATAATGAGATGCCTTCTTATTCCTGCATGATTACGTAAGTCTGTAGTCAGTCTTTCATTAAACGCTTGCCGCCGACTTTTAATATTATTATCTACCTGAACTTTGACCTTCGTTTAACCATGTTTCGTCTAAGTAATGAATTGGCCGGTTTTGACTATGATAATCTTTTATTGTCATCAAATACTTTTTTCTGCATCTGATTATATCATCACGTTCTATCAAAACACGTTTTCGATCTCTCGTCATGTATCTGCAATAACAAATTACACTTATTCTAACATATCAACGTATGTAAAATATATATTTGAGTAGCTATACTCAAAATTTGTTGCGTATTAATTAGAACACCGGCGCTAACCTAAAGTTTATTATGTTTATAAATTTTTACAATGTTGAACGGCTCATTAGTGGCAAATCATCACGCTGTTTTACTTTATTCAGCACTTTATCAAGTGTTGGAAGTTAATTTTTATAAAAAAAACTATGAATTAATTGCCTTATAGAATTCTTGACAGTTTCATCGTACTTAGCAATTAAAAAATGTCTTCCAGAAGTTTGTTTTGGTGAGGTAATTTGTCCTGTCTCCTTGGATTCTTTTATGGTACGATAGATAGTAGACTAAAAATAAGATAACATTATAATATGTATAATGATGGTAATGTAATATAACACCAACCTATCATGCTTGATATTCTTGCAGCAATGAAAGTAATTCTCATTCTCGGCTTATCAGTTCGAAGTTTTTTTGAATGTATTCAATACATGATATTAATATCATATATTGAATATAATACTGGGTACTATCACCACCAATATACCAAATCTATATATAAAACGTTAAGATGCGGTGATTGCTTTTATTAATTTTTTTCCATTTATCGATCCTGTTGTAGATTAGATTAGCTCTTTTATCCTTTACATGGAAACATAAAACAAAAGAAAATATCTCTATTATCTATATCTCTTTTAACATTACTCGACACGAAATTACTATTAAAATTTTAGATGGAATACATGTGTATTTTGATAAAAGATAAAGGTTTTTCCATTAAGGAATTACATATAACTTGAAAATACCAGATCATCAGTATAGCCAACTCAAATGAGATCAATAACTGATTCAAAAATATGACAGTCACCAGCACGACTGAAAAATTAAAAATTTTCGATTTTTATAAAGAGATCATTTGATTTATTTTAAACATTGGTGCTTTAGCAAAGCGTCTTATTTTATTTTTCATTAAAAAAGTATTGATAAAATATTGCGCAAAAATCTGAAATTGGTAAAGAGAACATTTGTCTCTACAAGTCAACAAACAGAATAGAAGATAGTCTTTGGCAATATTTTGTTAGAAAATAACTGTCGTTGGGAAACTTGAGTGCTGCTCTATTTCAAAGAAAAAACTGTAGTAAAGATATGCAAGAGTCGTTTGACGAACTTAGAAATTATTGGGGAACTCATCAAAATAATGATGATGAAAGCATTAATGAATACTAATCGTTAAGGTAAAAAAAAAATGAAGAACTTTTATAGAGTATATTTCTATATACATATATTTATTTTTTTATTATTGTGAAACGAAGAAGTTAATAAAATAAATAATAAAATAAACAGAACTATTTTCAACTAGTGTATTATAAATATCGTTATAGCCCCAAGTACTGCACGAAAAACAAAATATACTTATAAATAAAATACAATTATAAATTCAATTTTCCAAACGGGAGGTGTTGAACAGAGAATGAAGAAGATTTGTGGCAAACAATATGTACCCATAGGATGACTCAATACGCTTATATTCGTCCATGTATCAACATTAAACCGTGGTGTTATACGAATGATAACATATCTCGGTATTATCGTACAACAATTGCCCGTATTAAATTTGGACATGGTCTTTACCCAGCCCATTTCTTTAGATTGGGATTGGTGGAATCAGCTGCATCTCACTGTGGCTATGAAACGGCTGATCTGAATCACATTTTCATTGGTTGCGGTTCGCATAGAAACACTATTGACTCATTTATTAATCTTTTAGTCTCACTAAAGTATTATTGCACATTTGCATTCCAACAATCGAGAAGTGTACAATTTACTTATAGAAATGCTGAAACGAATGAAAATTAGGATCTGAGCTTTCACTGGAGGTCAATAATTACTTAATCCTAATTTAAGATTTAATTGTTTTGTTTTTGCTCCGAGGTGTATGGGCTGTGATCCCGTAGACACCATAAAAAATTCAATTTTCATCCGTTTAAAATCTCCTGTCCACCTGACAATATTATTGAATTGCTTAATGTAATCAATATTAACAATTTTTTGAAGATTAAAGTTTTTTTTATTACAGCGGCATGTCCATTACATTTTCTAATCGCAATAGTTAAATTATAATTAGAATATACCTGGATATTACGTAGCATAGATGTTAAGGACTTAACATTGTTTTTTGTATTTTCTAAATTTTTTTTACTATTACGTATTTTATCTTCTTTGCATTATTATTTTCATTTAGAATATTATTTTATTTTCATTTTTATATTTATTTATTTTCATTCTTATATTTATTTATTTTGCTCTCTTATATCCAATTTTATTTTAATATGTATGTACATTACGCATTGTATATGTATGCAAGTCAGCCATTCGCATTACGCTAGCTAAAACTGCCTAATTAGAAATCATTCACTGCAACGTCGTCGGATATGTAGTGGGAGTTTTCTTGAAATTTAAGGTACACAAGCATAGGCAGTCGTCTCCCGCGCGACAGTCGAGGTATTAGCGATCGTGCACTCGGTCATCTTTCGTGCCTCGTCGTAACGTGTACAGTAACGTCGTCGTAAGATTATTTGAGATTTCTAAGTTTTTCTAGTTTTGGCGGGAATCGTCGAGGACGTTGTCTATACATTTATTTCTGGCGGGAGTCATTTGGTAACGCCGTCGGACCACATGTATAGATTTTTTTAATAAGTATAAATTCTCGATTTTCTATCATCGTACGTCGAGGCTACTGTGTCCATTGTCGTCTATACATATTTTTAGTCTTCAGTTAAGTTTGTGTCGGAAATTATTTTGGTGAGATTGTCGGCGCGCATGTATAGACCTCCTCTACAAGTACGATCACTCCGCTTCTTGCTGACGGTCGTTGCGGCCGCAGCGCCCGTTGTCTTTTGTACGTTTGTTCGGTCCTTGTCGTATCGGGACTTAGAAATTTTTCATTTAGTTGCTCGTCGTAGCGGACGAGTGTCACGGGCCAGTTTTCTTATGGAATGTCGGCATCATCGCTCCGTTTTACTTGTCGGTACGCAGTTCGCACATTTGCTGGTTACTGGATTTTTCCCTTCTTTGGGGCGCAGTAGTATAGAGCTAAAGATTGCACATAGCGTAATATTTCAAATGAGAACGCCTGGGTAGCTGTGACATTACTTTTGTATTGAGATCGGCTATTATCGCTACTGTCGCCCTCGACCAGGCGTTCAAGCTCTAAGAGATAGGGTGGGTTCCCCTATAAATGTGAATATAACAAACGTATTTGGTCAAGTACAAATACATGCCAATAATACAGGGCCAAGTCCCTTAGGCAAATTTAAAACAAGGAAAGTATATTAGGCTCCCGGAAAGGGACATATAAATAAGCATAGCACCGAGGTGCGCTTATAAATTTAAGAAATAAATAGGGTTGGCTCCCCTATAAAAAGGTAGTGGTGCATGCAAACAGATAGAGGCATTAGTACATGCCTCTAACAAAGCTTCAGCGGAAGCACATAAGAGTTTAACCTTTTAAACAGAATTAAGACATAGCTTTGCAACGTACATGCTGAGGCATTACTTTATGTTGCTACCAATGAAAATACATATACAAATGCTAATGTACATTACCCGTATAAGAGAGCTCGAATAACTGCAATTATTGCAAATCTATATATCTTACGTACATCGTACATGTACATAGGCAAGAGTGGAAACCGTGTAACCATTTCATTTTTAAATATATTTTTTTGCGCATGCGCATTGAGTTTCACTGTACAACCTCTCTTTTAGTAAATAAGCGAACATACTCTACAAGTAAGTATTGGTCAAGTAATTTAGGAAATTACGAGCAGGCTACAGCGGCGTTGTTCTTCAAACCAGGAGAACGTAACAATAGATTTGTTGTCTATTGCACGAGGAAATAAAAAGTCTACGATACGATGTGCCTTTACAATTGTATCGATAAACTCTAAAGTGCAATATGAATTGGTTTGGAGCTTTTGTTGGATTAGAAATTTATGAAAAGCAACATAACCCTTACGCTTACATCCCCGCACTGTGCAGTGAATATTGAGACATCCTTGCAAATACATGTAATTAATTTTATAGTTATATGTTTACGAATAACTTACTTCCGTTTTCTATCACTTCATAGTTACCAAAGTTTCAATCAATAGCAATAGTTTCTGAAATTATGGACACCAATCAATTAAAAACTATATATGCAAATAGGTGCTATACTAAAAACGTAACTACACACAAATATATTGATTTTGATACTGATTATCGTAGTAGCTACATCAATGGTGACATTTTAAGCTTCTTAATTAGAACAGGTCATGACAAGAATTAAAAATCACAATGTTCTAAAGATCCATCACGCAATTCAGTTTATATATCTCTCGATGGATGGTGAAATCCTAATTAATAATAGTATAATTGCAAGGTAAGTAGTTTCGTCACAGACAAAACTTGCATTTGAAGTATCCCACTATAACTTTTGGATGTTCTGATTATATACTGAGTTTGTTTACTAACGACCTGGAAATTAAACAAGTAAAAGAGTATGTAGTTCACGTTATAAAATATTTCCGCAATATCCATTTGCTTAATGCTCGATACAATGGGAAAGGAGGCAAAAAACTAATATTACTTCAAGAGGTTCTGTGGAATATACTTTCTGTTTATTTTGTAATATGTGTCAATGAATGGTCGAAATTATTGCAAACTTGTGAAGAATATAAACATGACAGTGATTTCGTTATTTTTAAAGAGGTTTTGAGTATTCAAATTGAAGAGTGTCAGAAGATTTTCTTAAAATTACTGAAGAGAATTTCCTGCGTTTATAAAGGATGTTTTAATAAGAGAGTAAGATTAGGGTTCAATAAAACATGGTTTTCTGTAGCAAGCTGTAGAAATGTTTATTGATTAATAATGTATACATTTGTACATTATGTATGAAACAAAATATCTTGTAAATACCACCATCTTTTGACAAAATATGCAATAACACTATTGTATACAGATGGGTGTATTTCATTGATAGAGTGTATAATTTCGGGCTTCAATGCTTTGGTGGTCGCGCGATTGTTAGCATTAACCTATGACTTCAGATAACCCCACAGCCAGAAATCCAAAGGTGGTAAATCGCAAGAACGTGGCGGCTAATTCTGGTTATCAAACCGTGAAATGACACGACTAGGAGCAAACTAGTTCAAGACAGTTGCGTGTAGGCTTTCACGACCGTAGTCCATAGTAGAAATGTTTTTCGGGTTTTGTCGTGTAATAACTGTTTTACTTGACGTTTCGTTGATCATGCTGTCAGCTTCTTCAGAAGGTTCCTAAAGACTGGTGTTGTTGTCTCTTGCTTCTCGTTATATATTCTATTTCTGTTCCGCTTTGCTGATCCGTAACCGTTCCGTTTCGTTGAATCGCGTTCGTCGTATGATGACTCCGCAGTGCTAACTTCCACGTGTTGCTAATCTTGTATCTCTTTTCGCGATTGAAGTTGTTGGTATTCTTCATTATTTCTATTGATTCGCGTATTATCCTCGGGTAGAAGTGGCTGGTCCTGGCTAATACCTTAACGTCGCTGTAGATTATGCGGTGGTCTCCTTGTTGGTGCGGGTGTTTTGCTACTGCCGATTTTTCAATATACCTGAGGCCTGCGTCGCTCTCGTGTTCTTTCACTCTGCACGGAATACTCCGTCCTGTTGGACATTTTAGTTTTTGCTCGTAGCTTCGGTAAGACGTCCTTGTTGGGAGGGAGTAGCTGGTCGATTTTGGTCACCGTATTGTATCGTGTGATAGTGTTCTTTTCTCCTAGAGTCCTTTTTAGCCTATCGGTGACTAATGTATGGAAGATATGCGTAACCTGCTGGTTGTTTTTGGTCTTCGTTCTTTTTCGGTTTCCGTGGTTTCCTTATATCTTTTGTGCTGTAGCCGTTCTTCTGCAAGGCGTTTTTGACGTTATGTATTTCACTATTCCTGTGTTGTTCGTCACTGATTTTCTCCGTTCTTCTCAACAATATGTTGATGAGGGATCTCTTCTGTTGAGAATGGTAGTGGGATGTTGCATGCAGGTATCGGTCTGTGTGAGTCTTCGTCTGGTACACACTATAGCCCAGTTTGTTGCTGTCAGTACGCTCCACTAGGAGATCTAGGAATGGTAAGTTGCCGTCCTCTTCGATCTCCATGGTGAAGTTAGCATGTTGTCTATAAATGTGTTGCAGGAATTCCTCTAGAGTTCTTTGTCCGTGCGGCCATATGACAAAGCTGGCGTCTACATATCTGTACTAACATTTAGGTTTCATCCTGCTAGATTCGTTGGCTTCATGTTCGAATGATTCCTCAAAGATGTTGGCGATGACAGATGATACAGAAGATCCCATTGCAGCACCACTGCACAGCTTATTCGTAGAATTTTCCGTTACATAGGAAGTAGGTCGAAGCAAGGCAAAGTCTTGCCAAATTAATCAGATCCGGCTGTATTTGTTGTTGCTGGATGATCTCTAGTGTTTCTTCCACTGGTACATTGGTGAAGAGTGATTCGATGTCGAAAGATACCAGTAAATCTTCCTTTGTTGTAGTATCTCGATGAAATGTTCGGAGTTCTTCACAAAGCTTTTGGTGTTCCCGGAGTATTGTGCTAGTTGTTTTGCGACATATTTCTTCTTCTTTGTTCTTCCTTTGGGATTCATGATTCCTTGATAGCGCCTCTGGTTTATTTTTCTACCTTCGTGGTTGGGCTCTTGTTTAGTTTCTTGTAGTGGTCCGTATCCAGCAGAGCAAGATTAGCACTGGAAGGCATGCTAATGACCAATAACTACAGCTAATTTTTGCGTCATCCTACATCAACAACACGATCAAACTAAAATAGTAAGTAATTACATTGTTTTTAATATTGATAGTAACCGAGCCGTACGCTACTGTAAAAGCACTCATTTCTACAGCCTTAGTAATGTGTCATATTCTTTATTTTTCCCTGATTTAAATAGCCTCATCTTTGCTGCAAAGAACCCTAATTACATCGAAATATCGTGGTAATTACTATGTGCTTTGCTAAATCATTCTACATTTACAGACCCCATTGTACATTCATAAAAAGAAACCCATATCAGAAATCATATACGGCATTATTCGTGTGCAAAATCTCTTAAATATGAATCGGTCCCAAACATTAATCTCCTCTGATTACCCTATTCTTCACCTTACGACACAATGCATCTATGCATAATGGCATGGTAATGCTTGAATACCTGTATAGGTATGTATACAGATACTATTACACAAACTTGATTGTTCAATCTCCGGTTATGCGTGGAATGCAATCCGGACTACACGTACCAACGGATATCAGACTCGATACGTCCTACAAACCGCCAGTTGTTATTACCCGTCTATAATAACCAATTTGAATGTTCGCAACTGGACGCTTGTTAACGCTTTTATTACTTTCTAAACCGTTGCTGTCGTTGTTCTCTTAACGAAATTGATACTCATTTACATATACGTATGTACAACTTACATTACAATTCGATAATGGTGTCAAAATTCTCTTTGTCTGTTGTACAGTGGTATTCAAAAGTTTGATAGCGCACTCTTCCTTTTTTCTTTAGGAATATTTTTTTTTATACCGGATATATGCTCAGTAACATAGATCAATATGTTTCCCATATTTTTTTTCCAAGAACTTGTGCTCTTTGTATTGTCCTTTTACCTCCTTTTAATAAAAGATTAAATAGCTGCTAGAAATTTGTAGAATACCTATGAGAAGGAATTTCAAGATGCCTAATGATGTAATCGAGCTTTTTATCATTTCTTGTTTTACAAGGACATACACTACATACATATGAGGAAAACTACACATTTTCTTTGTTTTGAATTGAAATATAAAGTTGGTTTGTAGCAAAATTTATTAACAGATATTTGACATTGCGAAAAGAATTTTTAGCAAGGAAAAGGATACAAAAAATAGTACAAAATTACTAATTTAAAGTGATTTCTCGTCAATATGTACGCTTTGAGAAGGAATTACGGCGGGCACATAGTTTTGGAATTCTTCTAATCAGAGATTCCAGATAATCGTCTGTAATTTCAGTCCATGCTACGTGGAGCTTCTGTCAACGATTTCGTGTGCTGCTAACTCCTCTTTTCGAATTCTTCCGCCCAATTCATCCCATATTTTGAAGATTGCGATGGTCAAATTATCCCTTTTATATAATAATATATCCTTCTTCTTCGAATGGTTTAATTACTAATCATAATTTTTCAAAGGGTCCGAAAGTTCTTAAACTAGGAATAGTAATTTTAGGTCTAAACACAAAAATAAATTATAACTATTGTTACTTCATCATATATCGAATGTATCACATATTTTTCAAACCCTGATTCGAATTAAATAATATCTCAGACTTTCACGGCCGTTTGTCATAGTCGTGGCGGTTGTCGGATTCCGCTGTGTCACTAGGTTTTTTGTCCCTGCCGTTTCGCGAACAACTGCGGTTCGCATTTTCAAAGGTACTGGCTTCATGTAGATCGTAGATCGAGTGATGCGTTCGAGGTACCAGAAGTCTTCTAACTTCTAACTTCTCCATCGGATTGAAATTCGCTCGAGCGTCCAGCTACTCAATCCACCTTTGGCTCGAGCGAATTTTCTTCTTAACGCGGCTGGTTTGGCGCTGTTTCCAGTCTTGAAGTAACTCACGCAAGCTTCTGAACCTGTATACGCCTGTCAGGGTATTATTAATTCTATTTTTTCCTGTGAAGGCAATATTACCTTATAAATTAGGTATTATAGCATCAATAATATTACAGATTATCAATGAATATTCAAAATTTTTGAGGAATATTGCACTGATTTTCTCGGAAAATCTTTGTAGTGTTTTTTTCAATCTTAAAAATAGACTAAAAACCATCGTAGTTTTGCTTAAATATTTTAGTAAATGTTAAAAATCCCTTGGAAAATCAATAAACCAAAATTTACATTAATTATAATTTTTAGAGTGCATGTGTAAATATAAGTTTTTACACATTCGACTGTCCCTTGCATATTCTGCGAATATCAAAAGTTACTCAAAATAGTACATGCGTTGTTGCTAATCTTATCTATAAACATAATCTGCTATAAAATTTGCTGTAATTAATTGCGTTAATTACTTTTGCACATAATACAACTAAATCCCGACATAGATATATTCTATAATACCCACAGTAAACAATTAATGGTTCGATAATGTGTGATATTGTATTTACATGTAATATTTATATCACGGAAATATCGGTTGAGTTACACGAACAAGAAATCAACGATCGGTGTTCTACATTTTTGAAACATTAGTGATTCAAGCACTTTTACTTTGCTTGTTGCAATCGTTACATTAAATATTCTTCATTATGCCTGATTAGCTCATACTTTGTTAAAACTTGCAACGTAGTTATTATGAGAAAAAACGGGTTATGTAATAAAGTTATATTAAGTATATATTAGTGTTAAATAAACCGACATCTGCTAACAATTTGTCCCATTAGCTTGCATAATTGACAATGATGTGTTGCTTTTGCTTTGAAAATTTTAAATAAACTTTGCAGTACTTTTGATCTTCCTTTGAATTAAAATGGGTATCTTGTATGCGCATCAAAAGTACCTTATACGTGCTTAGAATCTATCCTATCGTCCTAACATGTCTGCAATGAATAAAAATACTTATAAATCCCTTGTATTTCGAAGCTTCCTTTTGCTTTGGTTATTAATTATTCCTTATTATTTGTATTGGGATCAGACGTGTTAATCTTCAAGTACACCAATAAAATAAGAAAATTAATAAAAAAATCTAGAGGAAGAACGTTTAACTTTTTATTATAGGAAAGGTGATCTACCGTGTCGCTTGATTAGACATGCATGACGTAAGTTGTTTATTAAAATAAGCAATAAAAAAGACAGCTGCTAACGCACACTTTTTATAAGCGGCAATTAAAAGTTTTTCATCTTCGTACCATTATCTTAGAACGTGATGCAGAAATGAGACAATAATTTATTTATATTATAATACCTCTACAGCTGAATAATTCAGGACGTTATAATCTTTGCACACCAAGCACAATTAGGAATGAAATCATTTAATAATTTAATAATAGTATATCCCTTGTATGTGTGTATGTGGGTATGTGTATATAGTAATAATCATAATAATAACAATAATAATAATAATATGTATATATACGAGGGCGACCAGAAATGTTTCCGGAATCGGCAAGAGATGGCGTATGAAGGTTGAAGTGGATACATTGGTCGGCAAGGCCAACCTTTTTTTATGGCAACTGTGAAAATTTGAGACGTCTACTGTCAATAATTGTTGTTTAAGAATGTTTTGTATAGCAAGTGGTTTCGCAAAAACGGATTAAATCGAATTTCCGTGCACTATCACTGCACGAATTTCGTGCAGTGATAGAACACGGAAATTCGAAATATTTAGCTAGAGGTTCATGACGGTGTACTCCATCAGCTTGTAGGTGAGCGACTTCAAACGTGGCCGCACAAGCACAAGTGACAAACCACACAGTGGACGCCCAAAAACTGCTACCAACGATGAAGTGGTATCTCAGAAGAACGCGTTTGCCATACGAAATTTTGGGTATGAAAATGCTTTCGGTGCGAAGGGTACCACGTTTGCTAACACCGGAGCAAAAACAAAATCAGGTGAGCGACGAGTGTCTGGCTTGGATCCAACGCAATCCAAGAAATTTCTTCATGCGTTTCGTAGCCGTGGATGAGACTTGAATCCACTACTACATAACGCAGAATCGGTTCCGAAGAAAGCAAAGACCGTTCCATCGGCCGGAAAGGTCATGGTGACCATTTTTTGGGATTCCCAAGGTGTGATCTTCATCGACTGTCTGCAGAAGGGAAGGACGATCGCGGGGGAATAGTACAGCGATTTATTGACCCGATTCGATGCAGTATTGAAGGAGGAACGGCCTCGTTTGCAGCAAAGAAATGTGCTTTTCCACCACTGTAATGTGCCAGCTCATCCTGCATCGTCGTGTTCGAATTGAATGAGTTGCGCTACGAATTAGTCTCTCATGCTCCATATTCACCGAACCTAGCCCTATTCCCAAACCTGAAGAGATCACTGGGAGGAAAGAAATTTGTCTCAAATGAGGAGGTAATCGCTGCTAGAGATGGCTATTTTGCAGATCTCGAAACATTCTACTTTTCCGACGGAGCACTGTTTGAAAAAGTGTATTGATGTTCGAGGAATCATCGAAAAATAGAAGTAAAAAACCACTGCAGCACTGTGTTTTCTTGCCGATTCAGAAACATTTCAGGTCGCCCTCGTATATTCATTGGCTAAATGACAATTACAACAGATATTCATATTTTCAGTACATAAAGATTACTTGTGGTCAAAGGGATTAACTCACTGCTGTAATCGCTTACAGCATTCGGTGTATTTTCTTTGACGTGCTTGAGAAAGAAATCCCATAAATGGCATTAATAGTATGGCTTGCATCTTTTTCTAATTTTTCTAATAGATACATGGAGTGCATACGTAAGCTGGTAAATGCATTATAAGACTTTTGTTTAGAGTACAAATAGCAAATATTTATATGGCATCGAAAGTGTCGGAATTTGTTCCCACTGCTATCTTTTTTAAGTAAAGTGCTGCGAAAACATGCCGTTTGCTTGTGGATGTTTACGGCGATGATGCTTCATCGGTATCAACTTATACTTATACTTGGTTCCAACGCTTCAAAAGTTGTGATTTCGATGTTAACGACAAAGAACGCGATGGTGCCCCAAAAAAGTTCCAAAATGAGGAATTTGAGGAGTTGCTTCATATTGTTCCATATCAGGCACTTGAAAAATTGTCTGCAACATTCAATGGTGATCGATCCACCATTGGAAAACGTCTATATCCGCTGGGAATGATTCAGAAAACATGAAATTGGCTACTACACCAGCTGAAGGAAAGAGACTTTGAAAGGCGTTTGGTCACGTGCAAAATATTGCTTCAACTATAAGAAAGGAAGAGTTTTTTGCATCGGATTATAACTGGCGATGAAAAAGGGATTCACTATGGAAGCTAGAAAAACCAGGTCCATCAACGTCATAGCGCAATATTCACAGGATCAAGATCATGCTCTGTATCTGATGGGACATGCGGGATGTAGTCTGAATGTTGCCAACTTCAATTAATGCGTTTGAAACAACCTATTCAAGAAGAATGGCCCGAATGGCGCAATAGCCACAAGAAGTTTATTTTGTGACTCAGCGCTAGCCACATGTTGCTCAATCGGTCCGGACATACATAGAAGGGGTAAAATGCGAGGATTCTACCTCACCCGTTGATGCAGTCGCCGCTTACTGGAAAGCGATGCACCTCACAAAAATGGGTCGATCACTGGATCGCCTTGAAAGAAATAGAATTCTTTATTCGAGGAATCCATTTATTTTCCGAAAAATGAGCGAAGGTTGTTGCTTCACATCAAATCGTTTAATGTTTTCCTATTCAAATTATATTTTTTGTCTACGTAAAAACTATTAAAACTTATTCCCATACGCTGTAATATAGAACAAGGTAGTGTAATGGTTTGGGAGGCTTTCACCTATAAGAATAAAACCCCTATATATTTTACTTCTACGTGAATGAATTCTAATTCTTATGTACAACTTCTCGAAATGCTTCTGATAGACTTTGGTGAACAATTGCCTACGCAAGACTGGATATTTAAACAAGACAATGCTGCTATCTATAATACCACACAAACAAAAGAGTGGTTCCATCAATAGGAAAGCAATTTATGTCAACGGCCGATTCGCTTGTCCGATCTGAACCCGATCGAAAATCTTCGGAGATTATTGGCACTAATAAACAATGCGATAGCGTCAAGGAACTAAAATCGGCGATAACGGGGTATTGGAATGATGTTCCTATTTCAACATTGACCAAATTGATAGACACTATGAAGACTCCGATGTTTGAATTTATTTTGAATAGAGGATTTAACTCTAACCTATAGAACTTTCCTTTTGAGTTACTATTATTGTAAATATTCGCTTGTCTCATCATCTAAAATGTAATAATTCTTTTAATATTATTTCCTCTTGCATCTGTGTTTGTCTGTAGTTCGGCATTACCTTCGATGCATAATTTGTGGAAGATATTAAGAAAACCAAACATTCAAAAGTCCATATGGAACTATAGAAATTTCCTTGAGTGTATGTATGTGTAAGATATATTCTACAAGATAAGAGACATATTTCATCATTTCAAATTTCTTTTTTATCATTCCAAATTTTAGAAATCTTCTTTGTAACAGTTATATTTCACTTCTTCAATGCTCCTCCCGGCATGTCTGTTGGAGCATTAAACTTTCATAATTGCAGTTTCAATTTGAAAATAAATTTGATCTTTCTGCCACAGATAAGAACTGCTTGAGGAAAAACCAGAACAATAGTATTGTTTATTCATATTTATTGACCAATGTGTGAAAAGTATGAATAAATTTAACATATGTGAAAGACTATAAATAAATCCACCGATTGCAATCAAATTCATTTCTAAAACAATCGCTCGAAATTCAAAAGGAAACTGTTAGTTCCTATTCTTGCACGATTATTATTAACCTAGTTCAGATAATTTGCATTTACTTGCTCTAGATTTTTTCGTGTTAATTTGCTACATTATAGATCATGTATCAGGAGGAAATTATACACTTATTCAGATTCGATATGGGGGAACTTTTTTCGCTTGGTTAATAGACGTAGCTTCCTGTACGATACGTAGGCAATAATTAGATTTGTCATAGGATATTGTTTATGCGTCTGTGTAGTGGGTAAATTCCATTTGTCTAGAGCAAACGGTCAGTTAAGTAACGTTATAAATTATTTCTTCTTTGTCTATAATTTGCGGACATGTAATGTCTTGTTATATTGGTTTTGCACTTTTCTAACGCGCTGTGTTGATAACTACATATATTCTATGTACTATTACTTAATTTATTTCGAAAAAAAGAAAACAGATATAGTGGCCGGTAGGAAGTTTACATCAAATCAGAAAGTTTTATATTTCCGTTTTCCTCAAAAACATCTGTTTATTGCTAATTTATGCTTATGTAAGATCTTGGGAACAAATAAAATTTTTAAGAATAGTCGAAATAAATATAATATTCCTTGTCGAAAACCACGAAAGACTGGTGTGTTAAATTTGAACTAAATCCTGCAATTCTCCTATCAAAATAAAAAGAGGTTTATCAAATTTTTTTAAAAACAAACGCGTTTTTCACTTAATTTTGTTTTTTTCTTTTTAATTAACTGCAGTACGAAAATGGAATTCCTTCATTTTTCACTCAGTGATTCAATTGTGGCTACCTTTGTGTTAAAAAAAAATTATAATAGAAACACATTTCCAAGGTGTAAGAGAAAATATTACTGCATAATAAATAGTAGGAACATGGTTAATAGCAATCGAAACGTATGACACTCAACAATAGGTGCTTATTCGTAAAAAATATTTTAAATTTGATGAAGACTATGAGAAAATTACAAGGAAATTCTGTACGGAATATAGAAAAATTTATAGAAAGTGGTACAGGAATTACATCCTTTCCAAAAGCAAAATCCACCATCGCAGTTGTTGCTTATAGGAAAAATGCTTTATGGAAAATCCAAAAACAATTGAATATTCCAAAAACCACCTTATTCAGAATTTTTTATAAAGATTTTCCATTTAAAGGTTTACAAGATTCAAATAATGCAATAAGATTTTTTTTGACAAACAAAAAAGATTGCCACGAAAAGTAGCTGTTGGAAATGGTTTTTGGGCTGGTAGAATTGGCAATGTTGGAGCTCGATATCGAAACATGATTACAAATTTTCTGTTTGATATGTGGTTTTAGTAAAACGTTGCTGTATCTCACACCGATCCAGAAACACATCTATACGTTTTACGTCAATTCGATTTGGTAATCGAATAACTTCTAGAAGTGAAAAGATTAATTGGTTGACGAGAGCTCTTAAACACTTCAGAAACACATATCCAAATCTAATAATTGGAATTTTTGAGGGGAATACATCCGAATGGGTTCCTTAAGAAATCGATGTCTTATTGCACCGCAAAGTACGGCAGAGTTCAATTTACAGCGTTTATAGTTGATCTGAGGAATCGTATAACAGTAGGAAAACCACGGCTAAGTTCTATACACAAACGGAAAAGACTGAATTGGAGAAAAGCTCACGCAAACTGGAGTGTAAATGAAAAAACAGTGAAACATGGAGGAGGAAACATCATGGTACGGAGTTGTTTTGGAAGCGGAAGGATTGCAAAATTAGTTAAAAAGAGATGAAGGAATGACTAAAGTTGAGTATAGTAGGGATTAATTTATCAGCAAGATAACAACCCCAAAATACACCGTAAATATGGTTAAAGCTTATTTTCCTAGAGTCCTATCCTTAATGGAGTAGCTGCCCCAAGAGACCCATTCAGCTATTGTCGGATCCCTTGGATCGTAAGGTTCGAAAAAACTCCCCGACTGGCAAAGTTTCATCCAAATTCCCTATACTTTCGGTAAAATTGTATCCTATTCGTTTCGAATGTTGGCTACTATGCATGCTAGTTTAACTTTGTTTGTTGCTCATACCGAAGAAGGTTCTGAGATTTTTCAACCAAAAAATTCGTCTTCGGAGAACACATAACAGCGCAGGAGTCTTATCCGGTGTTTAATGTCATGTCATGGCTTATGAACAGATATTTCATTTTAGTATAAGTAGACCTGGCCTTTTTGATTCTGTTACGTATTTCTTGCGAGTGGTCCCATTGTTCCGAGATAGGTAAAACTGCTCATTCGTTATATCCGTTTTTGATTTATTGTGGGATGACAATTGTCAACTTTTTCTTTACTAATGAACATTAATTTTGCCTTTTTGTTGTTTATATCCAGACCATACAATTGGCTGTGATATGTTAATCTATCCATAAGTTGTCATCGAAAATAACCGTATGGTCTGCATAGCGAACATTATTTAATTTTTCTCCATTCAGAAGAATTCCAGATTCTCTGTGTTTTAGAGCTTATCTGAATATGTGCTCTGACTATATATTAAACAGAAATAGAGAGAGAATGCAACTATGCCTTACACCTCGTAGTGTGTTTGTCTACGTTAGACTTTAGACCTTGACCTCCTATTTCTTTTATTACCTTTGCTACTGCTGCCTGTAAAAAGCTTACGGATGGATACATTTTCATTGATTCATTCATTCGTATTGTAAACCGCACAAAATCCTTTCGATTTATATTTAGATGTAACCCCTTATTATTAGAGCGCGATCTGTGTATAACGTATATACATTTGTGGTTAACCTTCCTTAAATAATTCATATTGAACTTGTTCCCGTAGTATGCATTCAACGGACAACATTCGGAGGCAGCCGTGCAGTTCATTGCCTCCAGAATGGACATTATTCAGGTGGATCGGTATGTAAGCCGAAGACCAAGTGTGACCACTTTACAGTCGCTTTTCACCGGTTTATAAGTTATAACCCCACCGCTATAAAACTTCGAATACGATATTCACATACATAGATCGATTCCTTGCATGAATTAATAAGTGGTATAAATCTCCAGTGACGTGGAATAGGAATAGAACCAGAGGAGGGACAATAAAAGTCGTCAGTATTTTATTATGAAGGATATTCGTGAATTGTTGTTTCTAATATAAAAGAAAACAGTGGAAACGACTGAAACAATTTTATTTTTTTCACAGAATTTTATGAAAGGTTCATATAGGGCGATTGTGAAGTAAGAGATCTACATTAATAATTTATTGCACTTTTTACGAAATACATTTACAATAACGAAATTTCTAGAGGTTCACTAACAGAAAACGAATAAATAAAGAAACAATGGAGAATTCTGCATAGACGTAATAATGGATGTTGAATCCTTGATCTCAAATGACTAAGAATCCATTTCTTCATACTTTCTACCAAGTATTGAAATAGGAATCCCATGTCAGCACATTTTTGTTGCAGATTCCAGTTCATCGACGATTTTCAGTGGTGTTTACGTCGTGTGAGCTGGGCTTTTTTAATAGCTTGATTTCCTTCTTAAGAAACCAATCTTTTGTTCGTTTGGTAGCATAGATAGTAGCGTTGTCTTGTTAAAATATCCAGTTTTATGATCGCATTTGTTCAATCTAAAAACTATTTCGGAATTCATTCGAGTACAAAGAAGATATATAGTTATTCTACTGTTATGCGTAAATGCCATCACCAAAATGTAGATTCATCGTACAAAATGTAATGTTCTTCTATTGGCGATCCAACCCCATTTAATTTCCTCCATTAAGAGTGATTTTGAAGCATTTTCTAACTTTTTGCTACTCGATCATATTACTAGAAGAGCTTAACCGCAATATCAATGCGCACTTCGTGTTGGTTTTTTGTTTCTGCTTTAACACGGTGTTAATTTTTGATAAGTTTTATAACGATTTATTTAATTTGTTTTCTGCTTGAGTTAAAAAATAGTATATTTAACACGTTGGTTTCCGTGAGCCCACCGACGATACTAACTCGTACTTCATCTTGATGCCGTGAGCATCATCCGTGTTGCACAGTCGGTACTCTCTCCAATAGAATGCAATGGCAACAGCCTATACTTATAGCTGCAAAAGAATACGCAGCATGTAAGGAATGAAATAGGGTTCAAGTTCCTGCACAATTCAATCCGCTAACAGAATTTACTAGTTTTATAGGTTTGAATATATAAGTTGAGTTGTCTCTATTCGAATTATAAAATCTTTTGTTCGTTCTGTGAAATTGGACTGTGTGCCGGTAAGTTTCTTCTATTATTTTTTTATTTTCTTATTTATTATCTTAAGATTCGAAAAGTTAACTTTTAAATGTCAACTAGCAAACGTAATAAAAAAGAAACCAAGTAAAAGCCACAATACTGGAGGGAGAAAACAAGTGTTGACGAGAATAAAGCATAAGGAGAAGGCTGCTAGATATAGAGAGGGGTATTTTAGTAGATTATTCTAACAATTCCGATTTTGAATGGAATGGTAGAAATGAAAAATCCAGCGGCAGTGTAAACGATCTGAACGAAATGGAGGGAGAAAATATGGTACTGGAAGTGGGAATTGATGATTCTACAATTGCTGACGAACACAAGATATACGAGTGCTGTTTTTTTGAACCTCCGATAGCTCATAAAAATAAAACAACTGTAAATAACAAAATGAATTTATTACCAAAAGTTATCTTGAACGTCGGCCCGGTCTTCTTTAAACTTCCTACACCATTCACACACACCACCATCTGAATTTCAGCTGCAATATTCCCTTCTGCTTGAAGGAATAGAATTACCCTATAATATATCTTCGGATGAAATTTATACCTAAATGTTTGGTCTTTACGGGTTATGTCTAACAATTTAACATTTATCTACAATAATATATATATATAATAGGGGATCAACGATTTCACGATATGCCTATCAGTTGTATTACTTTAAAGGAATTTCACCTTGCTTCCACACGTATAGATGGTAGTATATATAACAGTTTAAAATATACATTTGACGTTTGAATAATGAAGTTCTTTAATGTCTATTGTAAATAGGTCTTTGATATCCAGTCATTCATAGTAAACTCGTCATCGAACGAATGTGTAAAAACTCGTACTAGTAAGACGTACCTACCGTCTCATTAAGTAAGATCAACCGACGAGGTTACCGCACTAGAATAAGGAAATGTATTTGTTTCTTTATTTAAATGAGACGTTATCCTATATGGATACGACTTCAAAATACGAGCTTGTTACCTTGGAACCCACGTATATCTTTTTATAAATATTCCTTTCTGGAAAATAACTGACCGAGTCAACATTATCTAGATTATACGCCAGTGTTTTTGCTGGCGATTTCAAAACATGTGGCCGTTTATAATTTCGAAGGCAAATATTTGTTAGTGAAATACTTGCCAGATGTTTTCACGGATATTTTTATCTAAATAAGTTAGTCTTTTGAACTGTTCAAAATAGATCAGAACTTATCATATAGATGTATTTGAGTAAAGATAAACTGTCCATTGTATATATATTGCAATTACATGATTTGTTCTTTGTAATTTGGCTTTCTAATACTATAGTTTCTGCCGTCGGTATTTAGCGTATATTGCATGCATTCAACAGTAAGAAAACGTTAACGATTTGTTGAGGGGCCTAGTAATATTGGTAACGTTAAAAATTAAAGACTATTTTAGTGTAGTGCTTAACATAGTGTAAAACTAACACTATTGCAGATATAGTATTTACACTACTAACTACATTATCTCAGTAGCGTATTTTAAATTGTTTTCAAATAAATTTGGAAGAAGAAATGTATTGCTGTACACTAAATATAGTAAATCCAGCAAATATTTAACTCTACTGCAGGCTATACACTATTTTACATTAAATATTTTACCCATACATTATACGAGGGAATCTCTTCCTGTGTATGTTGTGGAGTTATGATCGGTATGGGAAGAAATGTACAAGGAAGTTATAGCTGTTGAATACTAAGACGGTAATAAAGTAAAAGTGCAGATGAATTAATAAATATGACTGCTGCAACTACCAGATGAAAAGGTAGTTGACGTTTATTTCTAATTATTTGTGTTAGACTGAGAGAAGCTGTTTTTTTTTGTTGAATTTAACTTATACCTTTACGTATATTACCGGCCATAAGTGTTTACCCACTTTTAAGATATTACAAAGACAAGTCAAAAACTAATTATAAAATAAACCTTTATTCCTTACCTATACAAAGAACTGTAACAGTTATAAAAACAATGTGGTAATCAATTTGCTAACAGAGATAATAATAAATTAACTTAACCGCATTTTATTTTTATTGCTGCTGCACACAATCTTGGCTTTCCCTCTAGCAGCTTTGCCAGTGTTAGCGATTCTATTTTCCTCCACTTGTGTCGAATTTGGATCAAATTTTCGAACTTGTCGGTAGAGGTCCTTCCGCAAAACCTCGATCGAATTGACATCGGGACTTTGAAGCGGTAACTTTATAGCAACAATTTTCTCTGTGCCCCAGTTGTTCCAAATATTCATGGCATATCTTTGCAGTATCTTTAGGATCATTATCGTGCAACTGTTTAGCCTTGTGTAATAATGTACAAACCAGCTTGGCGCAAACGCCTTTTTACCGTGGTAATGCTAATTGGTTTTGGGCGCAAAATATTAATTTCTGGCGCTGTTTTTCGTCTGTTTCGTTTGCTCGTGATTACAATTGCGCGATTTTCTGCTGGTATTGTTGTTTTTGGCCTTCCCGGTCGCTGTTTATTGGATACATTGCCACTTCATTGATACTTTCTAACACTATAATCTTTCTGCGTTTTCATTTCAGTAATTTAGCAGTTTCTGGCTTACTTTTACCCATTATTGGAATATGCCACTATTTGAGCACGCGTTTCCTTAGATAATTCTTTTCTTGGCGAGAATATTTTAACGCTACTCGATGTTTTAAAACACTTTGCACAAATTCTTCACTATTCACAGCTTGCAACACGGAAGCTGAATGCAAACTAAATCTTTTAGTACATTAACATGTCCGTGACTTCTATTTATGTACACATTTTATGACGGCCGTAATAAACATTCCGAAAAGTTGCTCTTTATCTAATCCAGTTACTTGAACGTGCTTGATCCTCAAAAAGGGTCATTCTGCTAGTATCTTGCTAGTCGGCTCATTACTTGCGCAGAGAACATCACAGAGGAATTGAAATCTATCTCGCACTTACAGTTTAATAATGTAAATATTTTTATAAGGATTAAAAATAGTTTCTTTCAATAACGTTCAATTATCCAAGCGGGTAAACACTTATGACCGGTAGTGTACGTATCAATTGTAACCTTAAATAATTGTATCCGCAAAAATTTCTCCATTATCCTGTAGAGGCCCTTCACATGCCGATGGACGTTTTGGTGGAATGAGCTACGGTGGTCAAAGTATTCTAAACCACCCTTCCATACTCTATTTTTTAATTCGGAGACATCTTTTTAAATTGAAACGCCAGAAAGAAGGCTAACTGTTGGTCAGTTCTCAGCCAAAATTACACTAGCGATATTTGATATATTGCCAGCCGCCATATTGTTACAACAACTGACTGATGTTTAGATTGTGTATTTTTGTGCGTTTGTATTAATTTTTTCTCCTAACTTTGTATTGTTATAATGAAAAAAAATTCTTCTGAGAAATAATCGGCTAAGATATTTTCCATGTAAAACATTTTGACGACGTTTTTCGTGGATATGGAGGATGTATCAACTACTTCTGGCTACTTCTCGCCGAGAAGGCGAAAATGTCTGAGGTTAGGACATCTATCGGTGATAGAGAAGCAAAACATAATGAATATATTCAAAAAACTTCGGACCGATAACCCCAGAATGAGAATTACTGGTATTGTGACTTTCTTGCAAAGTGGTTTCGCCTCTAGCGTGGTTTATACGTCGAGTTACAGTGCGACTTTGAATTCCCTGAAGAAGCCTCCTACGACGAAGGCGAAACGTGGAGATCCCGCCTTTCTCTTTTCTTTTCTCTACCCCTTTTTCCTCCTCTGACTCTTTTTTCACCTTTTTCCTCTTTTCACCCTTTTTCACTTTTGTTCTTTTCCTCCTTTTTTATTTCTTTGTTTTTCCTCTTACTCTTATTTCATTTTCTCCTGTACCTTATCACGACACGGGCCAATTTCGGACACAGTTCGTTTATTACTGAATTGTAATTAATTACGTAACTACAATATATATATATATAATCCTCGCTAGTTTTAAAACGGCCTCCAAAAGGTAACTGAAAAATTCCATCGTGTAAACGCGCCTTTTCATTTTACTCCTCCGAATTAAAAAGTACAGTATAGTAGTACAAAATATAATAGAATTGCTTACGTTATTATCAAACTCTTCTTAATTGCTAGAATAATTTTAGTTTTTCTTGTAAATAAACTTATAAGGCCTAAACAATTCTTTCACGTCATTATGAAAGTTATTAACATATTAGGTGATCTAAAAATGTTAATTTTGATATTTTTACTGGTGACATTTTTTATTAATTTGGAAAGTTATCCGTTTCTAACACGAGAGAATATTTAAGGTTATACGTATGTATGTATTAGGAAACCAGAACACTTTAAGTTTGACCAGCAATAAATCGTAAATAAATTAGTTTTAGGTGAACCAATTGAGTTTTAAATTATATGTGGAATTGCCGAATTTACGTAATGGCGGTCGTTAGTTTGCGAATAGATTTGGATACTTTCTTAGATTACATCATTAAACGTTAAATAACATTTGCGAAATTTGCACTTAAGATGGAGAATATATAGAATAGAAATTAACATTTTTTTAAAATGCTTCACTATGATAATTTCGCATATATATTAATGCAGGTGTTCAGATTTCACTTTGCAACTTAAAAATTTATGTAGATTTCTTTTTCTGATTAAATAAAAAGAAATAATATTTGTTCGCGTGTTTCATCTCTAGAGCACGTTAGTAATTTTGCAATGGTACATATTTATTCAGTCAGGACGTACGCAGATATTTAGCTTATATAGGTTATGGAATCAGAGAGAGGAATACCACAACTGGATTCCATTCTAGGGTCATTCTTTTTTCTCTTATACACGAATAATTTACCATCTATCAATACACAGATACTTCTGCACCCAGCAATGCCTCAATACGCAGTTTTTTCTCATTTGGTACGTCCTTTTTTTACCCATAACGAAAAAATATAAAACGTATACAAACAATAACGTAAAGTGCAACACTAACACGTAAACACGGAAAAGACGTTAGTACATAAACAAATAAATACTCTTTCTACAATTACTATGACTTTCAATCTTATACACTGCAATTTCTTAGAAAGATATTTAGGGGACGTATTTAGATAGTATTGTACACACTATTCATGAATTTCATCCTTGTATTTGTAAATTATCGCGTTAGAAACACACAAAAGCTTAAATTTATAAGGTGGCTCTAAAAAAAAATGGATAGGGACCGTATATGGATGGTATCGCAAGAAAAGTGTACAAATCTTAAGTGCCCCGACCCCCAAAGTCCCAAACTGCGAAGACACAATTGCAATAGTCAAGAGTAATCCACACAAAAGCATTAGATGCATTATAGATTTACTTGTTTGGAGTAAAATTTCTTTAAATCATATTTTCTAAACTATTTGAAATGGTATATAAAGATTGAAAATTACTTGAACCTTTGACTACAGGAAGTAAGTAACTTCTATTGCTTAGCTTTATCCTCTATCCCATCAAATGTTATCGCTTATTTTTAATACCTAACATCTCGAAGCAAGTCAATAAAGAGACTCGTCTAGTTCCTCTGGCGTCGTTTTTGTTCGTTGTCATCGTTTCTGCGAAACGAAGTGGAACTTCTAGCATGTTCGATAATTCAGCCAGAACCGGCAGTCACGATCCGTAGTCCTTCGTCGCGGTCGCATTCTTCGGCATCAGAAGTTCGCAGCAGAGACGGCGATTCTCCGATACCTACTTTGCATTCTCGCCATAAGAGATCCGTCTGATTTATGAAATACTACTTAAGTATGCGGCGATACACACGCACAACCATTTAACTTTCAGCCAATTGCGTTTCTGGTTCTATCCGAGAGGTAAATTGTCGCAAAAAAACGTAAACAAAATTTGCATTTTACTATTGTATGAGTAAATATTCTTCGTGGAATTGCAAGGTTCTCGACAAAAAGTCAGGGGGGGCAGAGAACAGTTTAGTTATAAGTTTAGTTCACTTCCGTGAATCATGGGAGGTCTTCTGATTTCCTTGTACTAATAGTACACAAAAAATTATTTCTAATTGGAATATTTTTATTTAACCGAGAAACTTTAAACTTAATTTTATTTTTGAGTATAAACTGCTTTTCTAAGTAATAAGTTAAATGATTATGAAGTCGTAGCCAATTATGGCTTCTATTTAGAAAACCTAACCTTCGGTGATAACTATTTTATTCCTTATAATCAGGCTAAATATCTATCCTTGACATGTACTGTTATAAAGTTGTTATTTTAAGATGTACATGTTATGGTACGTACCAACATATTTTAGAAGTACGTATCCCTTACATACCATCTTGATTTAACAGAACTGTTATGATTTGTATGTTAAAATTAAGTTCATTACAAAATTCCGAACACTGTCGGTAGACCTCCTGTTGAAGGTAACAAGTGTGTTAGGAGTAAAATATGGCGTTCGAAAGTCGTCAGCTGATTATTCTTTTACTTCTAATCAATTAGGACGTTCGAATATTTCAGTGATTTGTTTATTTTCAAAAATTGACGATTTAGTAAATTTATTTATTTTAAATGAAATTGGAGAAATAGAGCAGGTTTATTGTAGGTATATGTACGCTACAGTGCATATTAGTTCGGACGCGCAAATAAATTGAAAAGGCGATTCATTTAGACGGCAATTTCTGGTGCTGTCAGTCATATTTTAAATCTCTTAGATTGGACATGAAATTTCGTAGAAATTTCGCTCATCTTGGATTTAGTTCAAGACTCACTGAATGCTATCTCCAATCATACAGAATACGATTTTAAAACCAAAATTGGCATAAGAGGACTAATCTAGACGGTATTCGCTGCTAAAGATTTGAAAACACGTAAAAAGTGTAATAACTATTGCCAAATCTTCCTCCAATTTTAGAATATTAAGTATTTCTCCATGATGGATAATTTTCGTGCACTCTAATACTCAAAATCTTCAGTTGCATACGCATTTTAACATAGTTCAAATGACTTAGATTTTCTGCAAAAAGCATAAGGGCATACAAGCAGTGACTTAAAGTGCACCACTAACACATAAACACGGAAAAGAAGGTTGTTACACAAACAGATAACTATTCATTCCACAATAGCAACCGATTCAAATAATATTTTACGAATTACTGTGTCGATTGCAAGGGATCGTAGAAGTGTTTAAAATCTCTACATATTTTAATCAGTCGTTCAAGTCTTTGTACGAGGATGAAGATATCACAAGAGACTGTAAAATGATCTGAAAATCTATGAATAGCACATTACTAACAAAATGTTTATTATTAGTAGCAACTAATTCCAATAATGAAGCTGGTGTATTTCTTACTGTAGTTGGTTCTTGTACAGCCTGAAGGCCATAAGATTCAATTAATTCCAGAAATGGGTGTGGATAGGCTGTACCACTATCAAGAAGATAATGTTATAATCACCACTGGAAATAAGATTATCGCACATTGTAAGTGCCCTTTGAATTTCAACATGTTCAAAGACTTACACCACCACAATTATACATGTTGGATGATTTAAAATAATTCTACCTATGTATATTTGCTTTACAAATCTAGTGAGCGGTGCTTCAATAATTTTCCTGCCACCTGCCCTGTACATTGATTTTTTAAATCAATACTTTTCCCATACACCTTTCCTATAAACTGGGTAATAAGTACTAATAAAGGAACACCTTTTAACTTTATTTTTATGTTAGTAAACGTAACTGTAATATATGGAAATAAAATACTTTTTTTGTATGGTGTGATACTTCTTGCAAGAGACACTTGGAGTGGGAATATTGTCCGTAACCACATGCTAGCAATACAGTGTCTATTTAGCAGTTGTATTGTAATGTCGAAATAAATGAGTGTTTAAATATAATTAACAAACGTTACAT
Organism: Trypoxylus dichotomus; assembly: GCA_023509865.1. NCBI lineage: Eukaryota > Metazoa > Arthropoda > Insecta > Coleoptera > Scarabaeidae > Trypoxylus > Trypoxylus dichotomus. The sequence goes on from CM042077.1 coordinate 8,938,770, forward strand.
TGGCGGCGAGGATGGGATCCTCAGAGAATTATATTGGGCACTTGCGAGAATTTGATTAAGAGAGGGAATGATTGGTCAATTTTTAAACCAAGATTGGATAATGATTTCCAAACGAATAATAACACATGGGCTGAAAAGTCCCGGGTCTGACACATAGATGACGCTAGTTTTATTACAGTCGCCTTTCTATCAGTTAGTACTATCTTTCAAAAGACAGCTGTTAAAATTTCATGATATTCTATTCATTAGTTTGTGAGTTATTGTGCTAAGAGTCACGCTACTTTTGTTATTTTCAAAACAATGGATCAAAAATAATTTCGTGTTTTAATTTTACACTGTCTCTTGATGGGAAAAAATACCGTTTAAGCGAAGCAATGGCTTGAAAAGTGTTATGGGGACTCCGCTCCATCAGAAACAACAATAAAACGTTGGTTTGCTGACTTCAAACGCGGTCGTAGAGACACCGATGATGCAGAACCCAGCCTCCAAATGAGGCGGTAACACCAGAAAACATCAAAAAAATCCACAAAATCGTTTTGAATGATCGAAAAGTGAAGTTGCGTGAGTTAGCTGACATCGTAAAGATATCAAAAGAACGTATTGGCTTTATATTGCATGAGCATGTGACTATGAAAAAGCTCTGTTCAAAGTGGGTGCCGCGTTTGCTCACTGTTGACCAAAAACAAGAACGTGTTGATGATTCTGAGCAGTGTTTGGCCATGTTTAAACGTAACAAACCGGAATTTTTGCGTCGATATGTGACAATGGATGAAACATGGATCCATCACTTCACTCCGGAATCAAAACGATCGTCATCTGAGTGGAACTGGTGAACCTCGTCCAAAGCGACCGAAAGCGCAACAATCGGCTGGAAACGTTATGGCCTCGGTATTTTGGGATGTGCGTGGTGTAATATTCATCGACTATCTTGGGAAAGGAAATACCATCAACAGTGAATATTATATAGGGCTATTGGAGCGGTTGAAGGCCGAAATTGCAAAGAAACGATCGCATATGGCAAAGAAAGAAATTTTGTTTCATCAAGACAACGCACCGTGTCACAAGTCAATCAAAACAATGGCAAAACTACATGAATTGAACTTGGAATTGCTCCCACATCCACCGTATTCGCCAGATTTGGCTTCCAGCGACTACTGGCTGTTCGCAGACCTCAAAAAGATGCTCACCGGTAAGAAATTTCGCACGAATGAATAGGTTATCGCTGAAACTGAGGCCTATTTTGAGGCAAAAGATAAATCGTTCTACAAAAGTGGTATTGAAATGTTAGAGCGGCACTGGAATGATTGCGTTGTTCTTGATGGAGATTACGTTGATGAATAAAGCTAATTTTAAACCAAGAAAACCGTGTTTTCTTTGTTAGGCCCGGGACTTTTCAGCCCATGTGTTATATCAGTAGAGGACAAAAAACGCGCTATAGTTTTAAACGTATTGAGCGAAGAATTCTATAAATTAATTTTTACTTTATGTGCTGAACTAAAATCTATTAAAAATTAATCTTCTTGAATTCTATTCTCTTTGTCAAATATTTAAATTGTTTTGGAAAATATTTAAGAGAATGCAGAATACTGCGTTACATACACTACGTTTCTTAAACCTAACGTTAATTTAATGGTTATTTATGTTCTTTGAACAGTACTGAGATCATGAAAGAATTTCAAAATCTACTGTTATCTCGGTAACATTGTAACACGTTCTCTAAACCTGTTATTTAAATGTAACTATGTAGATTCCCAACTGCAAGTGATGTGTGTATTAATATGCATATATTATAATGACCCAGAATTGACGCACTGATACGCTCCTTACTATCAAAATAAAGGAAAAAAATCAGTATTAGGATAAACCGCGCAGAAGAGATGACATTTTCTACACTTGCATATACATTTCACTTGTAAGCGACCTATAAATTTTAACCTCGATAAAGACGTTAAAGTAGGAAATGTGCCATTATCGACCTCAAGTCAGGTACGGACGTATTCTCTGACGTTTGTTATGCAAATGTTGTTTGTGTAAGTACTACATGAAATATGTATAATGGTGCTTCATTTCGAATTAAGCTATGCGCATTGATATTCAATAAATGTCGGTACATTGGTACCTGGCGTGTTTAACAGCGAAGAGCTCTTTACATAATACTTATTTTTAATTCATCCTCAATTTTACTCCTTGACTAGCACGTATGAATGTTTATACACTCAGCGAAACTTTAATAGTTCCATGTGAAGTTTTAAACAGAATATTTGGTTTTTTTATCATCTTCAGCAAATTATGTATCGAAGTCAATGCTGAACTACCAAAAAGGAAAAAAAGAAACACGAAAACATTTTATACAGAGAATATTTAAAATTGGTGATAACTCAAAATACTGAAATTTCTATAGACTCTATAACACAAAATTAATAAATGAAATAAATACATAAAAACAATTCTTTTTAAACTTCGTATCAACATCCGGGTCTTCATACTGTCCAATCAATTTGGTCAATGTTGAAATAGGAATATCATTGCAACATCACGTGTATATATCTAACAGGTGTAATATTGACAAAATAATGTCTCTCCTATTTGTTTCTCTTCAGAAATGTCATTTCTACGTAATTCCCAAGTCATAGCGTTGCTAAAGGTTTATAGGGGAAGTACAAAATTATATGGAACTCTAGAAATTTCGCTGAGTGTACTATAGAAGTAAATATCGGTTCCAAAAGATAAATTTCGAATTTCTTACTAATAACAGCGTACAACAGAATTTACTCATGAGATAAAAGTTAATTTCTTACGCAGAGATATCAAAAATTCGACATCCATGTGAAATGCGCTCAATGTTTTTAATAAAACTCTAAAATATAACTTTCTATTAATTGATTACTAATTTTTGGTTGCTTATGTTTATGGTATTTCCGTTCTAACACCTTCAATATGGTCCCCTTACCTATTTTCAAACTGTTATTTAGAAAGAATATAATGATATCTATAATTATAACATCTGTTGTAAAATGGCAGCTGTTTTATATATTTTGTTGTAAATTATTACAGATGGTGAATTTATGTTATATTTAACTAGTTTTCTACGCAAGTGATTATTTTTTGAGTATAAATTGTTTTGCAAATAGTTAAAATCGAAAAACGCTCTTTTAGAATGCAAAAAAATGTTTATTCATCTATTTGCGACACAAAAGAACTAAAACTATTACAATTGAATATTTTTCTATTAGTCTATGACAAAGACGCAGCTATACTCTTACATGGCCATCTTGACCTTCTATAATTACATTACTTTCGATTAACTTTCACAATTTTTTCAACGGTTCAGACAACTACCTTTTCATCTTCATCATCGATTTATGTATGTAGAAACGTCCGTTCGTAATCATCGTGGAATAATCATCGATCATATTCACAGCAAGCCCACTGTGCACTAAGACTGGTCTTCTTTTTAATTTCTATGTCAGATGCGCAGAGTGTAGGAACTATAGCTAGACAACGAGCTGTGCAGTACATGGTAATCGAATTAACCCGCGGAATTTCCGGAGATATGTAGAATATGTTTTTATATCTATCAGTTTTGAGATATTTAATATGCTCTTTTGTGTTAATATTTGATTTACAATTATAGTGTAATATAGTTATGTACACTACTGCTATCTTTAACGAAAATAAATTTTCCAAAAAAAGGAAAGAATTTGCTGGATTTACATATTCATTTGAGTCTTACCTTTCGCCAATCTTTAATGGTGTAACGTCGATGACGTTTTGCCCATTCATAATGTGCTCGCTTCATCATCGGTGTTAATCTTGGCTTTTTCAGGGAGCATCTGCATTTTAATGCGGCTTCGTACAATCGTCTACATACTGAACGCGTGGATATTTAGCACTTAAACACGAAAAAAGCGTTATTACATAAACGGATAAATATTCTTTTTATAGTAGTAACCGATACAAATAATATTCTACGAATTATTGTGATTTTCAAACTTTCTCCCCATCTTCTATACAGTATAGAATGAGGGGGATAATAATAGACAAGAGGTCATTAAGTGACACTTTCTCAATTTCTTAGAAAGATACTTAGGGAATGTATTTAAAATAGGCATTGTAAACGATATTCATGAATTTTAACGGGCGTGAAGTTAGCAATGGTTTTTCCAGCAACGGTCTTGCGGTGCGGCAATCTCGTCCAAGGTAAAAAATAATTATCCCTAATGCCTCCGTTCCCTATTGCAACGTGAACCGACGACGACGCTAGTTCATTGTCGGGTCGTCGAAGGGGTGAAAGAAATTAAAATAAATGCAAAATATTTTTTCTCCATCTTAGAAAGCGATGTCAATGTTTTTTTATTTGTAAATTATCTCGTTGGAAACACAAAAGCTTAAATTTATAAGGGTGGCACTAATAAAATGGACAAGGGCTCTTGAATTATTACATGAATAACAAAACGGACAAGGGCTCTTGAATTATTACATGAATAACAGCACCTCGTTTTAAAATATTTTGTTAAAATTTAAAGTGCCCATTGTTTTATGAACAGTGGTGTATGTACAGTCTGTAAAACAAGAGAAAAGGGGACGATACCTGCCTATGGAAGATAGCGGACGTGATTAATGTGACCTTGGGATAAGGCATACTGAGGCGTAATACGCATTACTGATTTAATAGCAATTTCACTTTGTCAGCCGAAGAAAACAGAGTCAGTGTAGTTATGAGCGCTGTGTATTTAAAACGGTACGAAGCTGTGTTTCTTTGCATTCACCCCAAAGGACCTAAAATGTCGATAGCGGCCGCATCAAGATATATGCGAAAGTTGGAGGGGTTTGTAAAAATGTGGGTAGACCGATATAAAGGGAACAAAATAGTAGATGATCTCCCTGGTCGTGGTAAAAAACGAAAAACCACAACAAAGCATGACAAAGCGATAATTAATTTGTTTAAAAGAAATCCGAAATACACGTTGCGACAGGAGCAGTATCAGTTACAGAAAAAAAAAATTAAGCACAATTAGCATAGCATACCGCAGTACGATAATGAAACCGCTGCTATCGGACCGACATCGAGAAGCGCGCCGCGTTTGGGCGAGTAACAACAGTCATCGAGATTGGTCTGATGTTGTTTTCACAGATGAGGCTTCTATTTATGCATGGCCACAGACAAGAAGAGCTTGGTCTACGCAACACCACCGAGTTGTACAACACACAGTAAAGCACCCAGTTAAGGTCCATGTGTGGGGATGCTTTAATGTGCGCGACTTTGGATCATTGTGCGTATTCACAGAGAACCTGAATGCAGAAAGAATGGTGAAACTGTACAAAAAGGATCTCATTCCATCTGTGAGGAAGTGGTTTGGACAGAATAATAATCAGTGGATTCTGCAAGAGGACAATGATCCAAAGCATCGAAGTAGACGTTGTACGGAGTGGAAGTTAGAAAATCATATTTCGACGTTAGAATGGCTCTCCCTGAGCCCGGATGCAATTGAAAATGTGTGGGCAATAATGAAGCACAAACTTTAACGTAAACGTGCCTACACACTAAAGCAATTATCGAGGAACCTCCGACAGATATGGCGATCGTTATCAGCTTCTTATGTCGAAAGCTTGGTTGGAAGCATGGAGCATCGTTGCCAGGCGATTATCAACAATGATGAAGACTGGAGCCCATATTGAGTGTAGTGCGCATTACAATGTACATTCCTACTAAATACACATATTTTAAGTTTTATATTGTTTTGATGTTCTTACACTCCATCTTCTCTTGCTTTACAGACTGTATATTAGCAATCTGTTTTAATTTCTTTGTTTTTTTTGTGGATACTAACTATTACAATGATATTAAAACAGTGGAAGATAAAAACACGTATATACTTCATATGTTGTGTGTAAATTTAATTGTTTTCTTTGACAGTCTAAACATAAGTAAAGGGTTTTACTATCTCGCAATACCCCTGTCTCTTTTTCCACTTTCTTGTTTAGTTGTATATTTCATAGCATTTGCAGTTGTTATGACGAAGCAAACAAGAGTATTTTGAAGGAATTTACGAAATTTTTCTTTGATGTTGTGTTTTCAATTCACATTTTCGTCCAATTCCGTCTAAAGATTATTAATATAAAGAAAATACAGATTTTAATTATGATTTTTTTACTCCGACTAAAATTCTCTTTTATCAAACTGTTGCTTGCAAATTCAAAAACGCTATAAGTTTTTATATGTATGTTAATAGTAACGCTTCAGTCAATAGTACTTGCTACTTTGCTTGCAAGAGACTATAACCACATCGCAAAGAGCATACATAGTCTCATACAGTTATGGTGTGAATGTTCCGAACACATGCATCCAAGTCAGGCGTAATTTTTTTACCTATACACAATTCACATCATGTATGGGAGTGGAATGCTGATTTAATTACTATAAGCATACCTAACGAAACGAAAAAAAAAAAGGAAACAATGACTAATCGCATTTCTCTCCGAGTGGCAATAGGAATAGACGCACACACACGTACGCGTACGCAAAAAGAAAGAACGCAATCTCCATTAAATATGTCAAGTTGAAGTACATACGTCAAAACGTTCTTAAAGGAACGAACTCAATCTTTCGATCTCGCTTTACGACTTATTGTTATTTTTTTTGTACGTTTGCTTTCCTACCTTCGGGACATTTAGAAATGGAAAGTCACCGTTTCGGAGGAGCAACGTATCACAGATATTCGGTTCGATTTGAGTGCGTATTAAGACTTGGGAGGGCGATTTTTGGAAATATCCTTAATTAGTACTTGCCGTAACGGTAACAATGATTTTCCCGTGTGAATATCCGGATTATATAACGGAAATTTTCATTCCACCTTAATTTAACGGCGTGAATATATTTAATCTATGAGTATCGGTTTAAAATCGATAGAAAAAAGAAATTTAATTATTTAGACATCGAACGTGAAAGGTAGAAAAAAGAAGAAAGTGGTTAGAAAACAGAACCTGCTATAGTGCAAGGCCATTACGGTGATGTGAAATCATGATCAATGATACACGGTTACATGACCGGTATATGACTGTCGCATTGTTCGTTTCCTCATTTTCCGAATTTTGCGTATACAGTCCCTGTCCAATTTATTAGCACCACTTGTTAAAATAGCGATTTTGCTAAAATATATAATGAAAAACGCATTATACAAGCATAAATTTATTGGGAACTGTAATTGGAACATAATTTTGCCTCACTATTTTTTGCTAATTGCTCTTTTGTAATGCGTTTTCTCGAATACACGGGTGATTTTCGAACACTCCACACGTTCTCAATTGCATTGAGGTCGGCTGAATTTCCCGGCCAAGGTAACACTGGCAGAGCGTGCGCTTCCAAAAAACTTTGGTGGGATTTGTCCATGCGGCATGGTGCCTTATCGTGTACGAATGTGTAAGGACCTTCATTCGGATCTAAATCATGGCATCAAGACATCCTCCAATACACACTTAACACATGGGCTGAAGAGTCCCGGGACTAACACAGTCACCTTTCTCTCAGTTAGTACTAACCTTCAAAAGACAGCTTTTAACATTTCATAATATTCTATTCATTAGTTGGTGAGTTATTGTGCTAAGAGTCACTCTACTTTTGTTATTTTCAAAACAATGGATCAAAAACAATTTCGTGTTTTAATTCTACACTGCTTCTTGATGGGAAAAAATACCGTTCAAGCGAAGCAATGGCTTGAAAAGTGTTATGGGGACTCCGCTCCATCAGAAACAACAATAAAACGTTGGTTTGCTGACTTCAAACGTGGTCGTAGAGACACCGATGATGCAGAACGCAGTGGACGTCCAATCGTTTTGAATGATCGAAAAGTGAAGTTGCGTGAGTTAGCTGACATCGTAAAGATATCAAAAGAACGTATTGGCTTTATATTGCATGAGCATTTGACTATGAGAAAGCTCTGTTCAAAGTGGGTGCCGCGTTTGCTCACTGTTGACCAAAAACAAGAACGTGTTGATGATTCTGAGCAGTGTTTGGCCATGTTTAAACGTAACAAACCGGAATTTTTGCGTCGATATGTGACAATGGATGAAACATGGATCCATGACTTCACTCCGGAATCAAAACGATCGTCATCTGAGTGGACAGCAACTGGTGAACCTCGTCCAAAGCACCCGAAAGCACAACAATCGACTGGAAAGGTTATGGCCTCGGTATTTTGGGATGTGCGTGGTATAATATTCATCGACTATCTTGAGAAAGGAAATACCATCAACAGTGAATATTATATAGCGTTATTGGAGCGTTTGAAGGCCGAAATTGCAAAGAAACGACCGCATATGGCAAAGAAAAAATTGTTGTTTCATCAAGACAACGCACCGTGTCACAAGTCAATCAAAACAATGGCAAAACTACATGAATTGAACTTCGAGTTGCTCCCACATCCACCGTATTCGCCAGATTTGGCTCCCAGCGACTACCGGCTGTTCGCAGACCTCAAAAAAATGCTCGCCCGTAAGAAATTTCGCACGAATGAAGAGGTTATCGCTGAAACTGAGGCCTATCTTGAGTCAAAAGATAAATAGTTCTACAAAAGTGGTATTGAAATGTTAGAGCGGCGCTGGAATGATTGCGTTGCTCTTGATGGAGATTACGTTGACGAATAAAACTAATTTTGAAGCAAAAAAACCGTGTTTTCTTTGTTAGGCCCAGGACTTTTCAGCCCATGTGTTATATTGGTGTTGATTCATGGTGCCTTGGCAAAAATGCAATGGTCCAGGATCTTCGACTTATATGCAGGACGACACCATAATTGACGGAGGGTGTTTCGCCGTTTTTAGTGTACTAGCTTCACCAAACCGTTCAGATGGACATCGTCTAACAAGTCGACCTCTTTCCGTTATGGCTTCTAGTTTTGATTCATCGCTGAATACGATTTTTAACGGAAAGACATTGTTCAACCAAAAAAGAATTGCTTGATTTACATATTCATTTAAATTATTTTGTCTTACCTTTCGTCAATATTCAATTGTGTAATGTTGATGTTGTTTTGCCTATCTTGGATTTTCAGGGGGCTTCTGCATTTTAATCCGGCTTCGTACAATCCTCTACGTGCTGTATGCGTGGATATTTGCACTCCTTGTTGAGACATTACATTTCCTATTTCTTTGGCGGATAAACCTTATACAAACAGTTACTTAAAGTGCAATACTAACACGTAAACACGGAAAAAGCATTGTTACATAAACAAATAAATATTCTTTCTTCAATAGTAGTGTCTTTCAAACTTGTTTCCACTTGTCTTCTATACAATACAGAATGATTCATAAGGGGATAATAATAGGCAAGAGGTCATTAAGTGTCACTTTCTCAATTTCTTAGAAAGATATTTAGGGAACTTATTTAGATAGGTATTGTAAACCCTATTCAGGAATTTTATACTTTTATTTGTAAATTGTGTCGATAAAAACACACAAAAGTTTGAATTTATGGCCCTAATAAAATGGTCACGGTCTGTATTTTAAGCTGCATTGATTACACTGGCCAACACTCTATGTATATGAGACTTGATTAATCCTAATTTGGAAGTGCTGAATCTAAAAATCATATTAGCTTTTGCGTATCGTGTCAAAATTTAACTCTTTATCATACTATGCTTGCTGAAGAATTACCAATGCGATTAAGTTGTTACTTAAGAACTGACAAGATATAAATAAATAAATGAATTTTAATAATTAATTTATTAACAACAAACAATCGGAGAATAAATTTTCGTTTACTGCACTTTCTGCTGTGTATTTTGGTTTCGCAGTCCCTTTGAACACTCTCGACAGTAGTCGGCCATCATATATGAGGATTTCATTTTCCTTGGTACCAAGTTGTCATGGTTTTTAAATCTTGATGAAATCTCTTCGCTTACAGTACCTAAATTTTCGGGAAACCTATCAAGATGACTATGAAGAAAATGAAGCTTTTTGCTTATGTTACAACCTAGGCCATGAAATTTTTAAAGCATTCATTTCACTACATCTTTATAATTGGAGGCATTTTTGTTTCCAAGAAAATTGTTCGCGACCATAGCAAATGAAGTCCAGGCTTCTTTCTTGGCTCCGTTCGTGGAGTTGATGAAATTTAGGTCTGTCATTAAATATCTAGTTAGAGATCCATCAAATACCCCAGCTTTAATTTTTTCGTAACTTAGTCGTGGAAACTTTTGACATATGCACCTGACACAGTCCCCTTGGAAATCTAGAGCTTTAACATATTGCTTCATAAGACCCAATTTGATGTGAAAAGGTGAAAAAATTACTTTGCCTCTGTCGACCAAAGATTTACTTGCAATATATTTACAATTATTTGTACAATTAAGAATTTGCTGTATTTAGCTAACGATTTTCAAGAATTTTGAATTCTGCAAACAAGCTTCATATTTGGCAACTTTTTTTTCTCCATCCAAAAACATATACACCTTATTACCTTATCTTCGTTTTGCTAATGGAAAGATACCTTCGCTTTACCTATAACTCATCCACAATGCCATTATTGCAAGTAAACAAAGAAAAAAGAATTTCATGTGTTTTAAATGGAAATGGGAGGTGTTGTACTTGAGCTTTGCGTGCCTGTGGGCTGTATGTTTCATAAATCAATAATGCCAGTGCCACCAAATACCCATTAACTGTTAATGGATTCGCAAACTAAAATTACTCTAATAGCAGAGAACCTGCGTTCAGCAGGAGTGTCTTGTAGCATAATTTTGAATAAATTGCTTTGAACTCGGGATAAATTAAGCGCTATTCTATAAAAGCACTACAAGATATCAAACTAATACTAAGAATTGAAGTATATATAAAAATTGGTCACCTCGTTACTAATTATATCTCCAGTGTTAATTGGTTCTCTTTATATACGATACCAATTCCAGAGGTATAAATTAAATATATATTTCAAAGTCCATTCTTACTTCAATAAATTTATTTGAGTATACAGTATGCTATTTTTAATAACTTACAAGCAAACGTAACAAATCTGTTAAGTGTATGTGTATAGCAACTATAGTATGTTTTGCAAATGTGTAAATTTGTAAAATGTGAAACTCTAACTAATCTTTTTTTTACAGGCACCATGAAGTGCATGCGTTGTAGATTCTGGTAAGTGAAATTATTTGTTTGTTTAGTTAATTATGAATTCGGGAAATCCGTCTTAAAAGCTTCTTACGAAATAATTTCTAATTTCATTCTATCGTGACGATGTACCCTACCGTCCATATATATAAGGACGACTATAAAATTGACGTTTTCTTGGATTTGAATCGATGTACTCCTATACTTCTCATAATAATAGTATGAACACTTCCTATTTCACGCAAAATTTGACATCGAAGCATTTTGTAATTTTTCAATTCTCTACGCTAGTCCATAGTACAGTCACATTTTACCTGACTGTCTTGAAACATTTTCTGGCTTTTCTTGATAGCTTTGGCGTGTCTCCGAACGAATTGTAAAACTACTTTCTTCTACATCATCAAAATGTTCGCAGTAGTAAAACGCAACCTATGCAAGTTTTCTAGTTTGTTAGAAATACGCCGTTTCCGAAACGAACCTAAATGCGACATTTTCTTAGTATGTGTGTACTAACAAGCACTCACAACGACCAGTCGAATAATGCTGAAGAAACGTGCTTTGATAGGGGTACTTGATTCTCCGTGCCGCGCGCTTCACCCCTCCATGTCATTAACTTGCACTGCACGGCACCGAAACTTACTCTTCTTTGCTGAGACTAATTACAAATAAATAATTGTTTCCTAGAATTTATCTGAATCGAATTACTGTAGAGATTAATATAGATCTAGCTGTAGTAAAATGTAAAATAAGGGGGCAGGTGTCATAAAATGCAAATAAGTTCTAAAGTCTGTTATATTAGGGTATTGTCTTTGTAAACTGAGCTATAGATCTATTAAAACACAGTCCAGAGGTAGGAGTGGATGTTACGATATTAGTATGAATATTTCTGTTTATTTCATACTTCTTATAGTCGACCCTATCTGCAATATAAACTTGATTTCTGGCGTATTCCAGATACAGTGCAGTTTTGACCAAATAACATACTACCGTATTTGTGAAAGTGATTAGGGCTTGAAGCACCAAAAAAAAAGGGAAAGGGAAGTCCCGACAAGCGCTTTTCTCCTTAAATTAATCGGCGTAATTGAAGAGGACCTCTCGTATATCAGAAGATTATAATTCGTAACGAAAAGGCGACTTTCTACATGATCTTGAGAAAACAACGAGTAAAAAAGTCGCGTATCTTTTTTCATTTAAGGATAGGTTTGGCCAGTTGAAAGCCATTCATATACGAGATGCAATGCGGTTTCACTTTTTGCGAAAGAGAAGGAAAGTACTATGTAGGGCATTGACTTCGTACACGTTTGTATGTAAGGCCTTGCATTTTATTTTGAGAAGGTCGACGCTTTTTTGCACAAAATTATTTATTCTGAAAAAAAAAGGTTCGGCTAATAATCAATATAGTCGCTTTCGTATTGAAAGGTGTATTGAGAATGCAAATTATATGTATCTATAGCGTTGGGTAAATATCGTGGAATGTACTCTAGTGATTGCATTGACAGAATGAACAGTATTAATTTACGCGAGCTTCCTTGGAGAGGCGTGGCGGTAAATGCAAATTCGGAGATTAATGAAGTCACTTACCATAACGTTGATAAAGTATTTCTAATGCTTGAAAAATTCTTTGCGTTGATTTGTAAATCATTTCTGGATGCTTTTTCTGAAGAATATTTTCTACTACTCAAGAAATTTTAATTTTTAAGGTACACTACCGGCCATAAGGATTTACCCACTTGTATATTTGAAGAATATTCAGAAAATTTTTTTTATTCCTATCAAAATATTTGTATTATTAAAGTGTAAGTACGATTATCAGCTGATTGGAATTAAGAAACCGAAAATGTCCCTTTTGGCGAATCAGGCATGACAGCTGAAGCTTCAGTGTGTAAAAATGTATTTATTACACGCACTTCTCTATTTGTCGGTGCCGCAATTTCTAGATTACAAGATTCCTCTTCATTCAGAGTAAACGCCAGATGTAATCAAATCACAACCAATATTCGCAAACCCTTCCACGTCAAACGTATCCAACTGATATTCATTTGTTCCAAACTTTTGCCACCTTCTTTGGACTTCACACAAAATTACGAGAGGAGGTCTAGAAGTTCGTGGAATGTAGGGGATGAAGTGGGGATAGGGACGCTCGTTAGGTGTCATTCTGATTTGCGACTCATTATTGGTATATAAGTTGAGTTGCAGCCCTATAGCGTCAGTCCCGGTGCCGAAGATGAATTGAATAGCCGGAAGCCCGGGTCATTCGCATCCCGACGGGTGCGAGACCCATTTCCACCCCGTCTAAGCCACGACTCACTCTAGCCGAAGGTGGATCGAGTAGCCGAAAGCTTGAGTGAGTTACCATAAGACGGGGAAACGACGTCCGCCAAATGCGTCGAGGAAAATTCGCTCGGGCGAAAGGTGAATTCAGTAGCTGGACGTCCGAGCGAATTCCATTCAGATGGAGAAGTTGAGGGAAAAGATTCCCGGTACTTCGTAACCCCCCATTCGATCTACGATCTATAGCGTCAGACGTTTACGAACAGTTGCCTGCTAAACAAGTCAATCCGGAAGAAGACTGAAACTATGGAGGAAATTGAACACCGTGCTGTGATAAAGTTCCTTACAAAGCAAGGAAAGAACACTCAAACCATATTGAATGAAATGGAAACTGTTTATGGGGAACAGTGTCCTAGTAAATGATTTATAAGTGGCATGGTCGGGAGTCGATTGAAGACGACCCCCGCTCAGGATGGCCAGTTGAGGCCACCACATCAGACATCGTCGAAAAAGTGCAAAAATTTCTACTGCAAGTTGCCCGTTTGAAGAAAAAACAATTATCTACATTAGTTGGAGTATCAGATACCACCATTTTGCGTATCCTACATGACCACCTGGGTATGACAAAAGTCAGTGCAAGATGGGTACAGAGACTGCTCACGCCGCTGCAGAAACAGCAGCGCGTCTGTGCGTCCAAACAATTTTTGGAGCTGTGTGGAGACAAACCTGCACAGATTTTGGAGAGGATTGTTACCGGAGATGAAACATGGGTTCATCACTTTGAGCCTGAGTCCAAACAGGAGTCTATGCAATGGCATAAAAAGGGGATACCACCACCAAACAAATTCAAAGTGTCAGAATCGGCTGGAAAGTTGATGGCTACTGTTTTTTGGAATTGTGAGGGGATATTATTGATTGATTACAAAGAAAAAGGTAGGAGCATAACCGGAGAATATTACGCAGCGATATTAGAAAAATTAAAGAAGGCCATCAAGGAAAAACGTCGAAGAAAATTGACCAAGGGTGTGTTGCTCTTGCAAGAGAATGCGCCGGTTCACAAGAGCAAAGTTGCAATGGCTGCTCTGCAGAAGCATGGCTTTCAATCAATAGTCCACCCTACAGTCCAGACCTGGCACCTCGTGATTTTTATTTGCTCTCCAATTTAAAAAGAAGACTTACGTGGAAGACTTACGACGACAATGAGGTAAAGGAGGCAATTTTGGCCCATTTTGAGGCGAAAGATATAAAATATTTTTATGATGGTTTGGGGCATATCTCATTCCTCTCAGTGATTTTTTCAGATTTGGAAATAGGAAAAGGTCGCTAGGGGCTAGGTTCGGTGAATATGGAGGATGAGAGACTAATTCGTTGCGCAACTAATTCAATTTGGACACGACGATGCGGAATGAATGAGCCGGTGCATTGTCGTGGTGGAAAAGCATTTTTTTCCTCTGCAAGCGAGGCCATTTCTCCTTCAATACTGCATCGAATCGGGTCAATAAATCGCTGTAATATTGTCCCGTGATCGTCTTTCTCTTCTGCAGACAGTTGATGAGGAATGGTCTTTCGGAGCCGATTCTTCTGAGATACCTGTTGTCTCTGCTATCTCTCTCAGCTTCAATCGGCGATCGGCTAACACGACATCATGAATCTTGTCGACCATTTCATCGTTGGTAGCGGCTTTTGGGCGTCCAATGCGTGGTTCGTCACATGTGTATGTTCGGCCACATTTGAACTCGCTCACCCGGAAGTTGATGGTTTCAAGCAAAATATTTCGAATTTCCATGGCCGTTTTGCCAGCCATCAGAAGTGTTTCATCACTTTACGAAACTCTATTTCATCCATTTTTGCGAAACCGCCTAACTTGCTACACGAAACACACTCTTAAGCAACAACTATTGACGGTAGACGTTTGAAATTTTGATAGTTGCCATAAAAAAGGCTGCCCTTGCTGACAAATGAATCCGCTTCAACCTTCGTGCGCCATCTCTTGCCGACTCCGGAAACACTTCAGATCGGTCTCGTATGGTCTCATAAATGGGCCACCATTTATACGTCAACATTGAAAAAAGACCACATAATTGATGCACTATCGACGTCAGGTTTTCCAGAAAAGCTAACCTTCGCCTGTCTTCCTCCTTCATCAAACGATTTCAAAATATTTGCTTTGTTTTTTATTAGTATTCCCAAGGTAGAGTTAACCGAACCAAATTGTTAGATGATTTATGGATTCTAAGAAATGAGGTTATTGTTATTTCGTTAATACGGAAATTCCCATTAGTTATTTGCCTACATATGTATTTCAATTAAGATTAAACCCGAGGTTCACCAGAATTTTATGCCGTTGTATGCAACGTATTTTAGGTTGTCTACCAGGGACCAAGACTATTATGAAGCTATATCCGAGTTGCCGCTATAACCGATGACGCTATAAACATGTGGTAGTCTACTACGATGTTTGTAGAGCTAGATTACTCCACGGTTGTCAAATGTTTATTTTATAACCATACTTTGTTACAACGTATATATCGCATATCGAAAAATTTTTAGTGTGTTTCATTAAAAAATTGTATTTTTTCTGCAATTGTTTTATTATTTTGCTAATTACATCTCAGTCAGCTTTAAAAACACCACCACTTCGCTAGAACTTACATTGTACCATTGATGACAATAAAGGAAGCAGTGGTGTACACTTAATTTCGATCAGTTTGCATATTAACAATAACAAAAACTTTGAAAATTACAAAATACACAGACATAATAGATCCTTTAGATTATAAGATTTGAATTTCAGTTTCAAAAACGCAAAAAACAAATTGTAAATTACTTAAGCTTTTCCTTAACCAACCTCCTTTGTGTAGAAAAAGTAAACGATATTTACTTAAGTACGCCGGTAATGAAGGTTCACCTTCGCTTTTTGATGCAACCAATCTTTTTTTTTTGTTTTAATTTAAATTCGATACGTCGTTTCGTCATCCCCTCTCCTCCCCCCGCTATTGTCGTACAAACTTAGACGTTCAAACTGCACGTACATACGTAACAAAGGAAGTACGATCCTACTACACCTGTCTCGTTACTCACTGGAGTAAAAAGCGAAGCTTCCGGTTCGAGTGCCGCGCGTTGACACAAAGGGCGAACTCACCTTTTCACCATCGGCTCGGGTTTCTGTTAGTTTCTCGATTGCGTCGCAACGGTTTCGGTGCGAGTTATGTACGTGCTGGTTTCGCTGATTCGATGGTTTATTCGATTCGTATCCGTGAAACGCGAATTGTATACGAATACTTGCCGATAATTTAACGGTAAGTTGACGAGAAATACGGTTTAGTTTGCGAATAATCGAATGAATAATAATGATCGTCGTTTTGTAAATGTGTTTTTACGCTTTTAAAAAGGAAGGCAGTCGGTAAGTTAGGAAAATGGTACTGTATGTTTGATGAATTATAACGTAGTTTTTTCTCGTTTCTATTGTTTTCTTTTGGTGATGTCGGAAGAAGTGGAGATTAGTTTCTTATTTTGTTAAGTGGAGTTCGAGAACATTACCAACTTATGATTTTTTTCTAATTTAGCGGTTTATGTAACATGTACAGGTGGGCCAAAAGCACTTTACCATCTAAAAGTTAAATATCTTTTTTTTTGGCTTTTAGTCGTTCTATAATTTTGTGTTTTACTTTATAATGTACGCATTTTGGATAGTCTTGGCTTAAAGATGAAAGATATCTTTTAAATGAAACCCATTTTCTTCTTCATAAACCAGATCTTTCTATAGCACTCTCCATAACTGCGAATTCCTGGATTATGGCTATTGAATTCGTTAGTAAGGTACATATATTAGTTAAACAAATGCAGTAGACACTCGATTATGTGAACGATGTCAGCCAAGTACTCATCACATTACTGAAAGTTTACATTAGCGAGCCTTATTTTATTTATAAAGAAATTGCATAAAAGGAAATATGTATGTTTATTAAAAAATAAATTATGAACAATGAGTAACATAATGCATATAATATTAAATAATAAATTTACATTATTTTGAAAAATAATGTCCTATTTTTGTTTTTACGATTGGAATTTTCTAATGCCCGTAGTTTACGGAGCACTAAAATATCGGAATATAATATGTCTTTTTCTTCAGCCCAATCTAGCGCTTGATTAAAAATTCCTACGGCTTGCGCGTCACTCACTGTATTTTTTATTTCAATCGGAAGGTCGTCATCTTCATTTTCCTCTTCATGTGCGTCATCCATCTCTTTATCGTCATTCCTTAAACTAACATCGGTAATTGTGCAAACAATATAGGGATTTATTGCTTTTAATAATTTGAGAACGTCCGATGATGCACTGTCAATAACTTCAGCATCAGGTAGTAACTGTTTTCTAATGATGGTTAGCGGTACATTATCTTCATCGTCATAATCATCGCTGGAGTAAAGCAAATTTTTCCAACACTTTCTGATTGTTTGCTGGTTAAGGGCATTTTCGCCGTATCTAAATTTAAAATTTCTTCGCGTAAAGTTACTTGCTTTAAGAATTCAAAAATGATTTTAGGATTTTTTGATAACGCAGACGAAAGTAGAAATTTTCGATACTACAATTTAGTAATTTTTATTACATCTTGATGCATCGGTTGGATAAGTGGAGTTACGTTGGGCGGCATGAACATAACAAAAATTGAACCATCGTTGCTTCTTAATTGTTCCTCTGGAGGATGACTTGGTGCGTTATCCAAGATTGCATCATTAAATTATATTATTATTACAGTTTTATTGCAATACCTAAGGGACAAAGTGCTTGTGGAACCATTCCAGAAATATACCTTTGGTCATCCAAAAGGATTTTGAACAGTTAGTAACCAACGGGACTCTTAAAATTTCTAAATAAACGTGGATTTTTTGCCTTTCGTATTACTAGAGTCTTATTTTGTGTGTACCACTAGCATTACTGCACGCTAAAAAAGTTATGCGTTGTCTTTCCGCCTTTGTACCCGGAGCAGATTTTTCATGTGATGTAACATAGGTTTTCGTAGGTAATAATTTCCAGTGAAGACTGGTTTCATCTGCACTGTATATTTGCTCCTTATTTAAACGTAGCTCTTTGATTTTGTTTATTAACTTTTCCTCAACCTGTTGCAGTAGTTGTGATGGTGCCGATAATTTTTCACCAGATATCCACAGTAGTCGAATTCCATACCTCCTTTTAAATCTTTTTAGCCAACCATCACTGGCTACAAAATTTTCGGTCTCTTTTAGGTTTTCATTCAAAAATTTTGCTCTTTCTTTAATTAATTCACCGCTAATTGGAACATGATTATCCCTTTGTTTTAAAAACCATTTATACAGATTATTTTCCATTCTAGGTGCTTAGGCATATTTTAAAGTTCTGCTATTGCCCTGGCCTCCGTATGTATCTGACACACGTTGTAAAATTTGTGACTTGAATCGCTTAATTTTACAGATTGTTGTTTTAAATACTCACCAATTGAGTCACCCCCCACCTTTTTTTAGTCTCGTCGATGATTTTCACTTTGTTTATTTTAAAAGTGTTCTTTTATTGAACGTGAATGCCATGTCTGTTCTGGCGTGATTTTAGCTGCACACTAGTTTATTTCACGCGAGGCCAGAGAGCCAACTTTTAAAAAAATCCCATATATAAATCGGGGAACAACCGATGCCGCTGAAAACGTTTACGTAAACATTCTTTTGATCGATTTAATTACGCATGTAAATCAGGAATTAACCGGTACCCTAAACCGTCTACATTATCAAATTGTACGTGGTGCAAGCTTGTTTACATTACCGGGCGTTACATTTGATCCTATAATAACAATTTTATGTTTACATGATCGCGACATTTGCACTACCAGGTATTTGTATGGCCGAACGTTTACTGTATTTCGCGGTTTTGAAAAATAATAGTCCCCTTTCGTTATTTAGTAAATTGGGTACATGCTTATAGAATTAGTACTTCTTTTAAAAAATGTTGTTAAAAATTAAGGTATCCTTTCTATTATGTGCGGTAGTGTACCTAGTATTAGTATAGATGGTCTTCTTTTTTCCTCTGGATTTATTTCTGCATTTCATAAAATTTGTTTGGTCAAACCACCTATTACAAGTATTTTATATAAATCTATATTCTACCCTCTTTTGATTTCTTTTTATTGTCTTTTGATGTTCTTCTGTAAAATATCCATGCGTCTAATGTTACAGTTCTTATTACTGATCCACTAAATTTAAAAACGTGAAAAATGTAGATTAAATCATTACAATATATTCACATACAACGATAGAGGGCGAGATACGGATGAGTGCAAACATGACTATGAGAAAGAAATTGGGAAAAGGTTTGGGGAATAGGGATCCTTCCAAAATTAAATCGGACGTAAAGAATTCTTTAATAGTTCAGAATGATTTTCATTATCATTATTATGTTAAGTGCGTACAATTGATGAATAATGATTACGCTGACTAATAAGAAAGTTTATGGTGCAACCTTACTACTCATTAGTAATAGAATATCTGATCAAGCTGCAGTGATACTGAAACATGTCATATATTACGTTGTGTTAAATTTATTGGAAATATTTGCAAAATTGTGTTTTACTTCTTCGCCCATGTTTATGGTAAAATATTTGTCTTCACATTAAACTGTAAATCTCATTACTTCTGGGCAACAGTTATGATAATTGTATTAAAAACTAATTCTTTCCACCTTGTTCACGCGATGTGCAATTAATAGTTACACTAAGAAGATCTTTTGACTTCATTAATTAAATTAATTAAAAAAAATAGAAAGAAAAGCAACTACGCCGAGGTAGGGAATAAAATAAAATAATAGGGTACTTATCATAACGTTCTAAGTAAAAAAAGGAAGGTGAATAGTATAAGCGTAACGTTATTCTTTTGTTTATACCGTGTATGAATTACTTATACCTTTATAAATCTATTTTTAACTCCACACTTTCACACCAGTTGCGCAACAACCAAGCGCAAAATGCCAGTCTAACTCATCTATTCACACGCGTATCAGCGTATAAGTAGAAAGTTATATAGCTTATTGTTGGGGCTATTGTTGGTATACATATGATAATTAAGATTCCTTAAAAAAAAATTTCAGATCCGAAATGTTTCAGAATTTTTTGGTTGGAATTTCTGCGATCGAGGTTAACATCAACAACCTAACACAAAATGTACAAAATTATATAAGCTGTGAGTTAGATAATATTTTAGCAAACTCCAAACAAAATAACCAAAAGCAATGCACCACATTATATCAGGCAGTAGCACAAAATCAACTCATTAAAAGACCACCCCAACCTATATACACTATCGGACAAAATAATGCAGTGTTAGCAAATTAATGTAAAAATATATTGGTTAGTAATATCGTCAATTTCAATGATAATTGTAGGTAACGCGGACAAAATAAATAGCAGTGACGTCAAACTACAGCTGCGGCCATATGTTATATTCACTTCCCATAAAACTAACGTTTAACAAGAGTATTGTTATTTCCGACAAAAAGTATAAATAAAATTTGCAGATTAACGCAGACAATGCAATTGTAAGTGGGATTGCGTCACATTTACCGGCAGCCCGAGATTATATATTATAAGAAATTGTATATTGTCGTTCCACTCTCTAAAAAATTATAGTAACTTTACATCATCACCCAGTAGTATTACTATTGGTTACAACGTGTCAAATTTGCAATGATAAGTAATGTAAGTTTTATGTTGCTGGTTTTCTAAGGAATTTTTAAGATTGAAAAAATTTAGAAAGATTTTCCGGGAAGACCAATGTAATATTCCTCCAAAATTTTGAATATTTATTGATATTCATTGAGAATATGTAATATTACTAATGCTATAATACCTTATTTATAACGTAAAATTATCTTCACAACAACAGATAAAATTAATAATATTAATACAGTAGAACCCGGTTATAACAACTTCGGCTGTAACGACCTTTTTTAGCGTCAAATTTTAGGCGGTCCCGTACTTTACTATTCAAACGTACAAGGAAAAAGCCGGTTTTAGCGTCAATAACCCCTGATATAACCACAAATATTTACCACTTGAGGTATGTATTTATATTATTATTTATGGCTCATTTCCCGGTATTAGCCTAGCCTGCAACCGACCGTTCGGGGATTCCAAGAATATTACCGTTTCTTGCAATGCGCCAGGCAAAATTCGTAAGAAATTTCCTCAGCCGGCATTTGAATCGTGTGAGTGAAACATCGAGATTTCTTTATCGAAAATGTCAGGTTTAAAGCGAAAAAGTTTAAGCGTGAACGACAAAGTCGCGATAATCAAAGCAGTCGAAAGTGGAAGGAAGCAGGCGGACGTGTGTCGCGAATTTGGGTTAGTTAAATTCTACGATTCGTACAATTGTGAAAAATAATAATAATAAAATCATGAATACCTCTATGAAAAGGAAAGAAAAGTCAAAAAAAATTCGATCGTGCGAAAAGGTTGAAATCGACGAAGCGCTTATTACGTGGTTTAAGCAATGTAGAAGTGCAAATTTACCCGTTAATGGACCACTGCTTATGCAAAAGGCCGAAGAATTTGGAAGTTTATTTGGAGACACAAATTTTAAGTGCAGCAATGGGTGGGTGGAGCGTTTCAAACGGAGACATTCAATAACGTTCGGAAAAGTGAACGGTGAAGCGAAAATTGTTAATATGACAGAAGCAGAGACGTGGCTAAATGAAGTGTGGCCTAAATTAAGAGAAAATTATGGAGACAATGAAATTTACAATGGCGACGAAACGAGAATTTTTTATAAACTTCTTGCAGATAAGACTCTGAGGTTTAAAGGCGAAAAATATGTAGGCGGTAAACTAGCCATAGAACAGTTAACTGCATTTGTGTGTGCTAATATGACCGGTACGGAGAAACGTAAATTGCTTGTCATAGGTAAGGCAAAAAAGCCACGCTGCTTCAAAAACATAAAAACACTCCGAACAAATTACTGCGCAAACAAAAGATGACTTCAGAAATCTTTGAAAATGGGATAAAGACTTGCGGTTAAAGGTAAAACAATCTTGCTTTTAGTCGATAACTGCCCAGCACATCCATCATTAGCCCACTTAAAAAATATTAATTTGGTGTTTCTGCCCTCAAATTGCACTAGCATCCTTCAACCAATGGACCAAGGCGTAATAAGAAGCTTAAAATGTTCTTACAGAAAATTTCTTCTGCAGAAAATTATTACGGGTATAGACAAGAACAAAACATGTGCAGTTTCACTTCTCGACGCGTTGGACTTTTTAGAGAAGGCTTGGCGTAGTATAACCTTTGAGGCTATGGCAAACTGCTTTAGTCATTGAAGATTAAGAAATAATCCAGTTTGTGACAATTTAAATGAAGATGACGTTCCGTTATGTGAACCTATTAAAAAGTGGCAGCAAAATCAAAGTGACGAAAACCAGTTCTTTTTCGACGACTTTGCATCCGTGGACAGTTGCCTTATGGGTGTATTACAGTACGAAAACCACTCGCGTCAAATAAAGACCGTTAAAGAGGAGTTTGCGAAAATGCACAAAGAAAAGCCGCTTTCTTTCTGGAAATCTGTACTTTGGACAGATGAGAGCAAATACAACCGACTCGGGTTTGACGGAAAAATGTATGTGCGACGCCCCATCAATTAGGGATTCAACCTTAGGTACACTATAAAAATATTGAAATACGGTAGAGGAAGTGTTCTGATATGGGCTTCTATGTTATGGCGTGGTGTAGGGTCTATATTTAGAATTGCAGGAAAAATGGATTAGTATCTATATCGCAGCATTTTAGGAAACATAATGGAACCATATGCTGATGAATTTCTTCCAGGAACGTGAAGTTTCATGCACGATAATTGGCCCAAACATACGGCGAGCACTGCAAAACAGTGGCTAGAGAAGAAACAGATTCGAGTGTTACAATGGCCTGCACAAAGCCCTGATTTAAACTTCATAGAAAATCTATGGGGGGGATGTTGTGGTTGTCGTAAAGCCTAAATCTCCAGCAACATTACACGAATTATGGAATTTCTATTGAAGGAGCCTGGTATAAAGAGATGTCAAAAATTAGTTAAGTGTGACGAGAAGATGTGCAGTGGTGATGGCGTGTAAAGGGTTTCCAACAAAATATTACAGATACAAGCAAAACGGAATTAAAAAAATAATACAGTGTTTCGTTATTATTATTAAGTGTGCTATTGCTATACCCGCTTAAAAAATAATGCAATTTTTTTAATTTGTTTATCTTAAAGTTTATAAAATATGTGTTTATTATAAGCTGCATGTCATCTACTAGATGTCTGTTAAGCTAAGTTAAATAAATCACTTGTTAAAATTTACAAAGTTATCAATTCATCCATATTAGTTTACCTGTGCTATTTATATATAGCCCCCGCTGTACATCTAATAAAAATTTCTATAAAAAAAGAGTTCGTTACTTTCCGAACGGCCCTCGTAAGTATGTAGGTGTGGTTGTTATAAACTGTATGCCATCCACTATATTTTCGTTAAGGTTAACTTAACTAAATCTAAACTAAAATTATTTATTGAATATACCCAAAGTAACTATAATTAAAATTTTAGTTGTTAATTATAACTAAAGAGTAACACAATAGAAATAAAAGTCTCTGAAGTAATCCAATCGGATTACCTGTTTGACTGAGACACTTCCAAGATCAAGAAAGAATGTTAAATTTAAGATTTACTACGTCCACGGGTCAATGAAAAAATAACAATACAACTAACATTTGAGTCTCACATTCTGTTGTAAATTTCCGGTGATACCTACAGACTAAATCGGACACATCCGGTAATTATTCGAGCTCACCATTCTATATTTTTTTCTACGTCTTTTCTACGAGCTGTTCTATACATTTTACTGACCGGCTCTTACTTATACTATGCATTAAAAATAACCGGTCTTCATCTTATCCACGGTTTACCCGTAATTATTCAGCGAGACATCTAGCGGTGAACAACCGAACTAATTCTAAATCGTTCTCGGATCCAATTAATTAGTTACTGTATGTCTGGCAACGTCCACACGTTCATAATTTACGCTCCACTTAACGGCTGTCTAACTAAATCGACGAACAATTGTTTATTGTTTTTCTGCTTTAGTGCTTCGTACTTTGCGCCGATTGTTGTAGCTTAGCAGGTGTCTTATTAGGAGAACCGGCACCTTATAAGGTGTCTAAATTGTTTCTGTATGCGTTAATTGTAATTTTTGCTGTTTATTTAAATGATTTAATTTGTTAGGTTATTATTAGTTGTTTTTGTAATTCGTAACACATACCCCTACTCTTTTCTTTTTCACAAATAATTAGAGTTAGATTAATCTATTGTTAATTTTAACCATTTATTGTCAGCCTTCATGACTAAACCTCGCAGTGATTCATGAATTCTATTTCATTCTAAATATCACAGTTGCATAATTCTATGCAACATAGAAGGACGTTGATTATTTTACGCTATAATTGTGCTACACTCACCTATCTTGCCTATCTACTGAACGAGCAGTTTTTATAGGTTGTGGATTTAACTTTCGATCAGATCGGACACAATCGATAGTGAGTTAGTCGATGACAAAATGTTAGCGTGTCATGCTGTTGTATCAAAATTGTGAAACAATATTTAAACTGCTGTTTGCAGTTACACTCTACTACTTTTAATTCGGAGGAGTACGAGGGCGACCTAAAATGTTCCCGGAATCGACAAGAATAGTACGTTATTAGTGTGGTTTGTTATTGTTATTTTTCGATGTAGTCTCCTCGAAGATCAATACACTTTTTCAAACGCTGCTCTAGTCTCTTCAAGCCATTGGAAAAGTAGGATGTTTCGAGGTCTGCAAAATAGCCATCCATAGCGGCGGTGACCTCCTCATATGAGGCAAATCTCTTTCCACCCAGTGATTTTTTAAGGTTTTGGAATAGGAAAATGTCGCCGAGGGCTAATTCGTAGCGCAACTCATTCAATTTGGACACGATGATGCGGGATGAATAAGCCGGTGCATCGTTGTGGTCAACAAGCACTTTTTTCTGCTGCAAAAGAGGCCATTTCTCCTTCAATCCTGCATTGAATCGGGTCAATAAATCCTTGTAGAGTTTCCCCGTGATCATCCTTCCCTTCTGCAGATAGTCGATGAGGATCACACCTTGGGAATCCCAAAAAATGGTCGCCATGACCTTTCCGGCCGATGGAACGGTCTTTGCTTTCTTCGGAGCCGATTCGCCCGGAAAAGTCCACTGCTTCGACTGTTCCTTGGTCTCCGGTATGTAGTGGTGGATCCAAGTCTCATCGACGGTTACGCAACGCGTGAAGAAATCCCCTAGATTGCGTTGGATCCTGGCCAGACAGTCCTCCGAAACGGTTACCCGATTTCGTTTTTGCACCGCGTCGAAGACTTTTTCACACCAAAAATTTTGTGTGCGATGTGGCCTACGCGTTCTTCTGAGACGCCTGTAGTCTCTGCTATCTTTTTCAGCTTCAATCGGCATTATGAATCTTGTCAGGCAATTCATCGTTGGTAGCGGTTTTTAGGCGTCCACTGCGTGGTTCGTCACTTGCGCTTGTGCTTCGATTTTATCCATTTTTGCGAAACTAGCTTGCTACGTAAGGCACACTCTTAAACAACAACTATTGATTGTAGACGTTTGAAATTTTGACAGTTGTCATAAAGAGGGTTGCCTTTGCCGACTAATCAATCAACTCCAATTTTCGTACGCCATCTCTTGCCGATTCCGGAAACATTTCAGATCGTGCTCATAAAATGAAAAGACGCGTTTACAAAACGGAATTTTTCAAAGTTACCCTTTGGTGGCAGTTTTAAAACTAGATATGGTTTTATATAAGTTGTAGTTACGTAATACATTAAAAATTCATAATTAACTAAATATAAAAGACACTCCAGAATAATATTTATTGATCAAATATACATCAAACTAAATTTCAACTTTATACATCGAACCTTTTTCTGAATGTTGCTCTATTCTATTGCAATCCTTATATTTATATGATTATTAACAAGCTAACAACAATTTAGACTAATATTGTATATAGCGTGTACATATTAAACAATAAATTGAGTTTAAATACATGTTAACACATTACATTACTTTCTAAAATATTTATTCACTATCACTTTCCATTTCACTTATACTGCTATTGCTCCATTGATGTAATAAGTGGCTCGATTATATCATCGATTAATCTATTTAACTCACGCATTTTTCTTTATTCTTTAATCAAGTGTTATACACATTTTTTCCATTTGTCCATAGTGACATTCTGGATTGCCTGTGGTAGAAGTACCCTTACATCTGCTAATTTGAATGAGATATTCTTAGTTTGCCACTTAATTTTTTATTTGAGTCCATATTAACCTAATCGGATTGAGTTCACAGTGATAAGGTGGTAATCTGAACATGGTTTTGTTGCAACTTCTGGTCATTGTTCTTTATTAAGGCAAATTAAATGAAGAAGTTCAGATCAAACGATCTCTTCATCGTATTCGATATTTTTTGATTTCAACCAAATCTGCATATCAAGTTCTCTAGATGGGGGAATTTTTTCAATCTTATGGCTATGTAACATTAATCACAGCATTGTCTGGCAGCACTGTCAATATTTGATGAAACCATCTTTCAAACGCCTCGGTATTCATTTCTTCATGATAATCGGTGGTTTTTTTACCTTTGAAAAGTAATAAGTCATTCTCCACAAAACCAGTCTCAGATCCTACATGCAAAATAATCAGATGTCTTCCTTTTCCTGCAGGATTACGCAAACCTGTAGTAAGTCCTTCATTCAACGCTTGCCTCCGACTTTTCATATTATCATCTACCCCAGCTTTTCGTTTGGTACGATCTTTGTTTAACCACGTTTCGTCTAAATAATAAATTGGCCTATTTTGACGACGATAACCTTTTATTGTCATCAAGTACCATCTTCTGCTCCTGCTCCTCAGTTTTTCACTATAATTTTACAAATGCTAATTATATAAATAGAAACAGGGCTACACTCCATAAAACCGTATATTTATACTACTCAGAGTGATACAATCTATAAATCTGAGAACGTGGAATATCATTGATTAATGTAGACTCTTTTCTCAGCCTATACACCATTTCGTCTGTGAATGTACATACACTACCGTCCATATTAGTCCGGTCAGCTAGTTAAATGTTCTAAACTCTTCCAAAAGATAATATAATTGCTTTTATATATAAATACCATTTATATTAGGTCCTTTATCAAGTTTATTGTTTATTAGTTGTACAGACTTTCATGAATATCGATTAGAGAATGATTAAAAATCTATTTATACCTTATGACTCAACATAGTAATTTTCAGAATAATCCTCATCGCCACAAAAATGATTATTTTTGGGACTATATTGCAGGTAATAAACTTACAATATTCTTTGGGTTAGGAGCAGGCGACACGAAAGTGTATTGTGCATTGATAGATGCTTTAATTTCTAAATAAACCTGCTTCTGCGTGCGTTAGTGTTAAGAGCGTATTTTTTTGTATGAACCTGGTTAAAGTTATTAAAATGTCGAGAGCAAAACCGACAAGTTTAGAAAAGCTACTTTGTAATTGTTGCTTTTTATCAAGAAGGTTATTCAGCGCGTCAAATTTCCGAAAAAATACATGTTAATAAATCGACTGTTAGTAACATCATTCGAAGACATAAGCGGTGCGGCAAGTTCAGGTCGTAAGAGAATAACAACTAACGCCGACGATGAGCGCATAAAATTGCTGAGCAAGTGAAATAGGAGATTTCCAGCACCAAAAATCGCCGCTGAAATGAATGGCCACCGTGCAAGAAAAATGTCTGTTACCACAGTGAAAAGAAAATAACAAAGCTGCAAATCTTCACGGTCGTATTGCAACAAAAAAAACCCTACTTCGACGGGAAACAGGCAAAAACGGCTACAGTGGGCAGCAACATATAGAAATTGGACAGTAGATGATTGAAGGAGGGTGATATGCACTGATGAGTCAAAGTTTGAGGTGTTCTGACAATCAAGGCGCGTTTTTGTAAGAAGAGCGAAAGACCATAAAATGTAGCAAGATTGTGTAGTGCCAACTGTCAAGGAAGGAAAAGGTTCTGTGTTTATTTGGGGTTGTTTCTCCTACGCCGGTACAGGAGACTTAAAGCGAATCGAAGTTATTTTGCGAAAAGCGGGTTATCTAAAAATACTACAAGAAAATGCAATACCATCAGGGCAATGTCTAATCGGCGAAAATTTTGTATTCATACAGGAGAAATACCCCAAACACTCGGCAGTATATATGGAAAAATTTCTTAAATGAAGAACAAGATAATGGCACTTTGTAAATAATAACAAAGCCGCAAAGCTCCGATGTAAACCCCATCGAGTTGTTATGGGATGAAGTGAACAGGAGGGTCCGAAAAGTATGCTCTACCTTCACAGGGCAAGAGGAATGGACTAATATGCCAAATGGAGTCCTTGAAAGACTAGTGGAGCGGATGCCTCGGATTACGAAAGCTATTCTTCGCGCAAAAGGGAGTTTCTTTGATGAACAGAATGGTTAAGAAGTTTTTGTATATTTTTCGTTAGAATTACTTTTTTTTAATTTTAAACTTTAATCTAATCGCTATTAATAAAATGTAAAATAATATTTGCGTGTTTGAACTAATATTGACCTTAGTGTACATGAAGTTCTACTCGGACATACAAAAAAAAATCTCTTATTGTCCACACATTTTACGTATAGACGCGTTATCGCTCGTATAGAGTTTATCTGGGTCAAGAAATTTACGCTTGTATGGCGACGTCGAAGCGGCGGCCGGTCCCCGGCCTTTTTCGAGACGTAAATGGAATTGTCGAGTAATGAGTCACGATCAAGTGCAAAAATTTCAGCCTGCGGCGCCTCGACATGCGTTTATTTTTAGAGTCGCATACGCTTCGGGTTTTCGGATAAATAATACAACGAGTAGAGCGGATCGAGGGTTTTGTCATTGTTACGCTATCCATAGAAAGGAGCGGAGGATATTACTCATTGGATACGAAACTTATTGATGAATTATTTGTTGGTTGCGGTTTGTTTTACGCGAATAATTCCGAAGTAAAACGAACTACTTAAGAGATCCAATTAGTGTTCCTCGCTTCGACCTTCCCTTCGACTTGATTCTTTGCTTTACTCTATTCTTAAGTATCCAGCTAATTTTATAGTAAACTTATATCTGCAGATACACACATGGTCTGTATTTAATTTAAATAAACATGATGAATGTATTGCATCATTCACTCTAAGGAAGCAGTAGATGTCGCTTTTTTTTCGATGTAGTCTCCTCGAAGATCAATTCAAATGCTATTCCAGTCTCTTCAAGCCATCGGAAAAGTAGAATGTTTCGAGGTCTGCAAAACAGCCATCTGTAGCGGCGATGACCTCCTCATTTGAGGCAAATCTCTTTCCTCCCAGTAATTTTTTCAGGTTTGAGAATAGGAAAAATTGGGGATGAGAGATCATTTCTCCTTCGATCCTCTATCGAATCGGGTTAATAAATCGCTGTAGTATTGCCCCGTGATCATCCTTCCCTTCTGCAGATACTCGATGAGGATCACACCTTGGGAATCCCAAATAGAATGGTCGCCATGACCTTTCTGGCCGATGGAACGGTCTTTGCTTTCGTCGAAGCTGATTCGCCCCGAAGAGTCCACTGCTTCGACTGTTCCTTGGTCTCCGGTATGTAGTGGCGCAATTGATCCCTAAACGTTTTCCAGGAGTAAATGTTATAACAGCTCATACGAAGGCAGAATTTCTAAAGTCTTTAAAACGTACAAGATTTCGCGAACTGTGTCTCAAAGTGCCTGAACCACCACAGCCGATTATCACGCGTTGGGGAACATGGTTAAAGGCTGCGTTCTGCGTTTTACTACTGCTAACATTTTGATGATGTAAAGAGGGTAGTTTTACAATTTCGAGACACGCCAAAGCTATCAAGAAAAGCCCGAAAGTGTTTCAAGATTTGATGTCGTTTCTGGATTCCGTTCAAATTGTGGATAATGTTCACTTACACCTATGTACGGCGTAAGGCGAAAAAAATGAAAATGTAATACGAACATTTGAGAGTGTTATTGCCAAGGATTCAGATTTTCTCATACTAAGACAAATTTGAGAAGGTGCGTCGAAAGATCCAGTAAATTGTCACAAGGATTACTTCAAATTTGCAAATATAACTCGATGTGGAAAGCTGTTTTCATCATTAAAAAGTATTTATTCCGCACGCCGTACTCATTTGACTGAAACAAGTATAGAAACGTACTTAACGATTCTAATATTTAATAAATACCACCCAGTTTGTGATTTCGTGGAAATTTCCTAAAACAGTGTTTCAGTACATTATATAATACAGCTGCGAGCAAATGTTATAGGCAGCGTTACGATAAGAGGAGAATCTCAAAACCAAAAAGAAACGCATAATTCAGTTTATAAGGTTCTTTTATTAAATAAATCAGTATTTAATGCTGCCTCCTCTAGCTTTTATTACAGCTTTAATTCTTTTAGGCATAGTAGCTACCAGTTTGTAACATGTTTCTGAAATATGTTCATGAAATAGACGCTTATTCCATAAACACTGTTTGCTTTAAGGCTTCTTTAGAGGCATGGTTGTATTTACGCACCCTGTCCTTCAATATATGCCATAGATTTTCAATAGGCGAGAGGTCAGGCGATTGTGGGGGCCAGTCCAAAATCTTCACTTGGTTATCTGCTGAAAGTAATATTCCTCTGAATCCATATCATAAAATCTGACAATTAATGGTTCGAGAACCTCTTCCAACATCCCGATGTAGCGTGCCCCATTCATGACGCCTTCGTACAAATGGACTTCCCTTACACCTTGTGCAGACATACACCCTCAAATCATAATGCTTCTACCACCGTGTTTAACAGTAGTTACAATACACTCTAGGGAAAATGCTTCGCCGGACCTCCTCCGAACATAACTTGCTCCGCAAACGCTGTACACCTGCACAGAATAAACGAAGGACGTTAACTTTTTGAATATTTCTATTTTGATGAGAAAAGTAGGGGCGCTGAGTTCTATTATGTATATTGCAAGGATTATGAAATATTTTTAAGCACTTACGTCTATATTAGATTCATCGAACCAAAGTACTTTGGTCCAGTCATCTACAGTCCAATGTCGGTACTTCTTTGCCGACGTAAAGCGTTGCTTGCGGTGTAGCTCGGTCAGCAAAGGCTTGTGTCGCGGTTTCCGGACACGTAAATTCGCCGCAGTTAACCTTCTTCTTACCGTATGCACGGAGATTGGTGCGTCTCGTTGACCGCGGAGCTCTGCAGAAATCGCTATCGCGGATTTGTGCCTATCCCGGAGCGCGATACGCTCTATCAATCGTTCTTCTCGCACAGTCGTTACACGTTTTCTACCGCTCTTGGGTAGATTATGATGCTCTCTAGTCGCTTAGTAACGGCTAATTGTGTTTTGCACTGCACAACGCGAACATTTTATTGTCCTAGCAATTTTTATTTATGACAATCCTTGTTTGTGCAATAAAATTATCTAGCCTCGTAAAGCCTCACATATTTGGGGCTTTTTTGGCATATTGCTTACAAAAGAAGATCCGCACTCTAAATGAACTTTTGAAAACGACAAACGACGTTTCTTTCTCTACACAAAATATATTACTCAACCTATAAATTTTAATTTCTGTCTTATATGGCTTCGTAATTTATATTTTCTAGGAATTTCTACGTTAGATAACGACCAGGTATAGATTCGCAGTACGCTTGTTCTAAGAAGCGCTACCTGCTGCGCGAAATACATATTTGATTAGGGTGCCTATAACATTTGCTCGCAGCTGTATATTTTTTATCATTATTTTAAGTGTAAACATTCCTGCGTCCGCATTGCCTATGCTCACTCATGAAAGTCAGGATCATAAATCATGCGAGTATGTAAATGTTACGGAGCACTCGCCTTGATACGGCCGTTCGGCCATTTCACATTGTTCGCCGCACTGCACTGTAACTTGCCCCACTTTGCCGAGACTACTTATAAATCTCCATTAGCTGATGCCCTTTAACGGCCAAGAATCCGTGGCAGTACACAGATTACTTGTGGATGATTTCTCTAGCATAAATGCTATTTGCCATATGTGGTTTACGGAAATTTTTTAACTGAAATATTGTCGTAATATCAATTATTTTACTAATACCTTCCCCATATGAAGAACAGAATTTCCTCGTAGTTAAATACGTTTTAAGTTTTTTTATTTATATAGAACAAATGAATTATAATTTTTAACGTGTGCATAATACCACCATTAACGAGAAGATGGAAAACTAATCAGGCTATGTAAATGTAAATTAAGTACAAGCGAAAGAATTGGTAGTGAAAACAATATCTGATGAGAACGGATGTATTAGGTTCTTTTGTCTATTGTATGGGAGAGATGCAGATACGGTTCTGTAGGAAGCTCGTTACCGCTAGATCGTCTTTCGTTCCCATCAGAAACGGTGAAACAATGGAGGAGTATTTTGTTATATTCACGAAATGCAGAATAAAGAGACTCAGTCCAGCGTAAAATATTTACGTTAACACGGTTTTAATTTAGCGTGCTAATTAAAAGATCATTTTCCTAACTGTAACAGTTCTTTCTCGATTTTCCATCAAGTGCATAAGTGAATAGTAAATGTACACTGAAAACCACGAAACTTTATAATTACGTCATAGTTGGTTATAATGTATGCATCGTCTGAAACAAATTCAGGTACAACAACCATGTCTGCAATGAATTGTATGTCAAGTTTTGAGGTCATCATCTTTAATTCATTTTCTTGGTTATATCACATTTTCAACGATGCATTTAGAAAGCAAATCATGGGTGATTTGCAACCAATAGGATTATATATAGTGAACTCTTCTATTGACAATGCTTTCATAATAGTTAATACACTTAAAAAGGAGCTGAATAGACTCAACTAATTATTAAATGCTTTCTTAACAAAATTCTTTATCAGTCTAATATAGATCTCATATGAAAAAAACTATTTTTAAGTCAGAATGCAGAAAATATTCAAACAAGAAACATAAAAGTGTTTTTTAGTCTAATGTACCCCATGAATGATTCATTGAACGAAATATATCTTTATTTTTATTATGTAACAAACATATTTCTATATAATATGAAATGCAAAACATAACATGAGGTAAATTAAATTAAAGTATGTCAATATCGAAAGCAATAATCAGATAAAGCAATTAAAAATATATTTAATCTGTGTCTTCACTCTCGTTTTCTGATCCACAATTAACCGGTAGAACAAAGTCTTCTCCGTTTGCTTTACGTTCGTACCATTCTTTAATTATTTTCGTTGTATGGTTTATGCAATTTTACCCGAAGTCTGGTGTACAGCTGCCCAAACTTTCTTCTCACACATCGAACTCTTACTTGTCTATTGCCATAACCATCTCGACCGATATGTTTATTACAATACCCTTTCGCATGTGCTCATATCAGTTAAGTAGGATTGAAATCGTGATGATACAGAGGAATTCTTAAAACTTCGTGTCCATGTGCCCGAAGCAATTCGTCAATCACTTAAATCTTCTCTTTTCTATGTCTCTTTGTTATTTCTAGGAGTTCACTATTATTCTTTGTATTTTCATAGGTTATATTATTATTATTTAGCCACGCAATAATGTTCCCTTTGGACGAACTTAAATTTGGAGATTTCTCAAGCAAAACACCATGATATGGTGGATTATCCATTAACATTATTGACGGTTCTTCTAAATTACGGATTCGTTAGGTTTCAATTCGCTTTGTAAATAAATCGCTATTCATATCGCCATGGTAATCACCTATATTTGCATTTCGTGCAAAGCCACTTCTGGTATCTCCATGCAACACAATAATATCGTTTTATCATCATAACTTTCGGGTTTTCTGATACTTTTGATATTGTCATCCTGCCATGATTTTCTTTCACTCCCTTTCCACATTCCTTAGGAAGGAAAATCGTAATCCTAATATATCATTCCTCTCCAGAGCAAACGTCCCGGTGAGGAAATGGTAGTATGTAAAATATTTCTATGTTCAAGCACTTCTTGTAACATTTTAAGAATTGAAATTTAGTTGGGTAAATAAACTAACCATCGTTGTACATCTCGTAAATTACTTTGCGAACATCCACTTTAATCCTCTCCGACACATCAAGTGTTTTGGGCATCAATATTGACTTGTACGGAGCTGTTGAGGTACTGAACGAACGAACAGCAGGTGTAGTTTCTTTCCTCTATTTTATGTTGAGGACCGTATGTGGGCAACAACCTGCCCGCTGTAAGATTTGATCCAGCCCGCGAGACATTTTGAAAAACCCAATTAAAAAAAATGTCACGATTTAATTATAATGTTGTACCTATTTTTTTCATTTAATTTTCTTATTTTAATAAATCGAATTATAATAACGTTGTCGTATTATTTCATGTCTGATATCTATCGCTAAAAATTACGAACACTACTTTAAAATGCACTACTTTTAAACGCGGCCCGCGAACTTATTTACACACTAAAGTTTAGCCCACAATACTTTTTGTAGACGGTACCCATCGAAATGGCCAAAGCATTTGCAACTCCCTACAATTTACAATGTAAAATTTGACTTAATACCAACCAGCTATAATTTATCTCATGGACCGCGTCAACAGATATTAGAGGACTTTCTCCATTTCGCTTTTCCTGCTCGATATACATTAGTAAACGCCAAACTAACTCTCGACAACAAGAATGAAGTCATCGACAGGATATCTTAAACTATAGCCATTAAAAGAGTTTCGTTTGCTTCTTTAACATCTCTAAACTTACCACAAACTAGTTGATTCACTTCACTATATCTCTGAAAAGAACTTTTACCAAAAGAAGTAGCGAACATAATAAAAAGCAGATGTCAAATCTCAACAGTTTCATATTCTCTGTTATAATTATTAAGGTTGCATGCACCGTAGTAAATATTTTCAAAGCTCTTCTCTATGCATTACTCGACCGTATTCAATCTCACTTCAACTACTTTATTGATGCTGAATGAAATATGGGGGTACATCTTAAGTAGCTACTACTTACGTTATATACTTCTATCTCGCTTGCGTATACATATGATTCCGACTTTTAGATATAGTGCTTGCCTTTATCGATGAAACAATGATGTAAATACAAACTTTCGTGGTTTCATAATTACGGTCAATATTTTCGTTCTAGTCTCTAGGATCTCCGTTCTTTCTGGTCAATAGGAGCTCTTGTTAGTTTAAAATTAAAAAAAAACAATACTAATCCTTTAGAATTAATTAAGAAAAGCAGAAAAAGAAATAAAATTGTTATATATAAAAATTTTTCTTTGTATTTGCTAAGCCCTAGCTTAATGGCAAACGACTGTGCGTATACTTCCGTCCATATATATGCAACGACTATAAAATTGATGTTTTTCTTTTATTTGATTGCAATATAGAGTTGGTTTGTTGTAATATTTATTAGTAGATATTTGATGTGGCAAAAAGGATGTTTAACAACGAAAAAGAGACAGAAAATACGGATTTAACTTTGAAACGGCGTAGGAATCTGATGATTCTCAAAGCCAAATTAAAGGAATTAAATGTTATGTCATAATAAAACTAAGAAACCCTAAGGGTGTCTAATACAATTGGCCAACGCTGTATTTCGCGCGATTATCTTGAGAATCTCCAGTTTGTTCTCCTTGTTAGTGAATAGTGATTATTTAAACAAATAATAGATTGTATTATTTATAATGTCAATTATAAGTACTCCTATCTTTATTTTCAGATTTAATTGGATAATGTCTCTAAAACTGTGCTCATAGTGGCATCTACCGTATCAGATATGCGTCTCAACGGTGATGGTGGGGAATCCCCCAACGAAAACGGTAAGTAGCTTAATAATATCGATATTAGACGTAAACGTTATTTTAATGGATGCGTGCAATATGAATGTGCAGCAAAGTCGTAGAATATCTTCCTGCCAAAGTTTCTTTGACTAAAGTGATGTTTTTGGTAATGCTTGCTTTAAAAACTTCACATTTCAAGTGAAATTATAAGATCGATTTTCATTGATAACATAAACCTTAGAAAGAAATTTGGTATACCTCACGCATTGGACCGAATCTATATACTCATTACATTTAGAACAAATTACCCTTTCAGGTTTACCATCTCTTGCAGAGTTTCTTTTCACTGTTTATCGGTAGAATATCGCAAGAATTTTTGCGTTTAAGACGTCTTACGTTGTACATACGTACACAAGTATCCGAAGTGATATTAGAATCGCAAATAATACGTCTAAAACAAGTTATACAAGCGGGATGATATAATGTTAAAGGAATTTATTCATCTATTACATTTACAAACGTAAGATGTTTTGCTAAAATGATGATATTAGAATTTATTTTAATGTAAATTATGTCGATGTTGAAATAAATATTTGCCATAACTATTACCACGTCCATTTATAATAAAGGTTGAGGTAGAATATTTAGATTAAAATTAAGACGCTATTTCTATTGTACCGCGCGTTTACCATGTGTTTTATTAATATTTAAATATGAAAGGCGCCGTCTAGAATAAAAATAATCCATGACAGCAAAAGAAAAGAATAATAATTTATTGCCGAATATTAAATTTCTTACAGTATGGATTAAGGATGGGCATGTGCGCTTTTATTTCTGACACTAAAACTAGTATAATCAAAAAATGCACTAAAATATCACAAGATATGAATTGCGTTTAAATGACTACCGTTATACAGGATGTCCATGGAATAAAATAAAAAAGTATCAAAAATGGAAAGATCTAATTTTATTAGACTTAAATCCAAAATATGTAGCGAAAATTCCTTCGCAGACGCGAGAAGAAAAATGATACAAAATATTAGTCGTGCCACTGCAGTGTTCGTTGCAACTGCAGCCTGCAGTGTAAAGAGCAGGGTTAGCGATAGGCGACAGCAATTTTACCAGCGCACGACTCACATCTAACATACACTACCGCTCAAAAGTGTTAGTAGGCACTCTCACCGACAGTAAAAATGTATAAAAACTCAGCAAAAATGTTAATAATATTTATTTTTTATGTACAGATACACGTACATG
This sequence comes from Trypoxylus dichotomus, assembly GCA_023509865.1. NCBI lineage: Eukaryota > Metazoa > Arthropoda > Insecta > Coleoptera > Scarabaeidae > Trypoxylus > Trypoxylus dichotomus. The sequence goes on from CM042077.1 coordinate 8,976,298, forward strand.
AATAAAAATATATTAAATAAATGTGAAAATTAAAACGTTTAATTTAAATTTTGCTTTCATCTATGTGACCTCCTCTTGATTTAATAATTGCAGCACACAATCGAGGCATTCTCGCAATAAGTTTTGCCAGAGTTTCTTGTGTTATTGAGGTCCAACTCGATTGCAATTTGTTCCACACGTCAGTAGCTGATGTCGGAGCCGATTTCCGTATTTCCCGATCTAGTTCTTCCCATAGTAACTCGATTGGATTCAAGTCGGGGCTCTGGGGAGGCCATTCCATAATTTTGAGAGTTCCTTCCTCTTCTAAATGGCGTAAATAGTCTTTACATAATTTAGAGGAATGTTTTGGGTCATTATCTTGCTGGAAGATAAAATTTTGAGCCAAAAGTCGAATTCCGGAAGGTATTGCGTGGTTCTCCAAAATTTCGCGGTAGCCTCCTTTTTTTTTAATATACCGTCAATTTTCACAATATCCCAGCAATGTGCCAGCAAAACAGCCCCAAATGATGATAGAAACTCCACCATGCTTCACGGTAGCAGCAATTCTCTGGCACGTTCACCCACAGATCTTCGGGTTCCGAACAGCTCAAATTTGGACTCATCCGTCCATAGGACGTTGTTCCACTCTTCTATGGTCCAGTGTTGGTGTTCACGAGCCCATTTAAGTCGCTTTTGCTTGTTTTATTTGCGTAGTAATGGCTTTTTCATCGCAATACGTCCATGGAGCCCGGCTTTCCGTAGGCGACGTTTGACTGTAGAAACACTGACTAGTTTTTGGCGACCAACATTTAATTTTGCGGTGATTTCCGGGGCTGTTCTGCGTCTATTTAACTTGTTGGTAACCACTATTCTGCGATCATCTGCAGATGTTGTCGCTTTTGGCCTTCCACTCCGTCTTTTATTAAGAAAACTGCCAGTTTTCCGATATTTTTTTACGTTATAGTCAATCGTAGCGTGGTGTATTTTAATTTTTTTGGCAATTTGTCGATTACTTATGCCACTTTTATGGTAAGCTATTATAAGCGCACGTGTTTCTGCACTAATTTCTCTTCGCGGAGGCATTTTAAAAAATTGTCACACGATATTTCGCTCACGACGTGAATAGAGCAAATACTACACTGCAACTGACCGTAGGTTACAGATTTCACTATAATCTTCTAGGAAGGTAATTTAAACATTATTACCTACAATCTAACAGATGACTAAATTTACCCAGTAAATTCAGAGGGATTGTTATTGTAATTGCACCGCAATAAACAGTTTATGGTAATCCGACCAAGTGCAGGTAAAAGATAGTAAACTTTATTCGATATAATGGGTATTTATCTTACTGAACTACATTTTAAATACGTTGTACGTTATGAAATGTCACTGGTTCTTGTAGTAAAAAATAAACTACTGTAATTGTTTTATTTGTTGTATTCGACGTTAAATAACTTAATTGTAAGCAGCCACTGCTGTTAATTGTACATTGAACATTGTGTTGTGGTCAATACAATTCATCTATATATATATACATAAGCCCTAATGAGCTCGCCCCTCCAATGGTAATTAGTGCGGGAAATTTGATTTGAACATGTGGCGCCAACATACGTATTTAATTTTTTATAATGTTTTTTGGTAAACATAACTATATAAACATACTATATGAATAATCCATGAAAAGAGGGGTGCATAAACACTTTTGAGCGGTAGTGTATGAGTCAAAACCGTGATCACGTTCACAGTTTGTAATCACCGTTATTTATAAATCACGATCACTATTCACGACTTGATTTAAAAATCACGGTATCGTTCAACACTAGTTTGTAGAGTTTCTGATACACAGCAGCCCCCATTGTCGAAATTACTAGAGGTTGGCAGTATCTGTACCCGCACAGTGACTGTTTTTAGCGTTACGTATGGATATTTTGAGATGCCTCACACAACGTGTGAAACTGTTGCGATATGATTTACATTTATAAAGACGCTTAAGAGTTGTATACACGTGTAAATCTGTGCTCTAATTGTTTATAAGAATTTCACAGTTTTGATTTCAAACTAATTTACTTCTTGTATATTGTGTTGGAGCTCGCTCTTTGTTTTATTTCACGGTGAGTATTTGGTTTTGTTTGCGCGGCTATTTTGGTGGATAATTAGCATATTAAGCTGCTATTAATACTACGTTCACATTACTTTCCATCACAAAAATAGGTACCTCTTTGCCGCTTAGTTTTTGTATCATTGCGTATTTAGAGTCCTCGTCTAAAATATATTCCTTTGTTTTCCTTCGCCTTTCCGCTCCGTAGTCTATCGTGTGTTGTTAGTCATCTTGACGGACCCTTAAGTGTGAAGCGGTTCTTCCTGTTTCTGATCCTTTATACTTTGACTTTTTTTCATTTAGTGTTTTATCAGTATTTACCTCACCATGGTATCAATTAAATGTTCCTGTGGATGCAACACCGTTTCATCTGAAGCACACAAATTTATAGAATTGCTGTGTGTGTGTAAGAAAATTTATTTGCATCCGTGCGCGGAGTTAAGTGTAACTGAGATTAGAACCATAAAAAACAAGAAACGTGTGTTTTGGTTCTGCCGCAATTGTAATATCTTAAAGCAGCTATCTTGAGTTTGAAGAATGACTTGGTAGCTAGGGAGAAAAGTGCTGGAATCAATGATAGAAGATTTGAAGAACTTTTAACAGAATTAAATAATAGAAATGATTGCAAGCAAAACATTACGAGGGCGGATACTCATGCCCCTCACCTGTTTCTAATTAATTGTTTGATTAATCTGTTTGACATTTAGTTAATTGAAATTTATTGATCATATCTACATAATATCAAGTTTGTATCTCACAGGATTGTTGTGCTGTGGCTAATTCTTGAATTGTGTGTCGTGATTGTTCATATGAATAAATCCTGTAGAACATATGTGGGCAACAACCGACCCGCTGTAAGATTTGATCCGGCCCGCTGTAAGATTTGAACTGGAAACTGGAACTGCTGTACCTATTTTTTTCATTTCATTTTCTTATTTTAATAAATTGCATTATAATAACATTGTCGTGTCTGATATCTATCACTAAAAATTATGAACACTACTTTAAAATGCACTACTTTTAAACGCAGCCCGCGAACGTATTTACGCACTAAAGTTTGGCCCACAACATGTCAAAGGTTGCCGATACTTGCTGTAGCTCCAGAAAAAGGGAATGACACCAACTCAAATTCATAAAGACATTATGGCAACTATTGGTGAGCTTGCAGTTTCTTATGATATAGTCAAACGTTGGTGTCGAGATTTTAAAAACATCCTGTGAAAACCAACATGCCGGTGGTCCCCCCATAACGGTAAGAACAGACAAAAACATTAAAATAACGATATTGTACTGCAAATCCGACGAATACGCATCAGGAACATTGTGGGAGATGCTGGCTTATCATATCGCATGGTGCACAACATACTGACTAAGGAATTAGATATGAAAAAGATGAGTGCCCCGAATATTAACCATTGAGCAAAAAGGAAATCTGGTGTTGATTTGTAAGAATCTTTTAGAGAGATACCAAGCAAACAAAGAGAACTTTAGTCGGTATGTGACCATGTGACTACGATCCCGAGACCATGCAAATTTAAGGTCGTGCCGTCTGCTGAAAAGGTTTTGCTGTGTTCTGGGGTGCTCAAGGAATCACCATGATTGACTATTTGCAAAAGGGATAGAGCATTACAGGGCCCATACGTCTGATATATACCAAGCGTGCTCTGAATTAGTGGAGCACCCACCATATTCGCTGGGTGTGGCCCCTGGTGGTTATAGCCTGTTCCCCAAATTAAAAGAAATCTTACGTGGGGCAAAATTTTCCAGTGATTATTAAATGATGCAAGCTGTAGAGAGGTGGTTTTTAGAAGTGGGACAAAAACTTTTCCAGGAAGCTGTTGAGATGGTGGACTACCGATGGACCGTGGTGACTAGAATAAGTTGTGTAGAGAGTGACTATCGAAAAATAAAAAATATAATTAATACCTAGGAATAAACATTGACAATTTTATTCTGTTCTCTTCAAGTAATGCAACTTCCACCTGAAATTCATAAATAACTCAGAAAGTTGCAAGAAGTAGCAGCTAGTTTTTTGTACGCAGATTGGTTAATAGTTACTCTAAATATTGAAAGAAAGAAATTATGCTGGGGTGAAGTGGGATGTATTACTTATACTCTGCTGAAGCCATACGACATCTCCATTTTTGCATTGAAGAAACCACGTTGAGTTTGATTTTTTTATATTGTAGCTGCACAAATAAATTCTGATTCAATTCAGTAATTTGAAACTGAGTTGTTCTATGATACAAAGACACAAGTAATAAATACGAACGAAACACCATCTACACACTACATCGTTTGAAAATATACGGACAAACACAGTTTCAACATTTGGAGAATTTACCCGCTTTTGGACTGTCATAGTATTTTTTATTCCACTAATAACAATGCTGAGTACTCTGGGTCATTAAAACCTCACTATTGTTGCTTACATTAAAGCCATTTGCAATAAAGTTCTTGAAAATAATTTTCTTCACTTTTGTCCAGCTAGAATCACAAGATGGTTCAGTGTGTGTCCCGTTCAACATGTATGTCCCACACGAGGTACCATTTCAAGTTTCAAACGTTTTCAAAAGGACTTCCTAATTACGTATTTAGCTTTCGAAATATTAATACGATTTGCTTCATGCAAAGCCTAAATTCCATTTGCATTTGCTTCTCGACCTAGCGCTTTATTAGCATGACATGTTAAGGGACAATTACCAACGGAGAAGTAAGCGCTTGTAAATCCGCAATGTTCTGAATTGCCGCCTAAGTAAATAGCATTCGCGTTCTTAATAGCTTGTCGTGTGACGAGAACACATAAGCCGCACTCTAATTTCAAGAGTAATCGTTGTTTATTTTCAATTTAAACGAAGCTTTTGCAGCCTTTCTTTGTTCTATTCTCTTTTGACGTTTTATTCATGGAATGGATGCCATTGCATCTAACGACTCCGCATGTTATGACGTGATGTAAAATCTACGCAAAAAACTGGTAACGAGTTATATTAACTGGTGTATTGTATTTGTAACGATAGCCCTTCGGCTCACTTTAGCGGCACTTATGTACATGGATGCAAAATAAACGTTGGAATTCTTCAGGACTTTGGCCCCGTCAAGGACATGCAATAAAACTGGTTTGTGGTGGAGTACCGTGCTGCAGTGACTCATTGCGCTGAGACTGGAGTAAATTATAAATGAGTATTACCTATCTGGAATTGAGAAATATCTTTTGCTCCGGGAAATAAGAAATACGTGTAAAATGTGCAATAAAATTTCAAGATTTAAGCGTAGTTAGAATAATTACTTTTCAGAAAAAGAAAGCAAGACCACACAGTATCTCGTTCTAGGTTTACCTTCTTTACACGTAAAAAATATGGTAGACGCTAGATACTGTGAACAAAATGAAGCTTAGACTGTTTTCACTAACGATTTGTTCACATTAAAGGAAGTTTCTGATTCTATGCTTAAAATAATAGGTATTTTTGCATCAATAATTATTTACTCATTTATAATTGCACATTCTTTAATTTGAAAGAAATAAAATAACATTCTAAAAATATTGTGTAACTTTTTTTTATTTTTTGTATTTTCCAACTTTTATGTTCTTTTAATATTTGCATATATTTCAAATTAAGTCCATATTCTTCTGTCATTGAATAGATGCGTTTAGTGCATTTATTGCACTGTCTGGAGTATTTTTATCTTGTTTTTTCTTCGGTTTCCTCATTTTTAGTTTCATCTTCTTCTGTTTCTTCGTCAATGTTGTAATTGGTCAATCCTTACTCTGTAATTCTTCTGTAGGGGGATATGGTGTCTATTTGATTTCTGGAAACGTGTAACCCTCCAACAGACTTGTTAATGACTTCAATAATTTTGGGAGATTTATGTTCGATAATTTAAACTTACTTTAAAAACTGACAAACAAAAGAATTATGGAACCAAGTCCTAAAAGCCAACTCCGTCATCCAAGCTAATTTGAAGTTACAGTTAGTTCACAGGAAGAGAAACATTTGGAAAGCTTTAGGATTTTTCGCCTTCCCAATAACTAACTGGCATTAGTACATGCTAAAAATATGAATGGTTGTTTTTCATGATCTTTCCTGGAACAGTCTTCTCTTGAGAGAAAACAAAGCTTTCTTGTGGTAGAAGCTTCCAATACAGAGAGAGAGAGAGAGAGCAACCATCACTAGCAGTATATTTTTCAACAGAATTCAATGCTTTTGCTTTTTCTTTGATTATATCACCACTGACCATAATGTTTTTATTTCTAATGATTTTATGTGCTACAATATAACAAAGAAGGAAGCAAATTAGACGCCTTGGAAACTGAAATTGAAATAATTTGGTAAAGTATTTGGTTTTGATCACCGTCATTAGGTATTTGTTAAAGATGCAATATATAAATGCAATTAAACACTTTTTTACTAAAGTTTATAAAGTTTTTATAGTTAGTACTGTTAGTAGATTAATTCTAATTTTTTTTGTCGTTACATTTTTCGATTATTTCTTCTTGTAACTTCTGAATCTTTTGGATTAAGAAAACGAAGAAAAAGTTGATCAAAACATGAACAGTTAACGATAGAGGTACAGTAAACAATTAAATTCTACGTCTGTTACTGATATAAAATACAGGATGGTGACGTAGATTAAACACGTTATTCGAAATATATCCGTGTTTAGACTGGATAAAAGATAAAATATATAAATGTCTTCTGTCAAAATTATCAAAAAGAAATTTATTTCTCAAAGTTGGTACACTTTACATCTATGGCGTAACTATAACGTTGAACAAGTCATTACAATATCTATCTAAAATTACAATCATACATACATGGGATAGTCTATTTGAAATAAGAAACTTCTTATTCGTCTTCGGTTTAATCGACTTTGCCATGAAACTAAAAATATTTTTAAACAATAGATTCCTATCGATAAAATTTCGAAACAATACTTCCACAATTTTTAGGGATATATCCAATAAGAGGTTGCTTTGAATAACCCTGTATAGTTTTGTATTTTTTTTTTTGTAAAAATACAAAACCAGCTTCCTTAACTTTCTTAACTTAGGAGAAGAAGTTTCTACTATTGACCTCACGTTTTTAGCGACACAGCGTTCCATGCGATTAAGATTCTTTAGATACAGATAAAGCGTTTTTGATGTGTTCGTAATATTGCGTTAGTCGATTACTTATCGGTCAAGAATGTTTCTCGTGTAATACATTAAAATTTATCGAGGAAAAACGTTTTTAAATAATCCATCGATGTAATAAATTATGATCTCTAAATGCTGGATTAAGCTAATGGCATTATATTCGGTAAGGAAAATTAGTAAATTTTTTGAAGACTTTGAAATGATAAATACCATTTGTTACGTTCTCCTGGTTTGAAGAACAGCGCCGCTGTAGCCTGCTGGTAAATTCCTGAATTACTTGGCCAATACTTACTTGTAGAGTATGTTCGCTTATTTACTATATGAAAGGTTGTGAAACTCAATGCGCATGCGCACACAATATATTTAAAAAATAAAATGTGTACACGGTGTCCACTCTTGCCTATGTACAGTTACGATGTACGTAAGATATATATATTTGCAATAATTGCAGTTAGTTGAGCTCTCTTATTCGTATAATGTACATTAGCGTGTGTGTTACGTTCTCCTGGTTTGAAGAACAACGCCGCTGTAGCCTGCTCGTAATTTCCTAAATTACTTGACCAATACTTACTTGTAGAGTATGTTCGCTTATTTACTAGAGGAGAGGTTGTACAGTGAAACTCAATGCGCATGCGCAAAAAAATATATTTAAAAATGAAATGGTTACACGGTTTCCACTCTTGCCTATGTACATTTACGATGTACGTAAGATATATAGATTTGCAATAATTGCAGTTATTCGAGCTCTCTTATACATGTAATGTACATTAGCATTTGTATATGTATTTTCATTGGTAGCAACATAAAGTAATGCCTCAGCATGTACGTTGCAAAGCCATGTCTTAATTCTGTTTAAAAGGTTAAACTCTTATATGCTTCCGCTGAAGCTTTGTTATAGGCATGTACTAATGCCTCTATCTGTTTGCATGCACCTCTACCTTTTATAGGAGCCAACCCTATTTATTTCTTAAATTTATAAGCGCACCTCGGTGCTATGCTTATTTATATGTCCCTTTCCGGGAGCCTAATATACTTTCCTTGTTTTAAATTTGCCTAAGGGACTTGGCCCTGTATTATTGGCATGTATTTGTACTTGACCAAATACGTTTGTTATATTCACATTTATAGGGGAACCCACCCTATCTCTTAGAGCTTGAACGCCTGGTCGAGGGCGACAGTAGCGATAATAGCCGATCTCAATACAAAAGTAATGTCACAGCTACCCAGGCGTTCTCGTTTGAAATATTACGCTATGTGCAATCTTTAGCTCTATACTACTGCGCCCCAAAGAAGGGAAAAAGCCAGTAGCCAGCAAATGTGCGAAATGCGCACCGACAAGGAAAACGGAGCGATGAAGCCGACGTTACATATAGAAAAATGGTCCGTGAAACTCGTCCGCTACGACGAACAACTAAATGAAAAAATGTCCAAGTCCAGATACGACAAAGGACCGAACAAACGTACAAAAGACAACGGGCGCTGCGGCCGCAACGACAGTCAACAAGAAGCGGAGTGATCGTACTTGTAGAAGATGTCGATACATGCGCGCCGATGACCTTACCAAAATGAATCCCGATACAAACTTAACAGAAGACTAAAAATATCTATAGACCACAACGGAGACAGTAGCCTAGACGAACGATAATAGAGAGTCGAGAATTTGTACTTAATAGAGAAATCTATACATGCGCTCCGACAACCTTATCAGAATGATTCCCGCCAGAATCGTAACAGAAGTCTAAATATATAGACGACAACGGACACAGTAGCCTCGACGTACAATAATAGAAAGTCGAGGATATGTACTTAATAGAGAAATCTATACAAGCGCCCCGGCAACCTTACCAGAATGACTCCCGCCAGAATCGGAACAGAAGACTAAATAAATGTATAGACGACAACGTCCTCGACGATTCCCGCCAAAACTGGAAACTATTAGAAACTTCCAATATTCGTCCGACGATGTTACTGTACACGTTACGACCAGGTACGAAAGGTGACCGACAGTGACCGACCTGTAATACCGCAACCGTCACGCGGGAGACGACTGCCTGCACTTGTATATATTAAATATTAAGGAAACTCCCATTATTTCTTCGACGACGCACTTAATGACTTTTAAATTAGGCACTTTTAGTTTGCATACATATACAATGGGACATCACCTTAAGGACCTAACACAATGGCAACTATTTTTCAAACTGCGGCCTTGTTTAGCTAAATTCTGTCTAATGTACTAGCAACAATTTTTACAAGATCTCACATAATTATTCGAATGCCTTTTGTTATTTTAATGTGCCCTACCCGTGGCAGCATTATCAGTTTCCTACGTGAAATATGTACACGTTTATACACTGTTGTTTATAATTAAGGCTGCAGAAACCAGTGGTTTCACAGTAGCGTACGGCGCGGTTATTATCAATATTAAAAATAATCAATGTAATTACTACTGTTTTAGTTTGATTGTGTTGTTGATGTAGTGAGCGACTCAAAAAATAGCAGTAGTGTTATTAAAGAATACCTTTCAGTGCTGACTCAGTCACGGCGACGTAAAAAGATGTTGATGTATTCGCGAATTTAAAAAGGTCATTCGCATTATATTGGCTTTCTTGGTTTTTAGGTAAACTCTTGTCTATCTGCACTAGGATACAAAGTTTAATAGTAAACATTTCTCATAATATAAAACAGCTTTAAGCCTCTTTGAACTTCCGAATGCATTTTGAAGATTTAGTAAAAACTTTTTGGTAGAAACTATAAATTGATCTACTTTTGGATAACTGTTTCTAATAAATTCAGCTACAAGATGACTTGTGCGAAGTAAGCAAATAATTTCTACTATCCTTTCTGCGTTTGTCTTCTGTAATATTCTACTACGTAAAAGATGAGGCAAGGATGTGTAACCTCTTTTTAAAGTGCACACTAATACATTTAAAGTACAATTACTGGCACTCACGCACATATCTTCTTACGAATATGCGTCTTCGGGTTCCGAACAGCTCAAATTTGGACTCATCCGTCCCTAGGACGTCGTTCCACTTTTCTATGGTCCAGTGTTGGTGTTCACGAGCCCATTTAAGTCGCTTTTGCTTGTTTTGTTTGCGTAGTAATGGCTTTTTCATCGCAGTATGTCCATGGAGCCCGGCTTTCTGTAGGCGTTGTGTGACTGTAGAAACACTGACTAGTTTTTGGCGACCAACATTTAATTCTGCGGTGATTTCCGGGGCTGTTTTGCGTCTATTTAACTTGCTGGTAACCACTATTCTGCGATCATCTGCAGATGTTGTCGCTTTTGGCCTTCCACTCCGTCTTTTATTAAGAAAACTATTATAAGCGCACGTGTTTCCGTACTAATTTCTCTTCGCGGAAGCATTTTAAAAAATTGTCACACGATATTTCGCTCAAGACGTGAATAGAGTAAATACCGCACTGCAACTGACCATAGGTTACAGATTTCATTATAATCTTCTAGGAAGGTAATTTCAACATTATTACCTACAATCTAACGGATGACTAAATTTACCCAGTAAATTCAGAGGGATTGTTATTGTAATTGCACCGCAATAAACAGTTTATGGTAAACCAAGTGCAGGTAAATGATAGTAAACCTTATGCGATATAATAGGTGTTTATCTTACTGAACAACATTTTAAATACGTATTTCATTTATTATAATGTTTTTTTGGTAAACATAATACTATATGAATAATCCATGAAAACAGGGGTGCCTAAACACTTTTGAGCGGTAGTGTATGGGCAGTAATAACATATTTACTTAAATATTCTGTTAGTTTTCTAGGACTTTAACATGACCACAACTAAACACCACTTCAAAAATTTAAAACGAATTCAATATACACTTAATTTCATTGTATTTTCGTAATCAAATTTATACAACAACATTGTCGTATATTATTATATAATTGTACAAATCAGCGAAATTATAGTATAAAGGACAATGTGCGATAATTTTCATCACGCAATTTTTATTAATTATTAGTTTGTAGTATTAATTATTTATGTGCAATCCCTAAAAAATTTTTGATGATTACTTTTATAATTGGCATTTTAGAAATTCTCAGTATACGATGATCTTTTCAAAAGCCTTTTGGTTTATTTCGAGCTTTAACGAAAGAATTTTAACTACAGCTATCAAGTGTTCACATACCATAGATACGACTTCTCATATAAAAAAGGCGCATTTATTAATATATTGTTTAAACAAAACGGTGTTCAGTACAGTGCAAAACAGTCTGCCTTTAAGAGTGAGTGGCAGAAGTTACAGGGTAAGTAGAGAATAATGCAATCCTTTAAAATATTTACAAGTTAGTTATACATTACATATTAAGGCTCGTTTTCGTGTGTTTAAATTCTCGGACTAGATAATTTTTATTTACCTACAGTTGTCTGTTTGTTTTTCTATCACATATCCCTTAGTTATTTGTCTAATATTTGCAAAATTGTTTTACAGAAAAAGTAATAATAAACATTAGAAAGAAGTTCTTTGTCAGAGTTTTCCAAGCTTTACGAAATTCATAACTCTTAGTACCAAGTTTATGTTGTTTTTTTTTTCTTTATAAAAGAATGTTCATATGTTTAACATAATCTCAAATTTAAAAAGTGAGTTACAAAAGGAGAATAAAATGAGCATCAATCGCTTACAGCATTTCTATTGGAAAACAATTTTGTTGATAGCAAATGCTATTGGTAGTTTTTGATATAATAAAATATTTATCCTGAAAGGCAATACCACTAAAACAATAAAATAAATTGTACAATTTTTTAAGCGCTAGTCTTTAAAGGGTGCTTTTGACATAAAACTATAAAACAACAACGAAAATTAAACAGTCTCTATATATTATGCACTTTCTTCTTACGACGTAACCCCTGTACGCTGCAATATTAAAGCGTTTATATAATTTTATTGATCAACTGCAACGAAGAGGGGTAAAGTGAATCGATCTTGGAGTCCTCGACGGTGGAACAACGAATTTCTGCCGGCGACATTCAGTCGGTTTGGTGTCGGATAAATAAAAAGTGCCGCCGCCGCTCTGGTATCCAATTTTCGTTCGAACGGTGTTCTAGCAATTAGAAGCGGTAGTTTTTTTTTGTTCGTTGTTATTATTTCCGATATGATAATGAGGTGCATTCCGCGACACGTTAGGAGAAAGACGGACAAGTTAGTGCGGTCGAAGTGTATCCAATCAAGTGATGTTCTCTGTTGAGATAGGTTTGATGAAAGGAAGTGGTGACGAGAATAAGTTGTGGCTTGAAGAATTACCTTTTTTTTTTTATTTCATTTGTAAACCTCGTTAATCATAATCATCCTACGAGGTATGTTCAGGAAGTGAAAACTTGGAATATATTTTCAAAAGAAAATTATTACGTCGTTTAGTACACATCTTAAACTATTTTTTATGTAGCTATCGCCATTGTTAAAGTATTTGTCATATGGGATCATTTTCTGTATTCCTTCTTCGTAAAAGGACACCGCCCGTGATGCCAATCCAGTTTCTTTTCAGCTTCTTGTCGTTATCATTGAACTGTTGGTTAGAAAGACAAAAAGGCTAGAAACGTGGAACTCTGGATAATAAGAAGACGATCAAATTTGTTTCAGCCAATGTCTTACAGGAATTTTTTTGTAACGTATGGAGTGTGTCGATCGGCATTGTCATGAATGAGACCAATATGTTAGCAAACAATATGTCTCGGTCACTTATTCAGAAAACTGTACATACGATTTCTCAAAGGCTTAATGAAAGTTGGTCATCTGTAACCAGTGATGGGCATCTACTGAATTCTTCATCGTGCGCATTTAAATTGCCTAATCCATCTCCTCACCATTGAATTATAACATTTTCTTCATAAACCTCGGGAATTTGATGGTAGATTTCTGGAGATTTCGTACTCCTTGCATTCAGAAAACGAATGATAGTGCTAAAGCAGGGGTCTCCAAATTTGTTACCATAAGAGCCACAATGACACCTCCACTAATTTCCAAGGACCAAACTCATCATACCAATATGTAATTTTAAATTAAGCGCAAATATCAACCACGTTACGGTAGTGTAGCGCCATCTTGTGGGGAGCCACGGGCTGGATTGCCGGTTCTCGCACGCTGGTGTGTTGACCCGTGGGCTGCAGTTTGGAGATCTCTGGTCTAAAATCACACATAACGGGATGTGCAATTTTCTCAAATATTGCAAGAATTCACAACGAAGCAAAATGTCGTCAATCTATTGTTAAAGAAGCAAGGTAACTGCCGTGCTTGCGTAAAACAGCGATGTTAGCTCGAAAATCTTACTCTTTGGACATACCCTTTATTAGCGAGAGTTTTCCTTTCAGAAATTACCAATTTGTTTGAAATTTTTTACCAATTCTCATTGTAAATGTTTATATGGTGTAGTATAATTCTATAATCTACATCGTATCTACAATATTATTATTACTCCTTGATGAATATCGAATAGAACTACTTAAATTTTAAACCAATAATATGGCAAGATAATCATAAGTAAAATGACGAGAAAAATATAAGGTACACTACTACTCATAATAGTATGGACACTTCCTATTTAATGCAAAATCTTACGCTTGCTGCGGTATTCGTTCTACCAACTTCCTCATTGTATCTTGAGGAAAATTGTTCCACTTCCTCTGCAATACCGTGCAGAGATAGGTTTTTTCTTCTAATTCGTCTGTCCAGTTCGTCCCACAGAACCTCTATCGGATTAATTCATTCATTCTTTGCATCAGCAACGTAGTTTTTGCATAACAACGATGTACGTTTCGGATCATTATCGTGCATCACTTCAAAATCGTTGCATATTAAGCGCAATCTGGATGGTAGACCATTTTCTTCTATCTCGCGATAATTCTTCCTCATTATTCCATAAAATTTCACAATATCCCATGTTCCACTTAATGAATCCCATATAAGAATGGAACCACCATTTTTCTTTATTGTTGGTGTAATGCACTTAGGAAGCACTTCTTCGTCTTTTGAGCGTCTGACAAATGATCTACGGTTTTGACCAAACACTTCATATTTGGATTCATCAGTGCATAGCGCGTTTCCCCATTGTTCTATTGCCCAGTCTTTGTGATTGTTAGTTCACTGTAGACGTAGCAAGGGGTTTCGTGTAGCAATACTGCCGTGGAGGTTTGCTTCTTTTAAAAGACGTTTCACTGTACTAACGGATATCTTCCTGTGTCTAGCCTGATTTATTTCCGCCGTAATTTCAGGAGCCGTTAATTGTCTATTTCTCCTACTAATCAATTTTATGCGTTCATCGTTGCTCGAGGACGTCTTGGACAATTTTTGGTAGCATGTGTACTAGTTTGTTTGAAGCGGCAAACAGTTGAATTTATTGTGGACTTTGTTGCATTAACTAGTCCAGAAATATTCTGTACAGAATATCCTTCCCGATAATGAAGTAATATTCCTGGTTCGTTGTTTGTCACCTTAGTTCTTTAATTAGTAAATTGTGGACATGCTTATAGAATTATTGCATGAATAAAAGTACTTCTTTTTAAACTAATTTGTTAAAAGTTAATGTGTTCATTCTGTTACAAGCGGTGGTGTATATCTCAGAATTAATGAGAAGTTTTAAAGGGATTAATTGAATGTGTCTACAATTTAATATTGTGCTCTTCAAAGTAACACATGGGCTGAAAAGTCCCGGGCCTAACAAAGAAAACACGGTTTTTTTGCTTCAAAATTAGTTTTATTCGTCAACGTAATCTCCACCAAGGGCAACGCAATCATTCCAGCGCCGCTCTAACATTTCAATACCACTTTTGTAGAACTATTTATCTTTTGACGCAAGATAGGCCTCAGTTTCAGCGACAACCTCTTCATTCGTGCGAAATTTCTTACGGGCGA
Organism: Trypoxylus dichotomus; assembly: GCA_023509865.1. Taxonomy (NCBI): domain Eukaryota; kingdom Metazoa; phylum Arthropoda; class Insecta; order Coleoptera; family Scarabaeidae; genus Trypoxylus; species Trypoxylus dichotomus. Next base: position 8,991,394 of record CM042077.1, read on the forward strand.
GCATTTTTTTGATGTCTGCGAACAGCCAGTAGTCGCTGGGAGCCAAATCTGGCGAATACGGTGGATGTGGGAGCAATTCGAAGTTCAATTCATGTAGTTTTGCCATTGTTTTGATTGACTTGTGACACGGTGCGTTGTCTTGATGAAACAACATTTTTTTCTTTGCCATATGCGGTCGTTTCTTTGCAATTTCGGCCTTCAAACGCTCCAATAACGTTATATAATATTCACTGTTGATGGTATTTACTTTCACAAGATAGTCGATGAATATTATAACACGCACATCCCAAAATACCGAGGCCCTAACCTTTCCAGCCGATTGTTGTGTTTTCGGGCGCTTTGGACGAGGTTCACCAATTGCTGTCCACTCAGATGACGATCGTTTTGATTCCGGAGTGAAGTGATGGATCCATGTTTCATCCATTGTCACATATCGACGCAAAAATTCCGGTTTGTTACGTTTAAACATGGCCAAACAGCAGCCAACTGCTCAGAATCATCAACACGTTCTTGTTTTTCGTCAACAGTGAGCAAACGCGGCACCCACTTTGAACAGAGCTTTCTCATAGTCAAATACTCATGCAATATAAAGCCAATACGTTCTTTTGATATCTTTACGATGACAGCTAACTCACGCAACTTCACCTTTCCATCATTCAAAACGATTTTGTGGATTTTGCATCATCCGTGTTTGAAGTCAGCAAACCAACGTTTTATTGTTGTTTCTGATGGAGCGGAGTCCCCATAACACTTTTCAATGCATTGCTTCGCTTGAACGGTATTTTTTTCCCATCAGGAAGCAGTGTAAAATTAAAACACGAAATTGTTTTTGATCCATTGTTTTGAAAATAACAAAAGTAGCGTGATTCTTAGCACAATAACTCACAAACTAATGAATAGAATATCATGAAATTTTAACAGCTGTCTTTTGAAGGTTAGTACTAACTAAGAGAAAGGTGACTGCAATAAAACTAGCGTCATTTATGTGTTAGGCCCGGGACTTTTCAGCCCATGTGTTATGCTTTTTTGGAATACACACAGCATTTCCAGCGAATTTTCCATTACTGGTAAGAATTCTTGTTCGGTTAGGCTGTTTAGAACTTGCGTCATGACTCTTTGGATGTCGTTTATTGTTCGGGAACCTTATATCACAAGGCCAGACCCACCCTTCGGTCCTGACATAGTTCCATGTGATCATTTTCTTTTTCCAACACTTAAGCGGAAATTGTGAGGTTCTCATTACGAAAGAGTAAACATTATCAAAAAA